>JAWNMY010000003.1:10900000-11455000 GCA_035043505.1 Drosophila setosimentum | reverse complement strand
TAGATAAACTGTCAGTCATTTGCGGTGACAGTGGCGGCAATGGCGACAGTGGCGAAGACGTCACCGTCAATGTGGACGTGAGCTCAGGAACCCCAACGACAAAAGTCAAAGGATGATAATTCAGTTAAACCACTCATCAGCACCGCAATCATTACTAATGTATACCCTGTATATTATTTACAAGTATTTAAATGGCCAGAAATCCACTGTCTGATATTTTCAATATGTATATGGTTTTCATTGTATTGAATTTTCTTAAATAAACTTTCGAAACATGTGTATAGTGTCAATAAATATATCATAGTTATATGTAGAAGATTTTCTCGGCATTTAAAAAAAGAGCCTTACAAGTAAATATGCATGTAAATAAATATATGAATATTAACTAATAATAATAACATTTTCAATATGTATAGTGCATATATATATAATAAATATATGAATAAATATTATGAGCATTTATAAATGGCAGCCGATGAAGCGAACCCATATATGCATACAAGAAAATCGGTTATTGCTATACTATTTGTATTCTTGCCTGGGTGGTAATTGAATGTTGCACGTAAAATATTAAAAAGAAAATAAATAAACAAATAGAATACAATAGAATGTGTTCATTGTGCGGTCAGGATACGTGAACAAGGAGAAAAATGAGAACTCGCAGGAAGGCGAATATTACGCGACATGTTAACCGGGTTAGGGTTGGTTAGGTTGCTGTGGCTCAGATGAATGTGATGGGCTGAAATAACTGAAATAAGTAATTCCCATTCCCCACTGGGATTGGCCACTGTGCTACCACATAAAATGTTATCTATGTATCTATTGATGATGTCTATATCGGCATCAAATTTCTAGTTTATTTTTTTTAGTATTTCTAAGTCAATGCCAAATTGAATCATTTACTTTTTTAGACTTCATTCACTTGCCAGACGGTTTTCTTCTCCCGGAAGTATCCAACGCAGATACGTGTGACACATGTGATAAAGCATTTTATTTAAAATCATAATTTAATATAGTAAAAAAACGATGTTGCAAAATCTATTTATTTATTTATTTAAAAAAGCTGCATTCCATTAAATGTAATAGTGTATTTAAATATATTTATATACATACGTATATGCTTAAAGTTGAACAACATTCGGCTTATATCTTGAACACTCGGCTCGCAGAATATCTTTATTATCATAATATCTATATCAAGATGAAATTATTATTTATTTGTATATATTTTCTTTAAAAAACGTCTCATTACGAATACAAAAGCCAGCTCCTAGTACTCAAAAGTATTTTACCCACTAGAGTTATTTGTTATTATAATAGTGTCATTGTCTATTGTGTCCTTGAGGACGATTTGCAGTCAACTAAGGCAGTAATAATTAGTGTCAGCATTTTAAGGTATTGTGTTAACTCTTTTGCGTATCGATGCCATTGCGATTCATAAACTTGCGCAGCAAATCACCCGGACGTAAATCGCTCTGAGGCTGTGACCCGGCCGCAGTCCGTCCAAATATCATTTCGCTGTGGTTGGAGTACGGCGAGGGAAGCGGTGCCCGCACACGTATCTGCCGCTGTGATGTCGTCTCTGGCGAAATGGAGTCACTAATGGTGGCATTGGACAACTGCTGCTGCTGCTGTAGCGTTGCAGCTGCTGGAACCCAAAACAGATGCGGGGCAGGTGGCTCCTGTCTGCACGGATTGTTGCCCTGCTGCGACTCAAAACCGGATGAGAGCGAGGAGTTGGGCGACAAATCGCGATTGTAGCAGCCCATCAAATTGGCAGTGGTTGGCTCCTGCAGCAGCTCGGCATGTTGACTTCCACTAGTGGCATCCACCCAGCCGCATATATCGCGATTGAGCTGCTGCTGCTGTTGTTGCTGCTGCATCTGCAGTCGCGATGGAAACAGCAAACTGCTCGCTGAACGTGTCATCGGACGCTGATCCAGGTGAAAGTTTGTCTGTGGTGCAAAGTTACGCTGCTGCCAGCCTTGGGATTGGCCAAGCTGCAGCGGATCCATGTGCATGGCATCATTGGTGCTCGCTGCATAAAGGGACGACTGTGAGCGACAGTTGTGTGCAAGTGATGGCGATGGCAATGGCCCCATGTGGCTAACGGGCGAGCGATGCGAGGACAGACGCAGTGAGTCCAGCGACAACACAGATGGTGGCAGTTGCGAGTTGCTGTTGAGGTTGTTGAGCTGATTTAGATCGTTGTTGTTGCGCCGGGCATCATTTGTGGTTGGTATCATGTTCGATATTATGTTGCTACTATTGCTGCCAATGTAGCTCAACTGCTGGCTGAGCATGCTGACAGTCTCGTCATCGCTGATGCATTCGTCAGCGCACAGCCGAAGGAAGCTATCGGTAGCGGACTCGTTGTGTGATCCTCCTTGCTCTAACCAATTTGAACGTTTCCTTTTGCTTAGCAAGATGAACAAGGTGAGCACACTGGCCAGCAGTAGGAAGGTAACGCTATCGATGCCCTCGAAGACCAGCATTAAGTGTTTCGCATGCACGCTCCACAAGACGAGCAGCATGGTGAAGCGTGTAAATCGAAAGCCATCGCTGATGTTGCATATAAAGCTCAGTGCCCACATGGCATACGGATATACACTGGTGTAACAGCTGCTAAATGTGGCCTGTTGACCAACGCCCAGCGAGTAGAGCACCAGTTTGCCAAAGGTGCTGGCGTACAGCGACAACTTGGCCATGTACACCGATTCCGTCAACAGATTGCTAATGGAGTCGAACAGCAGATGCATCAAAGTCAGCGCATGCGAGTAGATGAAGTACAGCGGATGCGCCAGCGATTTTCCCAGCAGACTGTTGAACTGGTCGCGTGTTGCCACCGCCAGGCTGCTCAGCAGGCACACCACATTCATCCAGGTGAGCAGCGTCATCCACAGCTGATAGCGGGCAATGCGACGCTGTTGCTGGACGCGTGCAAGTTTCTCGAAATACGGCTGCTTCTGCAGTGCGGCGCCTTTCATTATGAAATTGAGCAGCTTGGAGCCCAGTACCATTTTCTTTTTCTCGTGCAGCACTTGATTGACATGACGTTCGCAGCTGCCGCACAGACGATACCTTTGCTCCAGCTCGGATTCATAAAGCTTCAGCTCCCGCTCAAAGCGTGCCTCACTCTTGGGCTCAAACTGTGCCAGCTTCTCGATCTTCAAGCGTTGCGCCTCATTGCAGTGATCGCACAGGCCGTTCGCGTAGCTGGAATCGGTGCACTTGGATAGATTCCGATTCGATTGGCTTCCGCTGCAATCACGTTGCGCCAATATTTCACGATTGTAGTCGCCATCGGCATTGAAGCCATTATATTGGTTGCAGAGCGGACACGTCCAGCTGTTGCGCTCCGGGAAGGGTACGTGTGTGTTGCCGTTGCAGAACCAGCAATTCACTTTAATGTTGTAACGCGAACGCACATTTATATAAAGCTTTCGGCTGAACAATGCGGCCACAAAGATAATCGATAAAATTGGCAACTCCAATGCGGCAAACCTGAATATTAGATTTTGCATGTTGGTACCAGCAACTGTTTGAGAGAGTTACACATTAATTATTTCACAAACTGAGAGTGTAATCAAACTATACGACCTCTCAATGCATTTTAAATACATATGTATATTAAAAAGGCGGGAATTATGAGCTACCGTATGATTAGCGGCCACATTGTGGTTAAGGTTTAGCCTCAAAGGTTAAACAACACTAACACAACCTTAATGTTGCTATCGATATTTTGCACATCGATATATCGAGACTACTCAAGCCTGAAGAGCAGAGTTTTCATTTTTATAAAGCGACTATTTTGATGGGTTACTAATTTATTTTTTTAACTGACTTCATTTTTCAAACCATACAATTTATTTTTAATATTTGTATATTAAAAAGGGGGGCTGTGTGAGCGACTATCGATTGTTCTATGCTCTGTTAGGCAACACCTACTTAAAGTCGCTATCAACGGCTAGCTTTTCGGTATATCGAATTTGATTAGTGTGCATCGACAAACCACCACATTTGAGCCGTACGAAATTATCAGACAACAAATCCGCGTGCTGATTTGACCACCGAAAATAAAATTAAATCCAAACTGCAAGCAAAATGGATGACGAGGCAGAAACTTACAAGCTGTGGCGCATACGCAAGACGATCATGCAGCTGAGCCATGATCGCGGTTACCTGGTGACGCAGGATGAATTGGACCAGACGCTGGAGCAGTTTAAGGAAATGTTTGGCGACAAACCCAGCGACAAGCGTCCAGCGCGATCGGATTTAATTGTTCTCGTGGCCCACAATGACGACCCCACCGATCAGATGTTTGTCTTTTTCCCCGAGGAGCCAAAGATCGGCATCAAGACCATTAAGACATACTGCACCCGCATGCAGGAGGAGAACATCCACAGAGCCATCGTTGTGGTACAAGGCGGAATGACACCCTCTGCCAAACAATCCCTGGTCGACATGGCACCCAAATATATATTGGAACAATTCCTGGAGTCCGAGCTGCTGATCAACATAACGGAGCACGAATTGGTTCCGGAGCATGTGGTAATGACGGCCGAGGACAAGCAGGAGCTGCTCAGCAGATACAAACTCAAGGAGAACATGCTGATGCGCATCCAGGCCGGAGATCCCGTTGCCCGCTACTTTGGCCTCAAGCGTGGGCAGGTTGTGAAGATTATACGCTCCTCGGAGACAGCTGGCAGATATATATCTTATCGATTGGTCTGCTAAGATTATACTTAATATTAAATAAAAATTAAATTTAATTGAATAAAAACTTAAAATAAAATTATCAACTATAATGTGCAGAAAATGCTGAATGCATATTATCTGCAAGTGTTTTACATCAGAATTTTGAGCAGATTAATATATTTTGCTAGAGAAACTAAACTACTTGGCTCATATCGTATTTATTGTTATGTCTGAAATACAATATCACTATTTCTAACAATCCCGTGAAAGTCATTTGACTGCAGAATATAATGCATGTTATTTGCCATTTTGAGCAATCTAATATATTTTGTTAGAGATTCGAATTAAAAGAACATATTTACTTTTTTTTTGTATATTTCAATTTAGTTCTTGAAATACAATATCACATGAATGTCGTGCAAACCATTTGACTGCCGCACAAGCCAGATACGATTCTATATCGATATTTATTCGATATATGTAAAAGTATTGCTGCGTGTGTGAAGAAGAAAAAGAGAGAGAAAAAACAAATACTGAAAATAGAATTATACAATCGCGGAGGTGTTGTGTGTGTGCTCTGCCTGGTCTTCAATAGAGGCAGTGGCGTCCCATTGCAAATATGGCCTTGTTAACGCGCCTGACCAGCAGCGGCACAACAACTGTGGCGCCCGGTTCACCAAAGGGCCTGCAACGCTTCCAAAACTACCTCAGCGCATTTCTCTGGCCGGGAGCATCGACGTCGCAGCGACAGCAGCGCAAATCATCCACTCAGCTAGATGCCATCGATTGCTTCACCAACCAACTGGTCACCCGCAAGACCCAAAAATGGGAGGAACTGCGAGAGAATCTAATGAAACCCACTGCGGAGGAGGCCAACTACGGCGGCGGCTTCAACCAGAATGTGGGTCTCATGTCCAAGGGGATGATGAGTGACCTGAAAACACTGCGCTCTCCCCAGCTGGGCCTGGACATACGTTCGCTGTCGCAACCGCAGCTGGACAATCTGCTGCTAGCCACGCTGGAGATCAAGAACAAGGTGGACTTTCTCTACTTGATACGTCAGTGCGTGCGCTGGCAGCAGTTGCCATGCAATGAGGTGCTGATCTCATGCCTAAAGTATTTGAGCTCATTGGGTCGGCTGCAGCAGCTGGAATCGCTGGCGGAGACGTGCCGGCAGCTGAAGCATCCGTTTTCCAGCATTTACTCGGATCTGGCGCCGTTCAAGGCGATTGCCCTGTGGCACAATGGCAACTCGGATGTGGCGCTGATGACACTGCATCGAGGCTATAGCGGCAGCCTGCACACCGAGGAGGGCAGACGCATGATTCGAGTCGCCTTTCGCACCATTGTCGAGGAGACATTGGCCCAGAAGAGCGAAGCTGTTCTCGTCTCCCTGCTGGAGGTGGCGCGTGCCATTCATCGCGAGAACAACGACATCTTTGTGGTGGCCTGCGTGTGGAAACAGTGCTTTGCCAGCGATTGGTTCTGCGATCAGAAATCCGCTGGCGAACTCTTTGAGCACTACAAGGATCTGCAGCAGCTGGTGGATCGCAGGTGCTGCTTCAACTATTACTTCAATTAATTAGCCTTTTACTTTTACTTACATTGTCTCATTTTTGTTGCAGAGCCAGCGCACTCTGCTCCTCATTTCTGAGTCGACACAATGTAGACGCTGTGCATCGGCTGATTGAGGTGTTCTTGCAACATAATCAGCGCAGCGCCTGCGCCAATTGCCTAAGTTTGCTCTTCAACTATCAATGTATGATTAAGTGCTCAATTTAATCGTTGAACTACTTATTAATTTATTTAATATTTTTTATTTCACAGACATGCGCAAGGATTTGCGGGCCTGTGCTGAGATTGTCAAGTCCTGCAGCGAACTGGAAATGCCACTGAATGAATTGCAAAATGAACAGTTTCTCAGCTTGTTTCTCGATCAAAGCGATCCATTTGAGGCTAGCACAGCAGCGGGCAATGATCGCAATAATCCGGCCACCAATGCCAAATACAAGACAAAATCGTTCCAGTACAAATTTTAGGGGCAGTTTCGTTGCACAAAATGCATCCAACAACATTTTGGTTGTTGTTGTTGTTGCATATATGTTACAGCAATATGATGCACCAAATATGTTTATCACTTTAATAAATGTTAATTAACTTGAAGCATGAAAAATGCGATTTAATATATAATAACAATATCACATTCGATTCTTATTTTTAAATTTATGTTTTATTATTTTTTTATTATTAATTTATAGCTTATATATTTTACTAAATGTTTCTGATTTGAATTTTGCTTGCAGCAAGTACCTCAAGTATCTTTAATGTTGCCATCCGGCAGCTGTGCTGTGGCAAGGCCCATGCACTCGTAGCAGCGTGAGATGAGATGATTGCCACATCGATGCGCCTGGCACTGCTGGCAGCGTGAACGCGCCTTCGTCTCGCGCTTGTTGCGCGCAC
Organism: Drosophila setosimentum; assembly: GCA_035043505.1. Taxonomy (NCBI): domain Eukaryota; kingdom Metazoa; phylum Arthropoda; class Insecta; order Diptera; family Drosophilidae; genus Drosophila; species Drosophila setosimentum. The sequence goes on along the minus strand of JAWNMY010000003.1, from coordinate 11,447,842 downwards.
AGGGCTTGCAACGGCGATGTTTCTCCCCATAGCGACTGACCAAAGTGACGCCCTCGGGGAGTGTGGCACGCGTCAAACTAACGACGCCAACGCCATTCGCGTGCAACGCATCCCCAGAAGCTTCGCTTAGCAGCCGCTGACTGGACTGACCCAAGATCTCACAGATCTGGAGACGCATCACGAGGGTTGTGGTCGTTGCCGATCTGCGCTGCAGGCGGCGCTGCAAACGCTGCTGTGTCAGAAACAAGCCCAGCTGACGCTGGAAATCACGTTGCTCTATGTTGGCATCGCCTTTTGGCGACAAGCGCAACAAGATCCAAGCATTGACAGCCGCCACATTGAGCATCAGATGCAGCTGTTGCAGGAATGCATTCCGCCTGCCCTCGGGCTGAGACAAGGCGCAGCTGTATCGCTGCGAGAGCTCTAAGAAACGCTCGCAGATTTGCCCTGTATGCGACTGTGCTTGCCACACATTCACATGGCTATCCAGGCCGCAGCTGAGCAGCGCGCCGCCCGCTTGACGCGTCAATCTCTTCGATCCGCTGCGCAGCGATTCGCCCGACCAGTTCTTAGGATAATCCGGCGATGTGCTGGGCAGCAGGCAGATGCTGCTCAAATTACGCAGCAGCAGTTGCTCGCAGTGGCTGAGACAGGCATAACGCGAGCCGAGCGTCAAATTCCTACCCGTTGTCTTGTAATCGCAGATGAGCAGCATCAGCTCCTTGCCGGACGTTTCCTCGTTCCGCGTGAGCAGCGCATTGGTCATGTAAAGTGTCTTCGCATCGCAGCACAATGCCAGATTCCCATTCTCAAAGGCGGGCTGCTCGTCGACGCAGAGCCAGCCACTGGGTCCGTAATACGAGCGACAATTGATGAGCAACTTCTGCCACAGACGCTGTGCATCATTCCAGCTGGTGTCCGCTTGGCTGCTCAAGCTCCCGGCAATAAACTCGAAGCGGGCGAGCGACATCGTTGCACGAAAAATGGCATTTCCCAATTCCAGCGTCCAAAGTTCCTCTATGAAAATTGTGAGAAAAGTGACCAAAGTGAGAAGTGGTGTCAAATATAACTGTTGATACTTTGCCTACCCAGCGGTCCATTGTGCTGCGCATTGCGAAAGACGCCACACAGATAGCTCAGGCCTAGCCAGGAGCGCATCTCTGTGAGATCGATTTGTCGCTCGCCTGAATTTCTTGCACGACGCTGGCGTATTTGTTCGTTGGCCAGGCGCAGCAGCATGCGCGTCATTTCATCATCGAACAGTAGCATCCAGGACTCCACGGCATTGGACACTGAATTGGCGGGTCCTTTACCACTGGCTTGTTGTCGGGGCAGCAAAAGTTCCTCTTGTCTCTTGACCTGCTGCACATCGATTTCAGTGTCCCAGGAGAAGCTAGCGCTGCCGCAACTGCTGCTGCTTGTGGGTCGCCCGCGTTTGCCACGACCTTTGCCCGGCTTCAACATGAGCAGCTCGGCCAGCTGTGCATCATTAAGCAGAATATCTTCGTCTTTGAACAACCACGAAAAGTTGGAGGATACAAAAGCTGTTTCCTGCAGCGGATCCGCGTAAGCTTCAACAGGCGGCTTGAGCTCCACATCCAGATTCTCCTCGTCATTCTTATTGCCATTATTACCAGTGCTTTTCATGCTGGTCAGCAGCTCCTCGTCCAGGACGTAAGCCATTTCATCGTCACAATTATTCATTGTTTACCATAATTCTTTGTTTACATATTTTTTTGCTTCTCTGACTTGAAGTTGGTTGCACGCAAATTTGCGACTAGCTTGAAGTTGGCTGCGTGTGGCAACAGTGTGTACACATCATTTTGCGACATAAATACATAAATAAAACTTCAGCAAAATAAAAGATTGCTATTTTGATTGGTCGTTAAAAAAAAGCAGTGTCTCATTTATTTATATACATTTAATGAACATAACACGCAAGCGACGGCAATTGAACACCGTCTATTAGTAACAACAACAACAAAAGCAAAGTCAAACATGTAAAATTGTGCGCAGTTAGCATGATGCATGTCAGCACAGTTGCCGCACGGAGGTTAGACGCCAGCTAAATAATCTGTTCAATAAATAAACAATTCAACTAAACAAGAATTGCGTTAACGGTGAGCGAATTAAGCGCGCGAATAAAGTGATTTGTCAAAAATTGTGGTTCGCAATGTCAATTTGACATGTTATACTGTCACGTCTTCGAAAGCGTCTTATACTCGACGACCTGTCGATAAGCAGACGACAAAGCTGTTATCGATAACAGCAAAACAATTTTGAAGGCGAGCGTTTTCAAAATACGAAAGGAATTAAATAGGAGGCCATGTCAAATTTGTGGCAACGACGTAAACGTCTAGTTAAAGTTAGTTTAATTCCAAAGCCGGTGCTGTGAACACACAAAAACGGAAACTAGAAAATATATAGTACATATATATCTTAATTTATTTGTTTTTTCTTCGTGAATAGTGTTTTTTTTGGCGTATTTGCAAATTGCGCAAGTCACTTTGTGATTATCCTTTTTTTTTTTGTTGTTATTGAGATCATGATCTCGCCGGAGCACCATGAAGTTGACATGGTACTGGATCGCCAGGTGCGCCAGAATATTCAGGACATGATGCACGAGGCCGATGTACAAGTAAATCTACTCAAAAATGAAGGTCTGTTTTGGATCGTCGATATCTAAAATATAAACTAAAAACAACTTTGCTTTTAGGTGTTTCAGTTCGGGAGCGCTACAATTCCGAGTCGAGCATTGAACAGGATCAGCAGGAGACAATGGCTGTGCTGGGCACTTTATCAGCCGATGAGATGGTCGAAGAGGATCAGGACTCGGAGCAGGCCGCACAGGAGATACAAAGCTACCACGATATGCTGGTGGAGACCCAGATCGATGACAGCAATTCATTGCGCAAGCGACGCGGCAATCTGCCCAAGCATTCGGTGAAGATCTTGAAGCGTTGGCTCTACGAACATCGCTACAATGCCTATCCCAGCGATGCGGAGAAGTTTTCCCTGTCGCAGGAGGCGAATCTGACCGTGTTGCAAGTGTGCAACTGGTTCATCAATGCTCGCCGGCGCATTCTGCCCGAGATGATACGTCGCGAAGGCAACGATCCATTGCATTTTACCATTTCACGAAGGGGCAAGAAGATCAGTCCAAACTCATCGAGCTCGCTTGGCTTGAATACGAGCGGCATTGAGAATCCCATCACAAGCAGTCCTGCCTCGGAAGTGGTAAGTCTTTTGTAACTGATTTAAATTCCCATTAAAATACCTATTCGTATGTTGAGCAGGTTGTTGGTGCCACGGAGGAGGTGCACAGCGCTGCCGAGATGCACGATGGCATTGCGAATGTGCTGAGCAACTTTGATCAATATGTGCGAACGCCCAATGGCCAAATGGTCAAAATGGAGCCGGAGTTCGATGACAGCGTCATCTATAGGTAATGCTCACTGTATTTACATTTATATTTACTCCTCGTGAACTAAAAAAAAAACACAACTCTGTCTGAAGTTGGCAGCAAGCCATAGCTAAGAATCCATTGGGATTTCAGCGGTTGCATGCCTCGTTGCAGGCAAGCATTCTCGATAAGATTCACATCTTTCAGTCGCGCAAGGCAACAGCCACAAGTGAGGACAACAACAGCAACAGCAGCAGCAGTAGCAACAGTAGCAACAAATACCAAGGCAACACCAATTTTAAGATATCAAGTTTGCATAGCGAGTTGGCTGTTTCTAAAATAAAGCAGGAGAAGACATTGAAAAAGAGGGGCTGTAAGCGCCACAAAGAGTTCAAAGCAACGCAAAGTGGGTCACATAAGATAATTAAGCAAGAACAACATACAAACGACGAGCAGGATCAGTCGCAGGATCAGGGACAGGTGCTGGAGCAGCAGGCTCAATCGAATCTTTTTGAAGCAACGCAAGTGTTTTCAAATCAGGATGATTGCAATCGTTTGAAGCATGCTCTTAGGTAGCTTCATATTTAATCTAGTTTTATTAAGATTGCTTAAGTTTAAACTAGACATTAATTTATTTTTTGCTTATTGTTCCCTATATCGTTCACAGATCGGAGGGCGAGGAGAGCGGCGCTGATTACGAGTCCTGCACGCAGGCCAGCGAGGAAGAAGGACGCTTCGAGAACTCCGATGACTGGCAGAGTGTCATCAAGTAGGTATTATTTTTATAAGAAGTCTGAAAATAAGCAAAACATTCCATTAAATGAGAAATTTATTTAATTCTAACTGGCTTTTCAAATTGTTGTTTCAAATTCTAAATCTAAATTCAATTTTTGCTATTTTTAACGCGTCAATTTCATGCTAAATACGAACACAACAAATGAACACCTTGCCTCGCCTTGCTTTCTGCCTTTGTACTTTCTTAATGCTATGCAGGACCGTTTTCAGCACCGAGGAAGTGACTACCACAAAAAGTAATCCAAATGCCGCCACCAACTCCAGTTGTGAGCAATTATTGCCTTCGCAGCAGCCGTCTAAAAATGAGGGTAAGTATTCCAAATACCCTGGCAAATATATATAAAATATCTGCAATTATAGGCAATCAAATCTTTGGCGCAGAGGCGGCGACTATTGTCACCAGCAGCAGCAGTGCAACGGATAATGTTTCAATTGCGCCCCAGCAGGAGGAAAATGCTAATCTCGTCGAGAATGATAATAACCAGTTACAAGTGCAAACGCCGCCACGTCCAGGTGAGCAACTCTTTTCTTATTGCTCGACTTGATTAACGATATTTTGCTTACAGCCTTGAGTCGGGAGGAACGTGATAAATATAAATGTCTTTATTATCTTGTGGAAACGGCAATGGCTGTGCGTCAAAGTGATACAGGTCAGGATGGAGAACTTGCCTTCATGGTCAACTATTTGGACGACTAAGCTTAACTTTAAGACAAGGATTTATTGTACATATTTATAGTATATAATATGTGATTTAAATGCAGGCATTCTGTATGCCTGTACTTGTTAAACTTATTAGTCTTATTAAAGCGTGTCAGCAATTTCATAATATATATAGCTTTAACGTCATCAGCAACAATATCAAATTGGCCGATTCAAACCGGATTTCGTTATTTAAATTTTTATTTAGTTAAAAAAAACTTTGTGCTTGGACAAATCTACTAAGCACAAAATTTGTGGAATTTAGTTCAACAGAAAAATTTTAAAATAAATCGGCTGTTGCCATAATTATATTTTATCATAAATATTTTAGCATAAAATAAAACTAAGTAAAAGCTACAAATTTAAAACGGCTACTAATTTAAACGATAGTTACAACTGTTATATCGATACGACCCGTTCTGCGTAATCGATATATTTGGTTTGTTTCTCAGTCACGTCTCGGCTACTGTACACACAGGTAATAGTTTTTTGGGTGACCACAGCTGTGTGTGTTAGTGGTCGCTGTTAGTGATGAGTTACGCGCAGCAGACAAATGCGAAATTTGTGTAAATAACAATAAGAATCAATGAAAATGTAAATGTGCAACAACATACACATATGATGTAGTGGCTCAACTCAAATAAACGCACAAATCCATCGAACAAAAAAACGTATTTAAATTTGAAACTACTGCTGCTGCTTGTGGCCATCAATCCGCCGCACACTTAACCTGTCGCGCTGCCAGCCACAAAAACAAAGCTTACGCTTTAAGCGATTGCGGCTTAGCTGGTAAGCAACGGCATCGGCATCTGCATCGGCATCGCTGTCATAGTGCAAAATCAGGACATGCCAAGACCCTTTCAATTTGCAGTGTGGGTAAGTATCTTAAATGCTTAACTTGATTGTGTATCTCTACACACACACACACACATGCACAGATGCAAATATTCATATGTAAGTATGTATTTATGTTGCTTGTGTCTGGCATCATAGCTTGATTTTTTTTTTGTCTTACTTTCAGTTTTTACTTTTTTCTTTTGGCACTACTTGCGTCACCAAAAGCTGCAGTTATATTTTACATATGTACAAATATAATTGTGTGTGTGTGTGTGCATACACATTCACTTAGCTGTTGTTGTTTTTGTTTTAAGATCCACTGCTGCTGCTGCTGCTACTGATGTGGTTAACCGTTACCCATTGTTATCTCATCTTAGTGTTTCAAAACGCTTTTGTTTTAATTATATTTTTTTGCCGTGAAGGGCAATAAACTGTCGATCCATTTTTATTATATTTTTATATTCATATTTTTGGCTTATCAGCTGATTTGGGCAGACCTAAACTGTAAAAAACAAAACAATACATCCGCATTCTGTTTATATAAACAATTAATTTATATTTTTTCGATTATAATTGCGTCAGTGTTGAGCGAATATTAAATATTTTCAATCGTAATTTACATATTATTCCCTTTCAAACGTTTGACACGTGGATTGTATCTACAAATTTGAGGGTATTTAGCAGTCACTTACATCCGATTACCACATTTTTATTTTTCTCTCAATTGGTCACATCATTTGGTGCTTTGTCTTTCTCCCCCTTGTGGGTTCAACATTGTCTATTTTTAAGCACGTGCCGTTGTCGTCACTCTCAGTCTTATTTCGGGAGACACTTTAAGCACACATTAATTAAATGTTAGATAAGGATTTGTGTTACCTGAAAGTAAAGGCTTGTTAAAAAATGTAAGGAATAAGCGACAAAGAGAGAGTGTCAAATGGTTGTCGATGCGACTCACCCATAGCCCCATCCCTTCACCCAGTTCAACCAGTCGCCGACAACGTCTCATGTCGTCACTTGGTTCGTCATTTTCCATATGCGCTCTCGTCTATGCTCTAATTTTTTTTTAGCTTGTCGCTCTCTCTCTCTCTCTCTCTCTCTCACTATCTCTCTTTCTCTCTCTCTCTCTAATTTAGTATGCGGTGGCTGCCTCACTTGTTGTGCCACCATCAACGCAATTCATCCATTTTCAGTTGCAAATATAAGCCACGCGAGTTCTGAACTAAATACTCTGTGAATTTTTAATTGTTTTTTTTTCTTTTTCTAAATAATAAAAATTAATATGTATTTCATGCATGCATGTTAAACGATAAGCTGATTTTGTGTTTGATGCGGGTGCATTTTTTCCGAAATGGTTGTTTTGATTCGCCGGTAAATTGTTAGTTAATTATTTGTGTTTGCAGTTATCATTTCTAATAAAACAGACAGATAGATATGTGAGCTTTTCTGGGGCAACCCTATTTTTAGCACAAGACCAAATGTTGCAACCTTATTTGAGCTAATTATAAATTGTTAAGCGGGCGTAAGTGAATTCCAGAACAATCATTCCAGTCAAGGTTGCATTAAATGCTTATTCATGCTTATTCCATTTTTTTTATGGTTGCGAAATATGACAGATAATGAGTGCATCAAGCACAAATACATTTTTGAGTACGGTACTTCTGTCTGTGGCATTGCCCAAGCCAGGTTTAACGGTCTTCGTTGGTCGACTTTGGCTAAACGAACGAGCGAGACAGCAACAGACCGTTATCTTGCCCACCCATACAATACAGTTGCGAAAATTATAATAGCACCACTTCGGCATATGTCTTACGACTGACCAAATAAATCATTAGCCTTGCAACTTTGTTAAATATTGATTTTAAATATTGAAATTTAAAACAGACACGTTTGAAAACGTTTCTTGTCAGAGTGGTGCTATTATTTTGTTAGGAACTGTACATACCTAAATATACGGGTAGGGGTTTCCTTTCACGGTTAACAAACAGTCGTCTGTTTGGTGGTGGTCACTCTTGGTCCACTCATTCGTTATGTTTAATGCAAAATCAATCAGCTTAGCTGTGATGATGAGCGTAAAAGCTTACGTTTTCGTATTACGGTGAAGGTTCTCCCTTTCAATGATTGTTGAATTGTTCACGGGTTAGTGGCTCAGTGGGCTAAATATAAGGTTCGAGTACATTTTGATTTTATTGATATTTTTTGTTTACAGATTGCTTGCAGCAAACGATCTCTGGGATATGCATGCTTAGAACTAACCATTAATGGGCTTACTTTTAAATTAAAAATTGCACAAACTGTATTTAAGATTGCACTTTTTGGGAGCTAATGAGCAATCAGTTTGTAAGTAGTTGTTGTCCCAGCTGTAATTAGAACTCAAGCAAACACACGGTTAGGCATGATTTAGACATTAACAACAACACATTGCAAACTGTTTGCTCAACGCCTTCATCACTTAGAAAATAAAGCACATTCGTGATATGGGACATTTTGAAATAGAAATTCCCTTTTTTTTCACACATAGCCACTGGATTCGAGCTTTAGGGCGCCCTCGTATGTGGGCAGACCCGATACGTCAATGATTTTGCTCATGTCAAGACTGATGATGCCGTTCTCATTGATGTTGTTCATATCCAGTTCGGTGGCAACTTCAGTTGTTGCTGCTGTTGCAGCTGCTGTGGCATTGTCATTTTCGTCTGTGCCAACATCTGCATCAGTTGCTGATGTGGTTGCAATTGTATTGTCCAGCTTATTGCCATTTGCCGTATCTGCATCATCATCAATTCGACTGTCAATTTGATTGCAACTATCAGTGACAGCTAGCTGTTGTTGCTGTACCTGCTGTTGCTGCTGTGGCTGTTGCTGCTGATGTTGCTGCTGTTGTTGTTGTTGCGGCTGCTGCTGCTGCTGTTCTTGTTGTTGTTGTTGTTGTTGTTGTTGTTGTTGTTGTTGTTGCTGCTGCTGCTGATGTTGTAGCTGTTCCTGATCTTGTTGCTGCTGCAGCAGTTGATGTTGCTGTTGCTGTGGCTGCTGCTGATGTTGTTGTTGCTGCTGCTGTAGCTGCTGTTGCTGAAACTGTTCTTCGACACTTGCCACATTATCATTGGCATCGAACTGTTCTAGGCCGCTCTCCAGGGATGCCGTTAACGCCTCCTCTTCGGCCGCATAGCGGAATTTGCCACACAATGGACAGCCGCTGCTGTAGTGGGTATGTTGCTGCTGCTGATGCTGCTGATGTTGTTGACTGTACTGCAAATAGCGTCTGCCGAATGTGTTTAGACGCAGGGCGCTCTGTGCCTGCTTGCGCACCTGCAACGCTGGCGGTAATAATGGCGGTGGCGATGACGTTGATGACGTCGTCGTCAAGTATGTGTCCAACTCGAGGCAATTGCCGTTGCGTGCCGCCACCGCTGCTGCGGCTGCATTCCACATGTTCTCCACTTCGGCACGCTGCAGCGAGCAACAGGATTGGGCATTCAATGTGCGTTGCAATTGCTTGTTAACCACGACTTCGCCGGCATTGACAGCGGCACTGCTGCTGCAGCTGCTGCTGGCCGCCAGCCCATCGGCGCTGCCAATGTCCAGCGTGGAGCGGTAGCCGGGCGGCGGTGAGACACGTTGCAGCAGTAGTTGCTGCTGTTGCAGCTGCATTTGCTGCTCCTCCAGATGTTGTTGTTGCTGCTGCAACAGCTGCTGTTCGTGCAAAACAACAGCATCATACGAAGGCGGCGGCTCATGATGCAGCGTGGGCAGAGTCGTCAAGCCGTCTGTTGAATCACCCAAAAACAAACCCGACGTCTCATAGCACTACAACAGAAATTAAAACGGGTTCATATCAAAAAAAATAATAATAATATTATAAAGTTGATAAGGAAAATCTTAATTAACTGATCGTAATCCATATTTATCATAGCATAATTATAAGATCAGCAGATGAGGAAGGTGAATGTATGCCTCTGGCTACTTGTAAGCTCAAAATCAGAGAAGAAAACAGATTCAGCTCAAAGTGCAAACAGACAAAAGCAGCCATATAGCATGCCAAACCTGGCCCAAACACGGTAGATGGCCATGCAATCTCAGTCGGACAAACTGCGTCGTAGTAATCGGTACCATAGCCGTCCAGTGGTTAGTCGTAATTCCTGCCAGCAGATTCTAGGCGCATTATAATGAAGAAGTTGTAAAATCCTTGTCAGGAAAAGACTCGCCACCGTGGAAAATCCCATTCTAACAAGTCTATCACAGTTTGCGAATATAGATTGCGAAATTTATAATTGATCTCAGTTTAGACAAGTTCCAGAGAAATTGAGCGAGATCACAATGGGCCAACGGATCTACCTCTAAGAACAGCAAAAGGCAAACCCGCAAAAAGTCTGAAGCAACCATAGACAATGTCTACTCCATTAGGCGTAATTAACATTAGACCAAATAAAAAGTTTAAATTGCACACACATCATAAATTGAGAATCTAATAGAGGGCAGTACTTATTTCTCTACCACCGTTGACAACTAAGGGTGACATGAACTGGACCAAGTTAACGTTGATTTACGCCGCTGTCGTCGGCGATGCCGCTTTTTCCCACAGGACCAACAAACAACAATAAGCGACTGGGCAAATGGAAGCGGGGCAAAAAACAACTTATTAAAGCCAACAGCAAAGTGGAATCTAGTCTAATATCCAATTGCTAGGGGTCGCTGGCACTACAACTGTGGCCAACAATAATTGTGGCCTTTTGTGCTTGGCCCTTGGTCAGTTTTATTTCACACCTGTCAAATGCTCTGCATAAATATTCATTAACGACTAAGGGCTTAAGTGTACACACTCAGAAATGGAAATCGCTTTGAAATTTAGAAAAAGGTCAGTTCACATTTTATTAAGAAATAAAAAAAATAAATAAACAGAAACTTTTCTTTTCCTAATTCAAGTGTAAGTTTTTCTAAAATTCAGAAAAATATTTTCAGACTTTGATAGCTGTAGCCAGAATTCATCCATTAGCTCTATGGTTATTAATGTTACTATTAAATATTCATATTTTCCGATTTTACATACACAAACAATTTAGAGTTGTAAATTCGATTTGAAAACTTTTCATTACTTGGTATTTAATTTTACATAGAATTTATTCGTTTTATAACCTTATTTGGAAACATATTTCCTATTAAAGGGTGATTCTCCAAATTTCTAAACATTTTTTGTCTGAGTGCGTTCTTAACACTGTGACTCAAAGTTATACAGTTCGTCAGTTCATTGCGTGTCAATTGCTGAAATGGTCAATCGATTGGCCTCGTTTTTACCCATTAATACCACATAGTTTTAAGTTTAATTACAGGTTACACCCTACTACATTGATACTCTTTCACAGATTATGGAATATATGTTTACTTTGTACTATGTCCATCCGGCTCGGATGCCACACCCATTGTTAGTTGGAAAATCGAATACAATCTCATTTCCAAAGCATTACCTTTTAGACTATACACAAATTTTGAATGAGTGCTTGACTGTGGACAGACTATACCCTAGAGCGGTTTCTAGTCGGAGTGAGCACTACATACAAAAAAAATGTCGTATCTTATCTCTTGCCATTTTATCTTGAAAACCGATGGAAGAGCTTTAACATGAAATCAGTTTGATTGTAAGTAGCGACGACAGAAGTTCATACATCGAGTATTTATGGTGCTAACAATTTCTAGTAAGTTATAAATACCTTCTTAAGCAGATATTTTTATTTATATTTATGTCGTCTCACCTGTTCAACGCTGTAAATTTCCATATTGGGATCGTTCTCCAACCAATGATGCTGTTGTTGCCTGTATGCGGCCTCAGTACGCTTTTTAATATTACGATGGCAACAATAGCAGACCACACAAAGTATTGTCGTTACCAAGCATAACATCGACCTGTTTAACAACAATAACCACAGAAATCAATAATTAGATTTGGATTCACAAATCACAACAATTCAATTCAGTCTATCTGCCATGCAAGATTGATCTCACTAAATGTCAGACATTATTAAAAAAAAAATCAAATGAAAAGTAATTTCCGCTCTAATTGGATAATTTACAATTTTAGTGACATCATCGAAAGTGATTAAAATATTGTAACACAAAGTTTTATATAATTGGAGATAATTTTATACAGTGAGTTTGGTTATTTATTTATTTGTTATTTACTTAATGTGGTCTAAAAGCATGCATGAACAATCTCATATCCACTATCAGCAGTTGATATTAAATTTATCAAAATAGCACTAGATAATGAATTATCCATATATTATATATATATATATATATATATAGATAGATATATGGAATATTTAGTTAGCAACCAGACTTTGTGAAATATGTAGGTTGACTCAGGTCTAAGAGGGTAGATAATCTACGGAATCGCTATCTAAGAATACCGCATTTTTTTGTGATTAATATAAATACTATATGCTTATGTTTGTTGTCAATGAAATTGATTACGAAATGCAACTTCAATTTGGCTCTTATTAATTCGGCCTAACAACTATCGCTATCGATTGTGTATCAGCCTACCAATGTATGTATGTATGTGGCATTTGGGGCAACGCAGCCAGGCTTTGTGTTTGTGGGGGAGGCACATTGACAATATTGCCACAATACGTTATTTATGTTGCGTTTGTGATGGTATTGATGCGATTGTGAATTAATGATTGTTTTTCTTTTGATTACTCATTCAATATTATATTTTTGTGTAAGCAAGTAAAACAGTTGTCTATTATTTTTATATTTTTATTTTGTCGTAAAATATTTAATGTAGCCTGCAATTTCTGGTAGACTAATCAACTGTCCTGCCCGATAAATGCACTGTCTCTTTTTCATTGGTTTTTTTTTTAGCTATAATAACATGCAATTTTCAAAATTATCCACATGATGAGTTGGTCTGTTCGCAACCTAGATAATACAACACAGTAACCCGGTTTGTCTGTGCCTCAAAACTGTAACACGTCACACAAATCAATGATGTCACTTAATCCACTTTAAATGCAACATAATGCGGCACTTGTCCTTTGTCCTCTGCCTTAGTTCACAGTGCCTCTCTCTGCCTCCACCCCAATTTCCCCGATTGCTTTCCCTATTTTCCGTTGCGCCTCACGCAATTTCTCGCATGTCAACAGTTCATTAAAAGCCCAAAACGCTGCCAGAGAAGTGTGGGCGGAGTATCTAAAACTATCAGTGGCAATCGTATACCCTTTGCAGAGGATACAACAACTGCTGCCACAATATGTGTAATGCATTGAAGGACATATTCTCGAACCCATCAGAATTAATCACATATATATTCTTGATCATGATTTTGGAAATGAAGTTGTTTAACTTTTCAATAAAAGTCTATAAAAATCATCTCAATTGAAATTAACAATTTGTGAACACACATCTGTCAAGGGTATTAAATCTTCGACTGTTATTCTCGTTTTTTGTTACGTTTTTATTGACTAGCTGTAGACAATCGATTTCAAAATAATATGTTGAAAATAAGTTACAGTATTCGAAGTACACGCTGCTTGCACACATAAAAGTTTCGCTTGTCAATTTCAGCGTTTGTTTTTACAAGCACCTTTTTTGTTGCTTTCACTCACTTAATTTGAGTCCCTACTGATCTGAGCTCGTATTGCAGTGAAATTTAATTTAAGAAAGCGACAAATTACACTTTTTACCCAAAGACCGGAGAGAACAACATAATAGCACCAATTAGGAGACATTATTACTTTGTCAAGTCAATGTAAAATGAAGAAAAATACTTTTTAATAAACATCCGCTGCAGACTTGCATGCATTATTGATGTTACCACTGATTATTCGTACTTTGGCCATTTTCACTGACAGTACTACATTTTCACGGTCTGTATGAGACTTGCCACAACTTTATACGATATTGAAGGAAATTTAATTACCTTTACAAAAAATATAAACTTGTAGGTGTACTAAATGTCTAAATCTGTCTTAATTAATTAATTAAAATATTCAAATTAAATATTAACTATAAATAATTAAAATTATAATTATATAACATTAATTATTTATATTTATTATTTTCAAGAATCACTCATAAAACTTGAATTTGGAAGGAATATCTTAGAATAAAAAATGTTTTTCTGACAAGAAATTAGTTGTCTACCAATTTTTTTCGTAATAAGGATAGAAGATTGAAATATCTGCTCAACAAGATCGATCATAGAGGTACCCCCGCAAATCATTATACATTTTGAGAAGACTCTTTAAAGTATATTCTTCAAATTTGTGGGTGAATAAAAAATGCACCCGACAGTTTTAAAATAAACCATATGATTATTGAAATTAATTGGATTTGTGTAAAAAGTTAGGTTTTGGTGTAGGTGACTTCGAGAGTGCACCTCAATTGTTAAAATATATATATATAAATATATATTAAAATCGTAGAATTTTTTTTGGCTCTGCCAGCAGCTGTCTTTTACTTATGAAAACAGCGTCTGCTGCTCGTCAGTCTGTCAGCTGCAGTTGCCTAAGCAAACTTTCATAGCCTGCATCACTCATAAATTAAGAAAGAAGCTAAGGCGAGCTTCATCAGCGTCACTCACCCGCCAAGCAGCAGATTCACGCTACCATTGACAACATGCGCATAGGTCTGCGAGCCACTTCCTCCGGCTGAAGTGCTGTGGCCGCTGCCGGCAGAGCCAGCAACGCCATTTAACAGAGAGATTCCGCCTCCAATGCCGCGCTGCTGATTGTAGAGACCCATGCCGCCATTGTAATATGTTGTAATCGAGGAGCTGCTGGCAAGCTCCTGGGATTGCAGCAGCTCGTCCTCACTAACGGTTAGAGATTTTAGATCCATTGTTGTTGCTGACGGTGCTGTCGTTGCCGTTGCTGTTGCTGTCGTTGATGTTGACATGACTGTTGCATTGTGTGGCAAGGGCTGCTGTTGCTGTTGTTGCTGTTGTTGTTGCTGCTGTTTGTGTTGCTGTTGCTGACTGACCGCCGCGAATATTGCATAACGTGGTAAGGACATGCCGCCTTATACTTATGACGATTGCATAACAATTAGACCGTAACAAAAAATCAAAACCACACACAAAAGCACCACAGAAACACATACAGTCCTCAGACTGACGCAAGCAGTACGCAAGACAGAGCGTTGCCTGGCGTTGCAAGCCCTAGACTAAACCAAGGACAACGGCCCAGCCTACTTAGCCCTGCTGTCCTGTCTGGGTGTACGGGTGTCCGGGTATTTGGGTGTATGGGCGCACGGGTGTAGCTCTAATGTACGTTGACTTGACACGCGAACTGTGAACACACGGAGGGCGCGATCGATGGCCAAGGTAAGCTTGCTACCAGCAATTTGTACAAGTGTTACTATTTCTATTTTCGCTGTGGCTGGCAACTCGAGTCGCGGCACGGCACGGCGTGTCGCGTTATGTTCTGTTGTCTCACTTTCGCCGTGCTGTGCGTCTTGGCAAATGCGTTGCGCTGTTGCAACTGAGTCCCGGCTTGACTTGCTGACTGCCAGCCTGACTTGGCTTATCCTTTTGTTGTGTGGCACGACGAAGTTGTTAGGCAACCGATGGCCGCACCTCGGCATCGGCTTCGGCTGCCGTTCGTTCGTGCAACAGCACCTACTACTTCGTATTATCTTATTTGACTGACTGTTGCTGTTGCTGTTGCTGCCACTGCTCGCCTGTTACATTTTGTGGCGCCATTTTGCTGTTGCTTTTTTCTGGCTGCTTTCCCTTTTCAACTGCCCCAGTAAAGGCCAAGCACAGCTATTTGTATTGAGCTTCCTTTTCGTCTGACTTTGTGTGTTCGTCTCCATCCACATACACTGAAAGAATAACGCACTCAATACATTATGTTTCGGTGTCAAAATTTCTGAATTCAAGTACTGATTTTTGAATCCCAGAATTCAAAATTTCGCATCTATTAAGCACGATTCTTGTATCCCCAATTTGATAATCCAGAGAACCCATTCTTTTCACTGTCAGTACTCACAACCAAGATGCTTTTTTCCAGTTAGATTTAGAATAATACTAACTCATATACTATTTTAAGACACACCAATTTATTTAGGCACTTTATGTGATAAATACATTGAATATAAGTAAATTTAGTAGTTTTTTTTTCGTTATTTAGAAATGTTACTTTATTAAAGAATAGTTTTTAATCAATAAACTCGATTAATAAAACTAAATATAGTTTTTTAGTATGACATCGATGTACCATGTTCTCCAATTATCATCTTGATTTCTGCCTGTGTATGTGTACGTATGTGTATGTCTGTTTGTGTGTGTGTGTGTGTGTGTGTGTATGTGAGCGGTTCCTGCACGTTTCACATCAAATTGAGCGCCAACTGCCTTTGTTGTGTGTACGACGATTGTTGTTGTTGTGGCAACCGTGCATGCCATTTGAACAACACTTGTCGCCAACTGTCGTTTTTCACGGCATGCGACCATAAATAATAATGCGACGCTAAGCAACAGTCGATGCCCAGAATATTGAGCATGCCACGGTGCACATATGCAATGAACGCATCACAAATACCAAATGTAATAATTCTTATTATGAATGCATATCTATTGCTTTAGTAACAATAATCGATAGCATGCAGTTGTTTAAGCTTAAGCTAATGCGTATACTTAATTTATTGTGTATACATCGCATATGTGTGCTCAATATTCTGACGGCAGACTGTAAAGGCGTCCAGCAGCTGCTCTGCCCAACGCTGGCTGGCTGGCTGGCTGGTTGTCTGCCTGGTTGCCTGGCTGGTTGCCTGGCTGGCAGGTGTTTCAAGAACATATGTAAATACTTGCACGCCATTTTTTGGGACGCTTGTGTGCGCTCTAGCCAACAAAATCTTGAAATGCTAAAAAATCCATGAGAGTCGCGCACATAGTTGTAGTTTACTTACACCTCGAGAGTCGTGTGCGCCACTGCGAGCGAGCAGGAGCACGTCCATTAGGACGACATCATTGACGGCCAAGTTTACAGAAATTCAGTTTGTTCGCTTCAATCACTGATTGCCAAATCTCAAAATTTGTGATTTAATGATGGCCTTGTGCAGCGTTTAAGTTTAGCAACAAAAAAATAATTGATAGTGATAGTGATAATAGCTAAGGCTGCGACAGAGACTGAGACTGTAGTTGTATCTCCATTAGAGTTGCTGTGTTGTGTGCGATTCGCTGGCACAGATGAGACCGCCCCCATCTCCCTCAGCCCCACCTTAGTATGTGATGATGGATAGTTTTCTACGCTTTTGCTCAATAAGCAATTCATTGCGCACGCGCTGCAGGTAAGCATTACCCCAAAACATGAATCGCGGGAAGCCCTCAAATGTATGCTATGTTGCACAGTGAAGCTCTTGCCCAAAAACAGTGGTCAAAAATCAGTAATCAGCTTATTATTCAGAAAGTACATCCCTGAAATGGAAGATTATCTCTTTCCTTAAATCAGTGGGTTTCTTTTGATGGTTCCAGTGTATAGTTTTGTTCAATTTAGAAAAACGTTGTCCAATTTGCAGAGATCTTTTTACATTAGCTTTTTTGTTAAGCATATCAGTCTCATTCATTATTTATATTTTTTGTATTAAATTAAGTAAAGTCTACAATAATATACTTAGAGTTAGAGTAGAATTTATTCCCAATAAAGGCTTATAACTCATATTTTATTATTAAACATTAGTATTATTGGCAAATATTAATAATAGCTTAACTTATCAGTCAGAAAGAGGTAATTTCATTATCAGAAATGATTTGATCTAAAAATAAGGGTAGCATTTCTAATTTTGCAAATATTTTTTATTTTTTCTTAGAGTATTCATGCAAAAATGTTGAATTGTTTTTTAATTTAAGGAATATATCAATTTGTACGTTTCTTGCAAATGGTTTTTCACTGTGGTTGTAGAATATGCCCCACTGTGCGTTGTGTTGTGTTTGGAGCTGTGCCACAATTAGTTGTCAGTGCGACAACTAATGAGCCAGCCACTGAGCGCGCAAACCCACAAAGCTAGCATGCCCTTTTTTTTATTTTGAATGCATTAACCATGTATGCCTCTTGATTTATTATGCACAGAGACCCATCAAGAATAATGACGTAGGTAACAGTCACCGAAATGGTGTACCTGCCTGCTTATGAATTTGCCACACTCCACACACTTCCCATGCTTGGTACTAACACGTTTTTGTTAGCAGCGGTCAACGCTATTTACCATTTGGTATTGACAGGTCGCTACAAATTGTCGACAATGTCGATGTGTGTGGCACGTGTGCAAGCATCCGCCACATTAACAACAACTATCCATATTATTGTACATGCTGCGCAGGTGCATGTTTCAAATGTTTTTGGACAGTATGTTCAACTGTTATTTAATTTAGAGGCACGCACAGGCTTGCACCACAGGCTGTGTATATTTATTATGAGCTAAAACCAACTGTAGTAAATGTTTATAAGCATACATGACTGTATATATAGGCTAGAGCCATATCAGACAATCGCAAGCGTTAGTCACCAGTCAGCGAACTGCCCCCGACAAGGGGGTGTGTGGTGTGTAAGGGTATGTGGGTGTGAACAAGATTGTCTTGGGTTTGCATTTCAATGGAGTCGATAGAGTCAATCGCCACCAATAAATGTTTATACATTAGTTTCTCTGATTTTTAAGTAAACTACTTAATTATTGAAGGCTAGATATTAATGATTAATGACTAATAATTGATATGACAGGGGCAGCTTAATTGCTTTACTGGTGGGGCAAACAAAGCAAAACAAGTCTTCTTCCAACAAGTATAGTATTTTAAGAAATAAGCATGTCTTCAACTGTTTTAAGAAATAAGCAATAAACAATCGTTGGGTATACAACTTTGTTGCTATTTAACTACTTAGCCTGAAACTCATTTTCCATGAACAATGTACTAATTTGTTGAGTACATGTTTATTTTTCCCACAGTCATGAATTGGATATAGGTTGAATAGCAAGGTTGTAAATATATACATATATATATATATATATATATATAAAACCCAACCAACTATTAATTCATGTAGCTTGAAACTAATTTATGTCTAGGGAATGAGTACACAAACTGACTTATGCTTTTTGTTAAGGTAATTTAATTACCTTTAATATCATTTAAAATAAGCAGAGGTTCAGTTTAAAATTCCAGTTTCTTTCTTTATTAAAATGTTCAGAATAGAGAGAGGAGTTTAAAGGATTCGACTACCAATCCTGTTGATAAATAAATAATAATAGTACTAATACCAGATTAATAGATGAGAATTCTATCTAACCATATAGGTTTGCCTATGAGAGGCATTTGTGTGTTTACTTTAAAGCAGGCGTTTGCTATTAGTTTATTCTTAATTCCGTTTGACATGAGTTAAACAATTTGTTATGCCATGCGACCGATGTACGTATTCCAACAACTTGGCCAAGACTATCCTGGGTAACTATAATTCTCGAACTTCACACAACAAGAGTCATTTAAGGCCGCTAGTCTTAAGTGTTTTGATTTTGGATTTTTTTTTTATAGCCGACCTATATTACTGATTATGCGCCGCACAGAACAGTAAACAAAAGGCAGCTTAAAGCTAACTCCACTTTCCACAAACCATTGCGTGTCGGATGCCATGTATATGAAAGACAAACAATTTTCCTATACGCTTTATGTGTCATAAAAGCCAACACAATAATAACTACAGCTCTGTGTCCTGTGTCCTCTGTCCTCTGTCTTATGGCTTTCAGCGAGCGATGAGGTTTTCTTTGATATTATCGATTGTTAAATCCAATTCGCTTTAGTTTCATCAACCATGTGGCTAACATTAATTAAAGTTCGCTGCCTTCGACTCATTATTGTTGTTAAGGGTTGAGCCACCTTTTGGGTTGATGACAATTTGTTTTGTTGAGCCCAATTTTGATTATTGTCTTTGCATTTTGATTGGGTAACTTTTATCACACTCACAATTTATCACACAAACAACATTGAGGCGTGCCAACTTTTGAATTGCTAGTTAATATATATATATATATATTTATGTATTTTACAGCTTACGTTACCTCTTTAAGATGTCGCTGGCCGTTTCGCTGCGTCGCGCCTTGTTGGTGCTGCTCTCCGGAGCTATTTTCATACTCACCGTACTGTACTGGAATCAGGGAGTGATCAAGACACAGGCGTACACCGAATCACAGCTGCGACCACATGCCCAAAATGATCACCATTTTATACCCATGTAATTATGACAGTTCAACAAATTTCGAATCACTCAATTTACATGCATCGCTTGCAGACCTTTGGAGAAATCGTGGACCTACAAATGCGAGAATGACAGATGCGTGCGCGTTGGCTACCACAAAGATGGAGAGGATACGAAGCGTGTCTCTTTCATTAGCTGTTCGATGACTTGTGGGGATATTAACATTTGGCCCCATCCTACCACCAAATCGCTGATCAGTGCTCACACGCTGCGCTTCTCTGTGGAGGATGTGCAGCTGCAATTGGATTCACCGCATCGCGAGGTGTGCAAACAGTTGAAGTTGGCCTTCGATTGGTTTCTGAAGCAGTTGCGGCAAATACAGCGCTTGAACTATGCGCCACATACATCTGAGATGCCACTGGCACCAGCAGCCGCATCTGGTGGCAGTGAGTCAGTGTCGCGTTTGCGACAGCATAATACCGATCCCGATGTGGCAGAAACGCCACCAGTTGCTTCTCTTTTTGGAGCCACTTTTAGCTCACATCGTGCTGGCGACTTGGAGAGTCTACAAGTGAAAATTTCAGTGCATAAGTCGGGCGAGCTTGACTTTAAGCTGGACAACGATGAAAGCTATCAGCTGAGCTCAACATGTAAGTGTTTAAGCACAGAGGCACCAATATCTGCTTGTATTAATTCTCCCTCTCGCTCTCTCGCTCCTTACCCAGTTGAGAATCGTCGCATTGTTGTGCACATCACGGCGCACACATACTTTGGCGCCCGCCACGGCCTGTCGACGCTGCAGCAGCTCATTTGGTATGACGACGAGGAGCGATTGTTGCGCACCTATGCCAGCTCCCTGATCAATGATGTGCCCAAGTTTCGCTATCGTGGCCTCATGTTGGATACGTCGCGGCATTTTTTTACCGTGGAAGCGATTAAACGCACAATTACGGCCATGGGCATGGCCAAACTGAATCGCTTTCACTGGCACATAACGGATGCGCAAAGTTTCCCGTATGTCTCACAGCACTATCCGGAGCTGGCCGAGCATGGTGCCTACTCGGAGAGCGAGACGTACAGTGAGCAGGATGTGCGCGAGGTGAACGAGTTTGCCAAAATGTTTGGGGTGCAAGTGCTCCTGGAGATCGATGCGCCTGCGCATGCCGGCAATGGCTGGGACTGGGGACCGAAACGTGGCCTTGGCGAACTCTCGCTGTGTATCAATCAGCAGCCCTGGAGTTTTTATTGTGGCGAACCGCCGTGCGGCCAGTTAAACCCAAAGAATAATCACACCTACCTCATACTGCAGCGCCTTTACGAAGAGTTTCTCAAGCTAACCGGGCCAACGGATATGTTTCACCTGGGCGGCGATGAAGTGAATCTGGACTGCTGGGCCCAGTACTTCAATGACACAGATCTTCGCGGTCTGTGGTGTGATTTTATGCTACAATCTAATGCTAGGTAAGTCTATCGTATACGAACTCTGAATTAGACCATTTATAATTGATTTTGTTTCGCAGACTGAAACTGGCCAATGGCAATGTGGCGCCCAAACATGTGGTTGTTTGGTCCAGTGCGCTAACAAACACCAAATGTCTTCCCAATAGTCAATTTGTGGTGCAGGTCTGGGGCGGCAGCACCTGGCAGGAGAACTATGACCTCCTGGACAATGGCTACAACATCATATTTTCCCATGTGGATGCCTGGTATTTGGATTGCGGCTTTGGCAGCTGGCGAGCGACTGGCGATGCCGCCTGCTCGCCCTATCGCACTTGGCAGAACGTGTACAAGCATCGGCCCTGGGAACGCATGCGACTGGATAAGAAGCGCCGAAAGCAGGTCAGCAATATCAACTGACCAATAACTAACTTACCAATTAGTACAATGTTAAATTGTACCTTCAAAAAAATATGGTTTAGTAGCTCAAAGCTTTCCAAGAGATATAACTTTGTGAAAAGTGATTTTAAAAATCAGGTCTTTTCGTTCGATAGTTTGAACTCTAGGTCAATTACTCATATACAGTTGACAACGCGATTCTGCCGTGTGTACAGACTCATATTAATGTATTTGTTTCAACAGGTGCTCGGCGGTGAGGTGTGCTTGTGGACGGAACAGGTGGACGAGAGTCAATTGGACAATCGATTGTGGCCGCGAGCAGCTGCGCTGGCCGAACGTCTGTGGTCCGATCCTAATGATGATCATGACTTTGATATTGTGCCGCCAGAAGTATTTCGTCGAATTTCTCTGTTTCGAAATCGCCTCGTCGAGCTGGGCATTAAAGCCGAGGCGCTGTTTCCCAAGTACTGTGCACAGAATCCGGGCGAGTGCATTTGATATTATATGTAAGTGGAGGAGGCGCAGCTGGCGCCCAACCTGTGCGTTAATTAGTTAATAGTGTAATTGTTATTTTTTATGATTAATATAATACATATTAAGCGTTAAGCGTCCACTAAACGTATGCGAAATAAGCTAACGAGATGACATTTTAAGGACATTTTGCGACCAAGTGGTTTCTGCGTAATCACGAATTTCGTATTTTATTTCGTATAATTAATTTTCGATTTTTTTTCTAAAGACACACACGCACACACAGACACACTCACACACACACACATACTTACATACCTAAATATAAATTTGACTATCGTTTTGGCAATTGACGAAATATTTAGTTAGACAGTGATAGGCATTAGTTAATATACGAAATTAGTAGACTTCATACACTCACTGAAATGCACTCAACAGGTGTATACTTTATAAGGCATACATATATGTAGTTTAGAGTGACTTATTTGGCTGGATACACTTTTGAAATTATAAAAGCTTTATTCTTTAAAAAAAAAAAAAAACATGATATTCTTTAGTACACGTAAATATATACATACATTGTGGGACAGTAAATTGACTTATGTTTCGTTTTGCATTAGGATTATTTTACATTACATTATCAGTGATACAAACAATGTGACCTTATGGAAAAAAAAAATAAATAAATAGGAAGCAAGAAAAACAAAAAAGAAACGAGAACAAATTAAAAAAAAATACAAGAAAAGCATAGATTTAATATACACGCATATGTAATCATAATCGTAACATAAATTTTTGCACGCATTGACAACAAAAAAAAAACAAAAAACTAGCAAATTTATAGCTAATTTTTATAATAATTATAGTAGAGCTGTGTTCACAGTGCAACTGGTTAACAGTTTACCTGTACTTGACACGGAGTATGCATCATATTATGGATGCCTGTTAATAATGCAACACTGTGCACAATCCTAATCTTAGTTTACCCGTATAAATTATGTTTAACATTTATGTTGTACTTAAGAGGGAGAGGTTTTGCTCTATCAAAAACAAAAAAACAAAAAATGTTAGTTTTAAACATTTTGCTGTAACTTCAAGTCACTTTCAACAAACAAATAAACTTCAAGTCGAGTCTAAGCAATACAAACTGATTTTTCTTTATATGTTTCCATATTATTAATAATATATTTTGTAATTTTAATTTGAAATCATTAAGGCCAAGTGTATATTATTGGGTTGGTTTGTATTTGTTATAAAAAATGCCGAGAGATTAGTATACAAATGCTATAATATATAATTGATTCATACATTAAAAAGTCGTTAGGCTCTTGTTGTGAGTGTGCAATATTTTAGTTAGTATTTATTTATTATGTAGTATATATTTATGATATTAACTTCAACGATAAAAATTATTTTTACTTGATAGGTATGTGTTTATTATATTCACGTAAACGATAAAAATTGTTCGACCCTGAAAATTTTTGTTCATTACAACATGTACATATGTAAGTATGCAATTCCGAGTAATTACGAGTAATTACGTGCTTAATTAATAATAGAAACCACTCGGTTAGTTTAGATAACCATATAATGTGTATGAATTTATTTAAAGCAGAGTTAAAATTGTAGTGTAAATTGGTTTAGCTAATTTACGGCTCTAATAAGAGTCGAGATAATGCAGAAAAATCACTCAGAAATATATGTTAATATATTTGACAATTGCAGCAATTGAATAATTCTTCATATTCTTCAGTTTTAACTTTGTTTATTTGAAAAGATGTTTTGTAGTGCTGCTTGTAGTTTTTCTTATAATAATAATAAAAATAATAATTTGTAGTTATACGGAAATCCATAATTAAATTAATATGTTTGTGCTCAATCTAAACAAAATCGGTAAGATCAATGCTGTGATAGCGTTTCAGTGAGCCAACACGTGTGTGCAGCGATGGACGCAGAGAGATGATGCACTCCTCGGTCCTGCAGAAGGTCGAGATATATTTAAGAAACTTCAACTAAAATAAACTTATGTCGATATTTATAAAAAGTAATACTTAATCTTGTGTGTGCACTACGCAATACTTATAAACAAAACGTATTTGTGTATATACATATACATATACATATATAAAGGAAATCTCAAAGTGTTTGGTATAAATATGTTGTTGATCATTCAAAATGTCCGATGGGTACGGGACTCGTCGAAGTCAGTCTATAATAATGAAACAAAATTGAAAATAATATATACAAAGTTAAACAATAAATCAGATCATAATAAGAGAGAGAGAGAGAGAGAGAGAGAGGGAGAGTCTTGCAGTCGGGCATAACCGACTGCGGAGTACTCTGATATCAGAAAGAAGTAATCTTCTTGTTTGATTCGATTCGTTGGCTACTCAGTTGATCTTTGTAGGCAGTAAAATGTAATTTACCCTCCACACTTGATGTTTCTCTATTTTTTCGGTTTAAATTTATCGATAATAGCTATTTCATAATTAGAAAAAGGAAACATCCACATTTGTTGACTCTATCATAAATAATGGTGAGGTTTATCTGGCTTTCATAGATTTACGCTTATCGATAATATCGATTTATAATTCAATGTGCAAGAATTGTGGAGTATATATGATTATTATCAATTTCTATATTTCGATAATATCACTTTGACTATCTTGAAAAATGGTTCTTTTCGAGTTACGTCTATCAATAATTTATTTATTATAAGTTTCAAGCGACCCAGCTTCAGCTGTCGAACGGACTTATAAAATCTTATAATAATCAAAGCGATTAATTGGAATATCAAAGAGTATTTTTTTGTTGTTGTTGTTTTTTTTTTCATGCAGTACTTAGTAAAGTTAGTTAAGGGGAAACGTGCGGAAATGGATAAAGAAGCATTGCGTATACGCACCGTAGACTTTCAGTACGCGAACGTTGCGAGTAGTCTTTGGATGTGCGATGTCTGAAATGGAAATTAATTCAGTTAAATGACAACAGCGAGTTACAGCAAAAGATACAAACAAAAAACAAGAAGAAATAATGGAGAAAAGCAAAGTAAGTGAACCATGTGACAAATGAGGACAACATCAAAAGCTTTGGCATGATGTTTGAGTGCTCATATATGCATGTATATGTATGTATGTTTGTACATGTGTGTGTGTGTTTTTTTTTTTTTTTTTTACAACCTTGTGAACGCACCTGCGATTTTTAATGGAACTGCTGCGATGAATATTCCGACTCTCCCGCCATCTGGTGAAGCGATGCCTCAGAGTCTGGCGCACCTCCGAGTTGAGGAAGCAATAGAATAGAGCCACAAAAAACCCCTATAATGTGATAATCATAATAAATCATATAAATATTGATAAATATGAGTACAATATGACTCAATTGTAACCTGAGTGCTGAGTAGAAAGGCCCGTATTGCCTCAAAGAGATTACGACTTATGCCCTGTTCCGGCCCCGTTAAGACCAGCAGATATGTAATACCAAAGAGCGGTATTAGCACCAACAATGCCTTGGAGGCCTTATAATACTGTCGCGTCTCCAGCGTATGAGCCGAACGCAATTTGGTTATGAGTACCTGGGAATTGAAATCAGTTTATAATATAGTATAGATTTTATTGTCGATGGAGTCACTACTTACCCACATAATGCGTATGAGAAATACCAAATTAATTAATATCGCCATCGACGCTGGCCCCTTATATATCCAGTCAATGTGAGATTCACGCATCCATGCGCATTCAATTTCCAGCTGCAGCAATTTGAAATGAATAAGTTATAATCGAGGAAAGCAAACCGATGACGCACTAATTTACCCCATTGAAATGCTCGTTCTCCAGATGCGAGGCAAACAACTTGGCAATGGACCAAACCAGAATACAGAATGCCGGACAGCCCCAGCCAATCAGTGCATAGATAAGGAAGCTAATGTTCTCGCTGGAGAATGTTTGCACCACCAAGGTGTAAAGATACAGGCCTGCAAATAATTAGCGCAACAATCTATATTTATTTTGTAATATAAAATTAAGCATATATTTGCAATCGGATAAAAATAACTTCTGAGAATGTGAATCAGAACCGCCATCGCTTGCAACGGGTGAGTGCAAATGTGGCTGCTTATTTATGCGTATCTATGTTTGTAAATAAGATAAATCAGAGGCACATTGGAAATTGCATTCCCCAGCAGATAGTAGTCCAACTCTAGACTTTCAATTTAATCAATATTTTCATATCGAAAATAATATATAAATAATATAACTTCTTACGAAGCTATAGACGCACAATTCTGACATACTTTTCGAGGCGAATGTGGCCTTATCGCTTTATTTATTTATTTTATGTCATCTCAATTCTGTCCACACAAAAATAATACAAAATGTTAAAAATATATTAAATTAAATTAAAAATAATATTGAAAATTAAATTTAAATCTTAAAAAGTAATATTTACTTATTATTTCTTAATAAAAAAAAAACCGAAATTATATATAGTTAGTAAAAATATAAAATTGAATTTAAAATGTAGAAATAATTCGCATATTTA
This sequence comes from Drosophila setosimentum, assembly GCA_035043505.1. Lineage (NCBI taxonomy): Eukaryota > Metazoa > Arthropoda > Insecta > Diptera > Drosophilidae > Drosophila > Drosophila setosimentum. The sequence continues at coordinate 11,421,090 of JAWNMY010000003.1, read as the reverse complement.
CTATCCAAAAGTATTAAACGAGAGTCTTAAAAACTTACCCTCAACGAAGATCCAAAAGAAGTTGGTCAGATAAAAGTATTGAAACATAATGACCAGCGTTATGCAGCCAGCCTGACTAGATTCTGTGGTTATCTGTGCAGCAAATGAAACAGCAAATAAGACTTAACCATAATTAAATACAAAGAATACCAACCACTTGTAAAAATAGTGTTAAGATCCACAGTAGCGCTGAGGTGATGTACGTTAGAAATAGATTCGCATGGATTGTGTTTCGCAGGCAGCGCAAATCTCTGCAGCAGCAGCAAAAATATATATAAATATATATATACATAGGGCAAATCAATAAAATACATTATAGATGAACGTGCAACTTACTTGAAGCTAAGGAATATGATAAGTGCCACCACGAGGGTAGCAAAACTGATGAAATAACCACAGGCATAGATTATGGCCGGCAGATCCACGCTGGCCGAGAAGTCGGGAACGACGGGCACCGAACCGGAATGCTGATGGCAGCTGCTGTAGTTGCTGTAATGGTTCCACGTGCCGTTCTCATGGCAATAGCGTGTTGCATTCTCTTTCATAAATATATAAATAAGAATTTGTTAGAGTGTTTTTTTATTGTAGTATTATAATTCCATGCCCACCTGTCGTGTCGTAGTGAACACCCTTAAACTCCTCGAAGCACGGCAAAATGGCCCAGCTGCTGGCATTGGTGCGGGGCCAACAGAGCACCGAATCGAAGGAGGTGGGACAATGTAGGACCTGCGAATTGTATCATAGTGTGGGTAGGGCTTGTAATGTTGCACAAGTCAATTAAAAACTAATTTAACTAAGTATAAATGCTGTAGCAGAGTTTGCTCGACTACGGGATACCTAACGAAAGCCGGCTGTTGAATATTTCCAGCTCTTATAACAGATAGAAAGGCATACATGGCAATATCGACTCGTCTATTAATGCTGATCGAGAATATATATATTTTATTGGGTCGAAGATGCTGCCTATTGTCTGATACATAGATTTGCATCGCTTTGTTAAACATTTTTATTGGCTTCCGGGTATAAACATTTTAATGCTTTTTGCACTCTTTAAAATTCATTTAATGTTGTAAAATTGTAATATATTTTCTAAAACTTAATGCCGAAATAAGCACATTTTTTCAAGTGTACACATAAACAAATTAGCATCTTTATGGGCGAATACTTAGATATGTGCATGTGTTTGCACAATTACTTGAATTTATAAACAAAATCGCATTGGCCGTTAAAGTTTTAAGATTGCTTGTTATAAATAATCACAAGTTGATATTGCCTATCTGTACTATATATGACTTGGCATTTGTTTATCAATCCAATTCAGTTTGTGCAACATCAAAATGCGCTGTCAAAGAGCATGAGGTATTTTTTGATTTAAAATGGACTTTGCGTTATCGGACTGATGACTGTCGATATGAATCGATTCACAAGTGAAATGTTAGGATTTTCAGTGCTAAAATAAATTAAAAGCGGAAATAATTTAGCGTTGCTTACTCACCATTTTGCCAACGGATGCTTTGCTGCTGCTGCTGCTGCTGCCGCTGCCATAGTGGTCAATAGCTGTGTGGCTGGCAGATTGGTGTTCGTCCAGCTCAGCCTGTTGCCTGCACTGGTCTTCCAGTGTGCGATTGATGCTGGGCATTGGAGCACTTTGCGAGCTTTGCACCTGCTGTGTGCCAATTAGGGCGCTGGCACGCTGTAGCATGTCCAGCGAGAAGTTTGCAATTGCATTCTCAATGTGCTCAGCCGAGGCTGCATCCAGGCTCTCCACGAGCGCTTGCAATTCGTCTTCGGCCATTGCCGACACAACGTCTGGAAGGGATGGGGTGGTGGGCTGTTTGGGAGTGGGGTGGGTTCGATGCTCCGACGCCTTCTTGCTAATTAATTATTATATTCGACTGCAAGCTGCTGGTGTCAAGTATACGACGAACTTTTTATTACTGTCGCGATATCGCTAAGTATTTTGTATCTAACGGTATGCATGTCAGCAGGACGTCATGTGTATATATATATATATATATATATATGTGTGTGTGTGTGTGTGTGTGTAGTTATGAGTGTGGACAGGGGACAGGCTGTTGCTTAACCCACGACACACTTTCGCTTTCGCGCTGCGTAATTAAACGATTCACTTCAGACAAAAAATTGCGCAAATGTGTTGACGGACCTGGAAGAAAAGTGAAAGAAGAACGAACCTTTTTGGTGATATCTCAGTCTTTTTATCTGATAAAATTCAAGTAATGAACTTATACACGCACTATTCAGAAAAGCTCAAAAATAAAGGCCTTCATATTAAATACATATAAGTATAAGACATACACAGATATGCCCGCTGAGTTGTATATTATTTGAATATATATATATACATATATATATATATATATATATGTATATTTATTATGTGTGTATATATCTGGGCAAGTTATAAGATCTGTACAAATAATACATGCTTAAATCACGTGGCACTGTGCCCAGTATGTATGCAGATAATATGCAGATAAATAAACAACAATCTTTATGGCCCCTTCCCATACACTTTGAGGCGGGGCTACTGTGACTGCCACACACTCCAATTCAAAAAGGAAATATCTATTATAATTGTATACCTATAGAGATACATATATATATATACATATATCTGACAGCTGGAGACCTTTGGCGTACCTGACCAGCATTTAAAAATGCCGTTGAGCATGTCTACGCAGCTGGTTGTTAGTGTTAACCTGTTGTTGATCTCCGAGTCGGCACTTTTTTTCCCTCTTATTAACACATTTGAACTAATCTTTGCTCCAATAATATTATCTGCAAAGTGTGCTGCAAATTATAAGTAACATTATTATAGCTTAAAATCTTTTTCTGTTCGCATAAATTGCGAATTGTTCTCTTTGTTTCTTATCTTGAACAAAATTATTTGCATTAAACTGAATCATGCAAATTTCACACAAAGTGCCAAAATCAAACAGAAACAAACAGTAGAAGATTTAAATAAAAAATGTACTTCTGAATGTAGTCGGTATTATTTGTATATATCCATTAACTCTTGATTTATTTATTTATTTGATTCATTCAGGGGGATAGGCCAATATAGCTACATCGACTTGACTTTTGATGCTGCTCAAGAATATTCATATTTTATGAATATTATTTTTATGTTACATACTTTTTCACAAAAACCATTTTACCGCTTTTGCACATTCCCAATGTGTTCAGGGTATTAAAAATATTGTTTATTTGAACTTTATATATTTGTATATTTTTATCGTATCGTTAATTTTAAATTTAAATTTGTATGCTTTAAAGCCATTTTAAAAATTGTGTACTGCTTGTGGACCACATTAAACAAATACATAAAAATATTATTTATTTTAGCTTTTTATTTCAATGCTGAAAATACATGAAATATTTTTGTGTATTTTAACTGTTGTCCTCGTTTGCTGACTTTGATAACAGTTGCCTGAGGTGGGTAATTAGATATGCATGTTGCTGTGGCATGTGGTAAGTGTATATGTATATGTGTATATATGTATGTGTTTATATATATATATTATATATGTGTGTGTGTGTGTGTACTCTACAGCTGAAATTGACTTAAAAGTGAGGACAAGAGCGAGGTGAAGCAGCAGCAACAACAAGAATGACTATGGCAAATACGAGTTGGTCGTTGTGCTAGGGTCGTGATTAAAACAAAGACTGCCAAGTTATTTATTAATGAATAAATAAAAGCAGCGCACAAGAACCCACACACAAACACAAACACACACATACACTCACATTCACACACACACACACACACACATACACTCAGATAACCGCTGGCAAAAAGGAAACCGAAAGAGGAAGAACCAGAAACAGAAGCAAAAGCAGAAGAAGAGAAATGTGCTTATCCATGAAATGGAAAAGTTGTTCATTTGATGATTGTTACTGCTTGTTAAACAGCAATTGAATGCAAATAGCTGGAAGCTTAAAGGTGATAATAATAATAGTATTCATACATGATATAGTATTCATACAAAATACATAAACGAAATACATGAAGAGAATTTTATTCAATTTTTAATAAGAGTGCCACACAACAAATGCGGCTTCGTTGCCAATGGCAATGCAAGGCCAAAGGACCAAAGTAGCAAAGAATATGATTTAACTGATTTTAAGCACTATATACATATATATATTTATATAGATATTATATATATATGGGTATTAATGCAGAGGGGGGGTGACAACCTATTGGCCAAGTGCCACTAAGTGGCGCATGCTGTACTCAAATATTTGTCGAGCTGCGATTTATTTATGATGATGCTCGGGGCAAACAAGCGCAATATTTACACGGATGGGTTAGAGATTATGATTTTTTCTTCATTTTCATTTTATAGCTGGCTACCATTCCATTAAAGAGGCGTCTAATTTCGGCTGCTAATGCGCACAATTAACAGCCAAAGCGAACGGCAAATAAACAGACAGCTCGCCAACTCAACCAAGTCAGCATCTCAGCTGCTTTTAATGTAAATACGTCAACAAAAAATAAACCGCTCCTGATGAATTTTATTTATGTGTACAGGCCAACTGCGAACTGTTAATGATTTATTAAGTGTCAAAACAAAATAATATTAAGTGAATCATTATTGACTTTGGACGCATATGGCCAATATGGTCAACTCGCTGTTATCATCAGACTTAACAATTATATGTCATTCTGAGACGGTTGGCGACATTTAATACCATATGATATATATGCCATTTATGCCATATGCTGCCACCAGCCATGTAGAAACCAAAGCGTCAACACACACAATTAAATGCCAAGCGAATCCAATTGGAAATCGAGCAGAGCAAATGGCAGATGCAGTCAGGCGCACTGATCGATATTTATGAATGTCGGAAAGCAAATAAATAGCCTGGGTTTGTTCGACATTCTGACCGATTAGGTGACTGTCTGTTTTTGCTGCCTCAATGAATTGACTATTGCCAATTGGCCACCAGAAATCAACACTGAAAAGGCAAACAAAACAAATAAGAGTGTGGTAGTCGAGTGAGCTCGACTATGATATACCCTCACCACAGCTTTTATGGACAAATTTTAAATTGAATAGCTTTGAGTGGAAATAATCTAAAAAGCTGGTTCTTACAACCTTTAACCTTTAATCTTAGAACTTTACTTTCTGAATAATAAGGTGAGAAACACGTGGCGCCAAAAGTATCGCGAATTTCCGAAATTCATTGCGATTTTTATTCTCAGTGTAGCTGTTCAATAATTGAATTTGAAAAGTGTGGCTGTTATTGCTATATATATATATATATATATATATACATCGAAGTGTCGATAATCGCGAAACGGGTTCAGTTATCGATGCAATGAAATAAACTTGATCTGTGTGGGGTATACGAGAACTTACAAATTCGAGAATGTAGCTCTTATAGGCTCTGAGATGCTCGTGTTCGTACAGAAGGACACACAAGCATGGCTATATCGATTCGGCTATTGGTGCTGATCAAGAATATATATACTTTATGGAGTTGGAGTTACTTCCTTCTGCCTGTTACATCATTTTGCGCAAAACTAATTTATCCTTTTTACTTAATATTAATGGGTAGGCACACACATTTAGCGGCCATATTCATGTGTGTGTTTACAAATCTTGTGGCCGAATAATTTGTACTGTGTGGCACACATGGCGTATGTGCAACTGCCAGCAATGGCAGCAATTTGCCAAGCAACTCAATTTCAAATATATATACATATGTATATATGTATATGTATATATATATATGTGCGTATGTATAAATATTTTATCAACTTCAAACAGGCTTGAAGTTGGGCAAGGACTTGTTATTGGGGTTTAGTCTTTTTATGTGAAGCACAAAAGTGGGCGACTCCAAATTTAATTTGCAATTATTATATAAATATCAAAAGAAGCTGCAGGTATGTACATATTTTATTGCCTGCTGCCTGGTAACGCCAAAAAAGACAAGCCGAACAATGTGTTATTTCACAAGCAATATTTGCAAGATTAAAGGTTACCCTTAATGTTTGTTTCATCTCCGTCGTTATAGTTATTGCTGTATGCTGCATGACGACTCATCCTTCATGCCACTTAAAATCATTTACGTTGCTTAAGGCAACTATGAAGTACTTTGAAAGCAATTAGCTAAAAATGGGCGTAGCATGAATATACTGCACTTACAGCAAGAGAGAGAGAGAGAGAGAGAGAGAGAGAGAGAGCTGCTGCTATGGCAAAGCTTTTGCACTGATTGCTGTTCAGAACGAGTGTATTCATTTCATTCATTCATTGCAACTATGTCCAGTTGCACTCGAAACATTCAATTGTCTATCTTGAACTGTTGTGCTTGGCACTTAAGTATAATTAAAATTTATTATTTACTTAACAATTTAAACTCCAGTGGCATACAATAGGTAAGGGCTTCCATTTAAAGCTCACTTTGTTTTTTCAAAACATAAATAAACATAAAAAAATGTGTGAAAACGTATGGAAAAATACTTTAATAATTTTCGAATGCTGCTTTTTAATATATGTTTATATAAGTACTGCTCTTGAAATGCTAATTAATATAAATATTTTTACATTTTTATTGCGAAAAAGACAATAAAAATAATGGCACCACTTAGCATTCATTAGAGAAGTCGTAATGTTTAGCGGAAAAACTTCGCTTAGTATATTATTATTATGCAATTGGACCGGAGCCAGCAAAACACTTATTTCAATTTTTATTAGTCTCTAATATTTCGATCATCAAGCTTAAAATAGATAACAAATGATCAATCGCAATTTGGATCGTAGAAAACTCTCCAGTATTTTTGCATTTTTATTAATTCAATTTATTCGCATAAAATGTGTGAAGAACTCGACTTGCTCGCGTTAAAATCAGCAGAGTGATGAAATCAAAAATAGCTTTTATGAGGATGGTAAAAAATAAGTTCTAAAAGTGTTTTGTATTTGCTCAACTTATTTACATAAGTAGAAGTAAATATACACAGAAATGTAGGTACATGCTGCAGCCCCTTCTAACAGGGTAACGTACAGTCGGCAACATAAGTTGACCTTTTCAAAATTTGGTTTTGTTGTTGCGGCAAATTGTTCATATTCAGTCAGTTGTTGTTTCAGTATGTGTTTTGACTCCTTATATTTTTTTATACAATGTTTGTTTTAACTTCTGGAAGCGAACAAAAGCGTTGCAAAATGTAAAATTGTTTATCTTTAGCCAACAATAAAAGAAAACAAGTGCAACCAACATTGTGGGTGGGTCTATATACTTATTTATATATATACATATATTTCAATATATACACATATTAGCTAACTTAAGTACGCTTGCAGTTTGCAAATTGAGGGAACTGATCAACTATAGCTAATGGCTTTTATTCAATCCCATAATAATAAGCAGTATTCCAAAAAGAAAAAAACAAATAGAAAAAATTTAAATTTGTTTTGCCAAGCACAAAAGGCAAATTGCTAAACCTCGTAAATTTAATCAGACGTTTATTCGTCAATTTAAAGGTCTCATTGTGCGCCAATGGATGCTAGATGCTAAGTGATCAACAATCTGATTTGGTGTCTTCAGACAACACGGCTAAGAAAAGATCGTTTTAATGGACTGTTTATTTGGCAAATGTGTTAGGCACTGAGAGTATTCAAAAAATTAGGCCTGTTCTTCATATTTAAAAAAAAAAAAAAAAAAAAAAAAGCAGAGTAAAATAAAATAAAAAATTCAAGTGTGAATTCAGTCGCAGAACACATAGTCAGAAGTCATAACCGTGTCATGGGTGGAACAAATGTTTAAATTACCGTCTCACCCATCTACTCACTTGCTCACATGTCAGCCTTAAATGTTTATCGCCTTTATCATTTTTATTACTTAACTGACACATACATATGAACATGTATGTACATATATATATATATACACTTAAAAATCACGCACGCGTTGGCTCTGAACACATTTAACTTTTGATCAAACGCAAACATACACTTTGTATTGCAGATAGTGGTGGAATTAGATATATACAATCTATTTCTATTCAAACCAATTAATTCAGCAACATTAATAATTTCACATTTATTATAATTTATTATTTGCGTTTCCCGAATCTATTTTTTTTTATTTTTTTTTTTGTAAGTTTTTCGGAGGCTGCGGTAAACAACGACGTGATACACGCGAAGATAATGAACGATTTCGTACGGAAGAATTCACGTCTAATAACGGCAAATGACAGCAATGAACTGCGGCCGGGAGCTTTTGCAAAGCGTTGTCTTGATTTCGGTACGGCAACAGAGTTCACACACACACACACACACACACAAGCACAGTTACACAGACGACGCCCACAAAGAACACAGGACATGTTACTTTGAAGCAGACAGACGCTCGCAGCAACATGTGGCTATGATGCCAAATTGAGTTAGTATCAGTGTCTTAGTTAGTGGGACAGAGAGCCAAAGAGCAATAAAGCTTTCGCTTAGCGGAGACCGGCGTTCCGTTACACGCCCTCGCAAGCATGCAAAAAAGAGTATATTAGGTTTTGCTTGTGCCCTGTTCGATTGCTGTGTCGTTTTGGTTTGTTTAATTACTATTTTGGTTGAAATTAATAATGCTTGCGTCACATCCATTTATCCATCTCTCTCTCTCTCTCTCTCTATAACCCGATTAGGTTATGCATGCGTGCAGCTGCGACGATATTGTGCGAGGCTGGTCTTGTCATTTGTTCGACTTGTTGACAGAGTATCGCGTAATCGGTTGCTTACCAATTGTAGTGCGCTGCTGACCTGTTTGTATTTGCATTTGCATTCAATTGGCACTGTGTGTGTGTGACAAAGTCGTTGACAATGCCTTTTCCCGATAACTGCAGTGGGCAATCAAACGGAATGGGTCGTTATATATTTTTTGTCGACTACTTATGACGCTGAATACAAATAGACACTTTGTGCGAAAAGCACATTTTATGGTATCATTATTCGGGGAAAATTTAAATTACAATTTAATGTACTTTTGAATTGAATCAAAATTGTGTTTAAAAAAAATACAAATTCAAAAGAATATGCATTTGATTGCCAAATGCACTTGGAAAAAATTGGCATGAGTTTTGGTAAATCGTATTAAGAATAGAAAAAACCGTAATTCGACAATTCCAAAATTATGTAGACTTTTTCTATTTATTATTTCAGGTTATTTATTTCAGTTAAATATATGAATTTTATAACCAATCGTGTATAATATGCTTCTGTATAAGTGAAAAACACTAATGTTTAACAATAATAATAATGTACGGCATAGAAAACATCACTCTGGAAATTAAGCATATTTTAGAAAGCCACAAACATACATTTTTTTTTTAGTGTAGAGTATAATAATGTCCAAGTGGATTTGTGCATTCTACTGTGTGCTTGGGCGCCACATTTCACAGCCGGTGAATGGTGCTTGTTGCCGACAATTGAAATCAGTGGTAAATTGCTTTAAGTTCTTCTCAGCTACATTCACACGCACATCGTCCATGTCATGGTCAATGGCCAATGGCAATCGGCCACAGAAGAACTGGGCAAAGTTGACATGAAAGAGCTGTGGTGCAAGCAACTCCCTGTCAAAGTCATACGGTCGATACTCGAATTGTTGGGAGTCATGGCCAATGCCAAAGAATGCATCATATGCCAACTGAAGACCATTCACATCCGCCAAGCGCTCCTTCAGCGATGCCGTTGGCGTCTTCTGGACACATTTTAGGGCTGCCTGAAATCTTGGCTGCTGACGCAGTTGCAAGCCCAGCTCCGACTCATTGCCGGTGGCATCAAACAGAATACCGTCCTGCTCGAAGGCGTGCATCAGCTCGTGTGCCATTATAAAACCCATTAGGCTATATTGAAATACGGAATGCAGGCGATGATCGTAGAAGGGCCACTGCATAAAGATCAGGGGTACGGTTAGAGTGTTCCTTTCATGTTCAAAATATGGCGCATTGCGTGCACTTAACACATCATCGTTAAGATAGTAAAGTTCGGGTTGCAAGACGGCTCCAGGTTGCAGCAATGGGGCATGTTGCAGCCGTGTACGCAGACGCAGTGCCTGCCACAAATTATGCTGGAAATTAGCACGAGAAAAGTTCGCACTGCTATAATGACTATTGTAGTAGTCCCCCGGGGTTGTCGCATCCGGCAAATTGCCCAGCTTGAGCTGGACTCCGGCCAACTTGGCACGCACATAGTCCAATTCCTGTGGACTTAGCTCCATGTGATTGTAATCCAAGTACTTGTTAAACGTTCGACGTAAGCTGCTGAAGATTTCCATGAGCTGTCGCATATCCTCCGACCGTGTCCTGTACACATACCGATCGTAGATGTAGTTCATGCCCAGCGGCAGCACAGCGCGCATATGCTGAATGCAGCTGAGAACTCTTGACCCAAGCCCTGAGGTGGGATCAGCTTTCCGTGAAAAGGTGGCCAGGCGTGCAGTTAGATATAATTGCAGGCTGGTTGTGCTGCTCCGCTGCAGCAATGGGCCCAACTCTCGTAGGTACTCCACATCACTGACCTCCACAAGAAGTTGGTCATCTTTGGGCTCCACCTCTAGCAGTGCCTCGAAATAGTTTTTCCAATCGATTTGTGGTATTTGCTGCTTTAGCTCTCCCAGTGTCCAAGATTGCAATGTTGGCTCCTCTTTGCGGTATTTGCGGCACAATTCACGTAGCTCTCTGTCCAGTTGCTGCAGCTCGGGGGAAAGAGGCGCTATGCGCTTGAAGAGGGAAGATACATTATAATCAATAATGAATATACACAAATTAAAAAAGATTTTCTTGTTTTTAACAATTATTATTAAAATAATGTTTAAATTAATTTATATGATTTTAATTATAAGCTATGTTCAATTATTAAATTATAAAACAAACACAAGATAGACATATTTATTCTAAATTGTAGAAAACCCCCAGATTGATATAAAGAAATGCAAAGCCTGCATATGTGTAAGCCACAACCTTTAACTTTAGAAATTTGATTTCAGAATAATATGGTGAGGAAGACTTTCTGCGAAATTCTCAAAATTCAGAGCGATTCTTCTGAATGTAACTATTCTTTGAGACTTACCAAGTGGTCATTTTGGACTGGCATCTTCAGTTGTATAACATAGCGTATCGAATCGTTGTAGGCAACATCAACCGACTCCTCCAGGAAGACGCTATTAGCCCCGTATTTACGCAGTCTGCCTGCTGCAGTTGTCCATTCCAAGTGGCCAGTGATTAGTTCGTGTGGCAATTGCAACTCCTTATCGCTCATAACACACGAAGCAAAATAGTCACGTATTTGTTGCAATAGATGTGTGGCAGTCTCCCCCTCTTTGATGTGAGTTCCGCTCAGCACTAAGGCCATTGCCATCGCATAGCTCTCCTCCGCCCGCTCAAAGTTGTCCACATAGTTGGCTGACCAATTGCCGCATGAGTGAGCCCAAAAGTTTGCACATGGTGAGCTGCGACGATCCAGATTTGAATAGATATTTTCCATCATAGCCACATTAATGTCTACTTGACATTGTGCCAAAGATGCCAAAATAATGCACAGCAAAGCCAATTGTAAACTTGCCATCGCTGTTTCATTCACAAACTGGGCGTGAAATTTGACATGCAAACCATTTAATCACTTATCAACAAGAGCTTGCAGCCTAAGCTTTAATATTAGCTCGCTTTTAATGATTGTAATTGCAACAATCAGAGCACAAACATGACTAAGTCAATGCATACACATACAGTTGATGTCTGACATACAGTGGAGGCAGAAAAAGTAGAACTACTCGCTTAACAAGAACAAGAACAAGTATACAGAGCAGACCGAAGATCTGGAACGCCTAGCTGAGGGGTGTTATGATGATACGAGACCCTAAAATTTCTGCACATTTTTATAGTAATTATAAAACTTAATTCTTGTTGTAATTGAAATAAAACACAAGTTTCTTTTCAATTTGCAGTCCTTAATTAATAAAACTCCATATCATTATAATGTTGATTATAAATATATTTATAATTCAAACCTTAAGTTTATATTATAAAAACAAATAATCAGTTTCGGTTGTTCCCGCAGAGATAGACTCTTTAGATAGCTTGAATATTTTCAGCTTCTTGACTAACCTAACAAAATATTTCAATAAAATTCTATATACTAATTGGATTTATGCTCATTTCTTGAATCTTTGCTTTTTATCCGTCGGCTTCTTGGATTTTTTCAACTGTCCCAGTTGCTTGGATTTGCTTTTAAGTTGCTTTTGTCCTTTTATGGGCTTGCCCTCCAGCAAGGGTACTTCATCCACATCCCCACGCTTCGCCTCTGATAGTTTCTTAGTTAGTTTAGGTGCTGGTTTGGGCTCCGGCTTCAAATTACTGCTGCTTGCTTTGTGACCATTTTTCTGGCCCTTCTCTTTCTTCTTGCCGTTTTCTGTTGCTTCCTGGGTAGGAGGAACAATTTGCTCCACCTTGGGCTTTTTAGGCACTTTGATGGGCTTCTCGAAAACATTGGCCACATATTTTGTTTTGCTTTGTTCAAGCTTCTTCTTTTTAAGATCTTGTTCCACATCTGTTAAACTGGGTTTACCAGCACGTTTTCCTTTCGCTTTGCGTGAAGCAGCATCAGTTGCGATTGACTCGTCCTCGTCCTCATCTTTGTCTGTTGTCGTCTTCGCCTCTGATTGATCTGCTGCAATTGCTTCGTCCAACTGCTTCTCATCTGCTTCCTGCTGTTCCTTGGTGATGGGTATTGTGTTGGAGAACTTTTTCAGCTTTGCCACATAGAAGCCATCCATGTTGTTGGTGTGCGGATAGAAGCGCTTGCTCAAATTCAAGCTGGGATGGTAGCGATGCTGACGGAACTTGGTAAAGCCTGGCTCACCAAAATCAATGCCCAGCGGCACCAGTTTAACATTGCGTTTCTTGAGCGCATAATCAATTACCCACTCGTTCTCCTCGGGGAGGACGGAGCACGTGGAATAGACGATATAGCCACCCGTAGACGATTTCGCATCCACACAATCAATGGCAGTGAGCAATAGCTTGCGCTGCAAATTATAACAACGCTGCACATCGATTTCCGATTTGGTTGTTTTCACACTCGGATCCTTGGAGACGACACCGGTGCCTGTGCACGGTGCATCGAGAAGTACTCGATCGAAGCCCGTCATAATATTGCGAAATTTGGTGGCATCCTCGCAGCTGACAACCGCATTCACAATGCCCAAACGATGGAAATTGGCCACAACAGCCTTGATGCGATCTCGATTCGCATCGTTGGCGAACAAGACGCCCGTATTCTTCATAACGGCCGCTATGTGCGACCCTTTGCCGCCCGGCGCCGAGCACATGTCCAGCACACGTTCTTTCTCCTGCGGAGCCAATGCAATCACGGGCAGCATCGAGGAGGCGCCCTGTATCATGTAATGTCCAGCCAAATACTCGGGTGTGGCGCCCAGCGGCACCGTCGAGTTGAAAACGACCAAGCCCACGTTTGTCCACTTGCCCAGCGGATCCAGATTGACACCGCGATTAATTAACGCGCCGGCTAAATCGCGACGTCGTGTCTTCAGCGAATTTGTGCGTATGGTCAACGGACGCGCTATCTGAAGGAAAGAATAGATTTGTAAGTTGTTATCCTACATACAATTTTGATAACCCACCTCTGAGGCCTCCAGATACTCCATCAGATCGCTCAATTTAAAAATGTCCATCAACTTGCTCATGAGAAATTCGTTGTAGCTGTAGTACAAGCACAGATCTTGACGCAGCTGATCCACATACTCGCTACGTGAGCGACCCTCCTCTCTGAACTTGCCGAAATCAGAGAGCACCTGTGTAATATCCTTGATGCGCTGCTGCACATCTTGTAAGGACAATTCCTTGTCAGCATCCTCACCCGCTTCGGGCAAATGAAACACTTCAGACTGATCAACGGACATTTGCATCTCCTCACGTGACAATAATTCATCCTTCTCCTGACGTTTCTTAAGTTTTTTGTTGGCGCGCTCAATAGGCAACTTGTCCTCATCATCATCGCCATCATCATCGTCATCGTCATCATCTTCATCCGATTCTTCATCATTTTCACTGTCCATTTCTTGATCTTGATCAGATTCCGAGTTGAGCTCATCATCGTCAAACAGATCGTCCAATTTACCAATTTGTGCGTCGTTACCGTCATCCATAACTTCTTCCTCTTCGTCTTCCAAACTCTCGTTCGCATCTTCATCTTCCTCATCTGAATTAGCTTCAATTTCATTTTCAGACACTTCATCATCCTCCTCGTCCAGCTCTATTTCTTTGCTTTTAACACTCTTTTTCTGTTGCTTTCCCGATTTTAGCGTTAGCCAATCCTTATTATCGTCTGAATAGCCATTCGACTTCTGATTTTTTTGGACTGGCACAAGCTGTGGCACCTCCTCGTCCGATGACTCCGCCTGTTGCTGCACCTGCTCCTTTTCCTCTTCTGGCTCGCTGTCGCTGTTGTAAGGCTTTTGTCTACGAGGCTGTTGAGCACGTTTCTCCTTCAGTTTGGCCTTCTGCACTATCTTCTTTTGATCACGCTTGGCCACCCGTTGCTTTTGACGGTGCGATAGCTTCTTGTCCTCATCGTCGAGCGGCGCTGGAAATAAACAATTTAATATTTGTTCAACGTCATATGCGTCGTTATAATACCAAATGATTTCTTTGGAAACTTTGGTGGCCCTTGTTTGCGAGCCTTGCGGCCGGGTCCTTTCTTTTGTTTTTCACTGTACTCCGCTTTACGTCCCATATTTTCGAAATTTCAGCACACGTTCGCTAGCGAAAAGATGTTTTTTAAAAAATGTGTGCGTCCACGTGCGGCGACCCTTCCAGTATTTTACAGCACTACTCAACAAAGAGCCAGTGCCGTTGATTCGATGCTACGATAGATATCGATAAGAATTGGGACGAACACCTAGAGGATAGTTACAATAATGGTAAATAATAAATCTCTATTGAAATAACAAAAAATCATATCTTAATGTAGCAAGTTTAATATACTCAAGACTTAGTAATCATAATTTTTAATTTTTTTTTAATTTTTATTTGTTACAATCCCACATTGTCCTGCGTATTTGGAAATCACAGTAATCGCCAGCCCACATCTCTGCACAGTCCACCTCTAACAGAATTTGGCCAGCTGTTTGCGTGCATTATACAGCACCGGCTATAATTAGGTGGGCCAACTAATAAAAAAAATCTAATAAAAACATGAAAAATGTAAATAAGTGCGAGGAATTGATGTAATAAGAAATTCGTGTAATGGATATTGCCAGCATTGAGCTGAGCAGGGAGGCACTGATTTGCTCCCTGGTAGCCCTCAGCGTGCTCTTCGTCTTTTGTCGCAGTCTTCTGGCCGAAGATGTTGTCATTTGTATATCGGGCAAAACACGTCACAGCTGGAAATCAATAAAAATTCTTGAACAGGTAAGGCGAGCCTCCACACAGCGAAACGTAATTTCTCTCTACCCATTCTCCACGCTCATTAGGCCTGCTTCTGTAATGTGTGTGAGATATTGTTGACGCCATCGGCGGGCCTCTTCTGCGACTGTTGCGGCATTTGCACGCACTCGGAGCCATTGTGTCAGCGCCAGGCGGATGCCCAGTATCGCTGCAAGGACAAATGGTTGCGCAATGTGGACACAGTGCGTCACTTCTGGGTGCGCGGCAATTTACCGATGAGCTACAGCTGTGCCGCGTGTGGCCAAGAGGCGGAATTGGATCATCAAAGCAGCAGCTCGGAACCGGGTCTGTATGGCTGGCGGTGTGCTTGGTGTCAGCGCTGCTACCACGACAACTGCTACAAGAGTGTGGACACAAAGGCTGAATGTGATTTTGGCGAGTTCAGTGACATGATATATCCACCCTACAGCATTGTGGCAGCCAGGACGCGTGAATCTGTGCGCCTTCATCTTGCCGGCATCAAGCCGCCAAACATTGAGAACTGGGAACCGCTGATTGTGATTGCGAATACGAAATCGGGCAGCAGCACTGCTTCGAATGTGTTGTCGCTGCTGCGTGGCTATTTGCATCCCATGCAAGTCATGGAACTGGGCACTCGCGGTCCTCAGGATGCCTTGCAGTGGGCGGCTAAGACGAGTCCACGCCCATGTCGCATTCTGGTGGCTGGTGGAGATGGCACAATTGGTTGGGTGCTCAACACCATCTACACACTCAATATAAAGCCACAGCCTGCAGTGGCCATTCTGCCACTGGGCACTGGCAACGATTTGTCGCGTGTGCTCGGCTGGGGTGCCGAGCCGCCATCTGTCCTCGATCCGCTGCAGATATTGCGCAGTATTAAGAGGGCTCGTTCCGTGAACCTCGATCGATATGATCTGCAAATCGAGAAGATTCACTACCGGCTGCCCATACGAAGACATCCCATAAGGACGATACACGTGTACAACTATTTCAGTGTTGGAGTCGATGCCTACATCACCTATAACTTCCACAAGACGCGCGAATCTCGCTTCTATTTGCTCAGCAGTCGCATATTCAACAAGGTTCGTCTATTGATAATATATTTATTCATTTATATATATTCAAATATTCATTTACACCCATGCAGTTGCTGTACATCACATTTGGCACACAACAGGTTATGCAGCCGGATTGCGAACGCATCGAGCAGAAGCTGGAACTGTATCTAGATAATAAGTTAGTTGAACTGCCGGAATTGCAATCTCTGGTATTTCTTAACATTGACTCGTGGGGCGCCGGTTGCAAGCTGTGCGAGATTAGCAACTCGAGTGGCGAGAAACGCATTATAAACTCCATTTCAGATGGCATTATGGAGGTCTTTGGCATCGTCTCATCCTTTCACATTGCCCAGTTGCAGTGCAACATTAGCAAACCGGTGCGCATTGGCCAAGCCAAACAAATAAGGGTAATTATAGCTAATAAAATATATAATAAACATAGTTGCACATTTCTAATGATAATCTGATCTGTTGCAGCTGCTCGTGAATGCAACGGTGCCCATGCAAGCGGATGGCGAACCCTGGATGCAGACGCCTGCTGATATACGCTTCCAGTCACGCAGCCAAGCTCGTGTCCTGAAATCCATGGCAGTGGCGACCACCGAGTAGCTGCCAATCTCTTTCTAGTCTTTAAAAGTGAACCCAAGCTGTGTCCAAAAACCATGTACTTAAACCCTTAAAAAAATGCCTATCTTAAATTGTAGCTAGCCAAAGTCATAATTCTACCACCAAACTAAGCAAAGGATTGTGAAATAATCTCGAAATTATCGACTAAATGAATCTATGAAAATTAATGATAAATGAGTAATTAATAATGTTAATAAAAAGTTATACGTTGATTTTGAAAAGCATTTCACTTTATTCTTGTCACTTTAAACTTGTTCTGTTAATTTGTTGTCCCGACAGTTGATGAGCATGCTGAGAGAGGCATACACATAATATTTGAAGGGGGTTTGGGATCTGTTTTTAAATTGTAGTTTATCGAAAGGCGGGTGTTCAACGAAAGCAACGATGTTCCCTGCGCAGCGCCTTAGAGCATGGTCAGCTCCATGATGGCGTTAACGATATCGTTGTTGTTGTTCTTCAGCGCCTTTATGGCCTTCACACGCGTCGTATTTGCCTGCGTTATGACCAGCTCAATGTCCTTCTCATCGACGCCCGTGTCATCGACCTCCTCCTCATCCTCCTCTGCAATGGGTGCCACCGATGTAGTAGCACCCACACTATCAGCAGCGCCTGCAGCCTCCGGAGCCTTGAACTTCTCGGCGGCGGCAACTTGAGCCTGCTGCGACAAGTCCTCGATCTTGGCCTCACCGAAGACAATGTATGTGTCGCTGTGGGGATTCTTGTACACGTCCGGATTGTTGATGACGAACAGAATGTTCTTCGACTTGCGAATGGTGACACGATTGACACCCTGAATCTGCTTCAGGCCCAGCTTGAGCATGATTTTGCGCGCCTTCTTCTCACCGCGCGACTGCTTCGCCTTCGAGACCACATCGATGGGCAGACCGGTGGCGCCGCCGCCCAACTGAGTGATGCCAGTCTCTGCCTCCTCCAATTCGGGTATCATATCCGAATCGCTCTCACTGCCATCGTCCTCGACACGCACATCAACATCTTCGGACAGTTTCGCCTCCGCGGAGGTCGACGGTGCCTCGTTCTTAATTTCAGTTAGCTCTGGCATAATTACCTATAAAAGAAAAACACCTCCACATTATTAATTTGAAGCACATTATTCTATTGATGAGAAGCCGATTTTCAATCGATTTTTCGAGAAATATGTTTCCACAATTATTGCAAGTACGCTTGCAATATGCACAAAATATTATAGTTGGGAACAAGGTTTCGCTAATGAGATTGATAGTTCATACTTTTAGTTCGTGATGCTTTCTTAATTAAGTAATTATTTACCTACGACAAGCCGCTGTGAGAAAGAATCGCAAAACGTTTTTAGTGAAAAGAAGGGTTGCCACCTGATAGAAAATGGAGATAGCCAGACATATGACACCCTTAAATTATAGCACATCAATCGATAACATTAGCGACAGGGGTCTTGCAAGCTGTTGTAAGTTCGCTGCTATGGCACTTGGGCGCTGTTTTTAAATATCAAATATGCATAAAATCCAAAACGTCAATAATCAAACAATTATTGTATAGCTGGACAAACCCAAGGTGAGCCTATTAATTACTAAATAAATAATGCCCGAACCATGTAACTGACAACTGTAATTACTTTCCAATTTGCAATTTAATAGTATAAGCAATCGATGTGCTATGCATAATTACAGCTTTGACATAGACCAACAAACAACAACAATTGTCATGTGAACCAGTTGTAAAGGGTTAAAATGACACAATTACGGACTGCCGTTTCCGTGGCCATGCACGGACCTGCCCGCAAATTGTAAAATGGGCGTGTCAATTGTTGGGTAAACATTGGACAGCTTTCGTTGGGTTTGCGGTCAACACAAGCGAACACATGTTCGACTTCGCATTTCCGAACCCAAAAACGTAATGATTATTAAATTTGTATTAAACGAACGATATAATTTAGGGGCTGGTAGCCATCACAATGTAAGAAACTATTTGGTTGTCATCATATATGTATATATATATATTGATGCACACGTCTGCAGTCTCCTCTTACTGCACTTGTAATTGTTTTTATTTTATTTTATTGTGTGCGCATTTTTAAGCACTGCAAACGAGTCTCAAACTATGCAAAGCATTCACAACAATTTGTCAGTAAATAATTTCGATTTAGGCGCGCCGTTCTCTTCTGTTATGTTTCTCGAACTGTATCTGTATCTGTATCTGGGTATACACTATAGCAAGATGTCTTTGTTGGGCCACAACCCGGGTGTCAACAGCGCCCTGATTTATTTGAGCGCATGAAACGCTTCGTTGGATTTCGTTAATTTGTCCGTTTCCCGCCAGGGAGACTGGCAAAAACCAAACTTATGTATATATATACATACATATATAAGCAACATTTCTTTATACAGCTCGCTGCCAGGCATAATTGACAGAGTGCCAAAAAATTACAAGCTTTCATCATTATAACTATAATCGCCGACAAGGCGCATAATTATATTTTAATTTATGCCTAACGCCAAATAAAATAAACTATAATCTACTCGCATTGCAATTTAAAGTGCTCGTAAAATATTTTAAACACTCAAACGTGACCGAAATTTATTTTTATTTGCCAACAAAAATCCAAATTTTTCTTGATTAACCAATTTAAGCAACAAATGCAAATTGGCAAGTGTGTGAAGTGTGTCTGGCATATAAATATAATAAATGATGGGAGGGCTAAATTAGTATTTCATGATCAAGTAAACCACAAATTAAGAGGAATTTCCGTATGAAAAAGATTTATAGTTTTTTCTCTTTTCACAGAGTATAGCTAACTTTTAGGCTTTACAACTATGCTGATTTTTTTCAATGGATTATATTTATTTTATATTTTACATCACGCAAATTATGTCCATATAAAAGGAACAAATCAAATATTTAGTTTAACTTGAAAACCAAAAAATTCCTTTTTAGAGTTCGAGAACCATTTTTTCCGATAAAGAATGCTTAAAATAAGCTATTAATAAAATATTTTCTGAGCACAATCGTAGAAAACCAGCTTGTATGTTAGAAATGGCTTTTTTAATGATATGACCATGTTATTAAAAATTGTGATTGGGTTTTATCAGTACTTTGTTGTAAGAAATAATTTGTTATTCATAATTTTAAGTTACAATTTCATTTTATGCGTACTCTGTTGTAATACATAAAAAAAGTAATTATTTGATTCTTAAAAGTCAGAAATTGCAATTACTTTCACTTTGTCAGTTAATTATCTGACTATTTTATTACTTCATAATAATAACAATTTATTCAAAGTATAGATAACCTAGTCTCAACTATTCAAAACTCATTTCCTGCTACAGTTCTGCTCTAGTTCTCAAAAGTAAAATAATAAAAGCAGAGGCTTATGGATAAATATGGAAATATCTCATCCTGGTTTTGATAATGTTAATTCTTGAGCCTTAACGTTATAACGATAGTTAAGATTTATGGGCTTAATAATTTTCTTGCTCAATTAACTCAAATTATAGCAATATTTTAAGAAACACTGTTTGCATCTGAGGCACATCTGATGTGTGTCTGTCTGTGTGTGTGCTGGCAAGTGCAACACCTACTTGCACTCACGTCTGAATTTAAATTGCTCACTAATATGCCACACGAGACCAAACAAATCGTCAAGAGCCCGCCCCCCCCCCCCTTCCCCCCCCACACACACATACACACACACAAAACCCCCCAGGACACATTTCTAAGCACCTCTCACTCACTCACTCGGCACATTAATGTCTCCACAATGGTTTAGGTTTAGTCTGGGTCTGAGACAGAGTCCGATTAGGGCATGATGACTCGAGCAGAAAGCAATTAGATAGCTTGTTTAGCTGCAGGAACAACCCCAACACACACAAAACAGCAAACAGCAAACAGAGAAGCTCAACCGGTTTGCCAGCAATTAGCAGCCAGCCAATCATAGACGCCCAACGTGCTGACACAGCGCGCCATATTGGCCATTAGCAAGGCGGAGCTATATCGCTCTCTCTCGCTCTCTCTCGCTCTCTCTCTCTCGCTCTCTCTATCTCGCTCTCTCTCGCTCTCTCTTGCGTTAGTCTGTGTCAGTGGTGGTTGCTTTTGTCTGACAGCAGTTGGGCGCAAAGCGTCGTCGCCCGTCTGAGCGTGTGTGTGTGCTGTGTGTGTTGCCTTTGTGGCTGCTTTGGCTGCTTTGGGTTTCATTTGCGCGCAGTTCTTTGAACGGTTCACTGCGTCAAGCGTTGCGCGCGTCACGTGTCCGAAGCGAAGAGTTGTAAAATTGATGATGCAAAACGAGCATGCGGCGCTGCTGGTGCCGCCGGTGGAGAGCAGCACGAAATTGGTCAGTAAACCGTTTCCGAAACCCTTCTCCATCGAGAGTCTGATTGCCAATCAAACACCTGCCGTTCTGCCATCGGCCAATATCGAACGCAAGCAGGAACAGGAGCTGGAACAGGAACCGGATCGGGAATGCGATCGTGATCGGGATCGTGATCGGGATAGTAATCGGCAGATAAATGCACGCGCTATTGTGGCCAGCTCAGCGCTGGGCCTCACCCAGTTTCCGCTTTACAATCCCTGGCTGCACGGCTACTTTGCCCAGAATCATGAGCGGCTCAGCCATCTAATTGCCGGCGGCTGTTATTTGGGTTCACCGTTTGCCGGCAAGGAGCCGCAGCCACAATTGGCACCACCACTGCCGCCCCAGCCGACGCATGCCTTGGACAATCTCAGCCTTAATTCGACCAAACCAAACCAAAGCAACGATGTCGACTTGGGTCGTCTGCCGATGCCGCATCCGCTGGACAATCGATTCCTGCCCTTCAATGCTGCAGTCACAGCACCCACGGATCTGAGCTATCGACGTTTGGCGGAGCTCATGAATCAGGATTATGTGCACAATCTGAGCGTGCATGCGCGGCTTCAGCACATGGCCGCCGCCCGGGCACAGGACGAGAATCAACATTCACAACCACATCCACATCAGGCACTGGCTGCCACCCAAGAGCCATCGCCACATCCCGCCTACTCGCCCTCAAAGTCACACAGCAGCCCCAGCACGGAGCCAGCAGTTGATGTGGGCATGGATGAGGATTACGAGTGCAGCGGGGATTCATGCAGCGACATTAGCCTCACCATGTCGCCTCAGAACTACAATGCCGATCTGGATAAAAGTCGCAATGGAGGTAATCCTCAATTCATTCTTAGCCCAAGCCAGATTCGCAAAAATTAAGTTTCTTGAGACGAAGTCAAGTCCATTCCCATTCCCATTCCCCGACCTGTCCTGGTTGTTTGTGGTCGACAGACTGAAATGGTTTTTGTCATGGTAATTAAAATGACGCAGTCAAATCATAGGCAACATTAGCATAAAACGCATTAAGACCCAATGTTTGATGTCAATCAAAACAGCAAAGTTTTCAACTCTTGCTCAGCAGCCAAACAGGCAGACACAGCGACAGAGAAAGCGAGAAAGAGAGAAAGAGAGAGAGAGAGAGGGAGGGAGGGAGAAAGAAAGAGATGGAGAAACAATAATAACATCAAAAATGAAACTGACATTTTGACAAACGTAACGATTTAGCCATTGAAATGGAAAACCTAACGAAAAAGGAAAACTTTTAGCCAACCGCATTTTAATGAGTCCTCATCACATCCAAATGACATCCATGACTTGTGCTCTGGGTCTCCATTGTCCGAAGCATTTTAAATCAATTTGGCAAAACGAATTTAACGTATTCATAACTGCACATCGAGTCATGTTTTGGGGGTGTATATATATATATACAACATTCGGAGCGATCTACTCCCCCCGCAAATAAATCAGTGACAGAGCAGGCAATGGGCATATCTGATGCGTGTAAGTGTTAAAAAAGCGCTTAAGCGTTACACAAAATAATCAGGCAGTCGGAGGGGGATGAATGTGCTAACCAACTTGCACATCGTTACCCTCAACCTCACCCTCATCCTCACCCTCATCTTCATCACCACAAAATACGCATATTATATTTCAAGTGTTGTCTTTGGCTCCTTGTTGTTGTTGTTGCTGTTGTTGTGGTGGTTGGATTGGGATTGAGATTGGGAATGGGGCGTTTGTCGGCCAAGTCAAGTGTGGCCGTCATTTGGACACACATGTCTCCAGTTATAAATAAATATGTTTGCCACAAGTTATGACACAGACCATTTACGCCAGAAAACCCAAGCTGAACTCAGATTCAGCAGTTGTTAAGTGCTGTTAATGGGCTTCTAAATACTCCGACAGGATGTTGTGTCTCTTAATTATGGTTAATTTAATCAGATTTCAATCTGAACTACATTCTTATTATCTTATTTTATTATATTATATGATTTTCAATAATAATCAAATCCAAATTATATAAACGTAATGAGATCAATTTCAATTCAGTTTCTGTCCGCTAGTTTGACCATCTCAGAAGCTAAAAATAGCTACAAATACTAATTTGTTGTATTAAAGACCAAGTTGCATTAATTTGGTCAATAACATCGTCCGATGCTGTGGCTCTCTAGACGGATTTACTGAATTGAGGAACAACGTTTGGCATGTACTTTCTCGTCTAGAATCGATTACGCATCGTTTTCATTTGGATACCTTCCGTCCAAGCCATTAATATTAGAAACACATAAAACTCTCGAGATATGAGCCTTTAAAATTGTATATTATTATATATATATATATTATTATAACAATGATTTGAGAGAGGAATCAAATTTAAGCCTACAGTCGAAAAATTTGGAAGATAGATTCCTAGTCTATGAAGATCGGCTTATAAAATTTTAGGTCATAAGTAACACTCAACTTGTAAGGCCTCCCAAGTCGCAAAATCGTTGTCTCCCGCAGAGCTAAAGCCACACAGGAATAGGATGGAATAGTATTACTAAATGACTTCAAAGTACGGAAACCCAATTTTTCCATTCACACCCCATCATTAAAATTTTAATTTAATATCACACAGCTTAAGAGCTATATTTACCAATCTTCAAAGAATACTCCTCCCCAATATTGACCAGTGACTCCCATCTACGATTGAAACCAACAAATATATTTTAAAACTTCGACAAATGTATTATAATTTTGTTATGAAGTTCGTAACGTCAATGAAGACGATTCCATCTGATATAGCTTATTTATTCTTGATTAGTATCTTGATTAGACATGTCCTTCTGTCTGTCTATTCCTATGCAAATTAGTCCCTCGGCTTGTGAGCAATCGTGATGAAACTTTGAATATATTCGTCTTCTACATTTGTCGGAGACGGCCTTATCGAATCACTGTCTCATTTAGCTGTCATAGCAACGACCGATCGAAAGAAGAGTTCTTCTTAGAGAAAGTATTTAGTTATCCCAAACAAACTTGGCAGTTATTTGTAGTCTTATGCTCCCAGCATTTAGATTAAAAATGATTGAGATCAGACTACTATATCATATATATATGGTTTTTGCAGGAATAATTGGTAGGGTTTTTTAATATATATATTAAAATCAAGATATCGGCGGCTTATTACTTATTACAAGGTGCAAGCAGAAGTGGAAAGAAATAGTAACAGAAAAAAAGAAAAAAGTAAGAAAGATTCATCTCTCAGAATAGAGCTTAAAATGAGTTTAAGGCTCAGCAAATAAAACACAAACGAATTCCAGTCTTTGAGTTTTGACTTCTCAATTTGAATGCGCAATTTCCTAGACCTGTGAACAACCTATTAAAGAATTGGTTATTTTATTTGTAGACTAGCAAGGGATTGTAAATGCTCTGAAAAAAAGTGAAATATGAAAATGAATTTAAAGCTTTAAAGATATAATGAAAACAAAAAATAATAATAATTGCGGACAACAACTTGGCTCAATATGCCATCAATTCTGGATCGCAAGACTTACCAAGGAGTTTCTGCTGAAATTTAAGCTTGCTGGCACTTAAATTTCTCTATTTCAATTCGTCGCCAATTGAGAATTTGTCAAACTGTTTGTGAAATATGCTACATAAATAATTATAGAATTTGTGAATAATGTATTTATGTGTTGATTTGTTTATCTTTGATAGCTTATACAAACTCGGATAGTGAGGATTGCAGTGATGACGATGGCGGCCACTCGCGTCACGAAGCCGGCGGCAAGGAGTCCCAAGGCGGTGGCAGCAGCAGCTCAAAATCGCGACGGCGTCGCACGGCTTTCACATCGGAGCAGCTGCTGGAGCTGGAGCGTGAGTTCCATGCCAAAAAGTATCTCAGCCTCACGGAGCGCAGTCAAATAGCCACAAGTCTGAAATTGAGTGAAGTGCAGGTGAGAGTCCAGATTCCCAGGAGCCACCACCAAGCAGACGAGCAACTAAATTTATTACTGATTTGCTTTAGGTGAAAATCTGGTTTCAAAATCGTCGCGCCAAATGGAAACGCGTCAAGGCCGGACTCACGTCGCACGGTCTGGGCCGGAATGGCACGGCCAATGGCACGAAAATTGTGGTGCCCATACCCGTGCATGTGAATCGGTTTGCTGTGCGCTCGCAGCACCAGCAGCTGGAGAAAATGTGCCTCAGCGGACCCAAACCGGATTTGCGCAAGAAGCTACCAACGGAAGCGATTAGCGGTTTTGAGAAGTTCAATGCAGGTGCCGCTGCTGCTGGTGGTGGTGTTACTGCCTCATCAGTGGGTGGTATTGGTGTGGGTGTGGGCATGAGCATGGGCGTGGGAGTGGGCATGCCACCGATTGGCGCATTGGCACCCAGTCCTGCCGCCTCATTGGCCCTGGCGCGCAGTATTTATTGAGGCAGAAGACAACACAAACGAAAAAGACAAAAAACAGAAAAAGATACATTTATGTTAACATTATTTTTGCTGAGTTATTTTTGTAAATAGAAATTTCCCCCCTCCCCAGTAAATTTGGCCCGAGTGTATCGAGAAGGCTTTGTATTGTAAATAAATAAAAACAATGAAATTAATGTGACGCAGAGATGTTTGTTTAATGCTGCTTAAGAACTGCTTAGCTGCTTAACTGTTAGCCTAACTGCTGGCCATAATTTACAGCTAACAACCACAATAAATTCCTGGCTAACTGTGCACGCCTCCAAAGCTGACAATATCAGCTAGCATTGCCCATTTATTTGGGCAACACTCGAGGGTCCGAAACAAGATTTGGTGTCAATTGGAACAATTAAACTGCCAATTTGGGCGATTCGATACAGAGACTCAAACAGTAACAGTAACTGAAACTGAAACTGAAACTGAAACTCGTCGAGCCCATTTCCAGTTCGGTTCAGTGTGACTAATGATTTGTAATTTAACGCACCAAATTGTCGCAAAATACTCTACTGCCTGACAGAGAGAGAGAGAGAGTGCGACTCCTCCTGGCCACATCAAACAATCACTCCAGGTGTCGCACGAGTCACGCCTACCCCGCCAGGACGAGGCACAGGGACGTGAGCAGGGCGCACACACACATGCTAAGTTATTAGTATTGTAATGAAACGAAAGGGGCCTCAGCACTCTCAGCCCTCCTATCCACTGTGTGTGTCTCTCTGTTTCTCTGTGTGTGTGAGTTGTTAATTGCATTAGCGACTTATTGGCTACGACAATTGACTTTTTTTTGTCGAGTTAAAAAAGAATCTCTAATTGTATGTGTGTGTGTGTGTGTGTGTGTGTGTGTGTTGGGTGAGCAGGCAGAAAACGCTGCCACCCCTCAAAAGTTGACTGCCACAAGGCAAAAAGGGGCAGCTCGGTTACCCTTGCACCCTTGTTTGTGTCCTCTTTGGCTCGTTTCGTTAGCAGTTTTATGTTGGGACACGCCTCCAAGCATGAGTTTTTATTATTGTAACACTTTGCAGGCAATTTGCTGCCGGCTGTGAATATACTGCTACCGCTGCTCTTTTCCACAGCTCTCCTGTCGAATCATCTGAGTTTTGCGGCAAGCGTACACAAAGTGCCACGGGATGTTGCTGTTGCCGTCGATGCTGCGAGCAGTTCTTGATGTGGCTGCGCTGACTGTCGAGTGAGCTACACACAAAATATACAAACGAAATATACAAATTAACAAAAGTAAACAGTTTTTTTTTTTTAACATTGCTCACAGGATTCTATTATTCAAGTTGCAACAAATGAATTTGATCGTGCATCACAGTTGCAAACGAATTTGTAGCTCATCTGCAGTTCGAAGCAGCCGAGACCAGTCTGGCATACTAGTTGTGGTGGCAGGATCAACTGCAAATCTTTTGTTGTAAATTATATTGCCATTAATTACGCTCGGATTTAAATCTGTCGCGTTGAGCGGTTAAACAACCATTATGCGTGCTTCATTATGTTAAAAATCACTTAAAAATCGTTCAAAATTAAGAAAAACATAAAGCCAGTTTGAATGCTCTAGACGAAAGAGAGCTCGACTGGAAGATACCCTGAATCGATGACTTAATCTATATCTCAGGCACGTCTTAGATAACTAACAGATATTTATTTATAGAAAAAATGAGAGTATAAGAAGAAATACTAATAAAATTAAAGTTAGCTCATGTGGTAAAAAGCTTAAGTTTCTCATTCTATTCTCAATATAGTGTAAAATATATATTGGTAATGATGAGTCTGTGAAGCAACTTAAAGGCATACTGTCATCAAAGTGCCATCAACACATCCTGCAGCAAATAATACTTTAAGTACTCTAAGGCCTATATAATTATTGGTGTTCCACAAATTATTAAATGATATTAAGTAATCCTAAAACATAACAAATCATAATAAGACACTTGCCAATAATAAAAAATATGTCTCTATTGATATCGATTGATTTTGTTAGCTAAATAGTAAATTAATTTAAAAATGCTTCTGCCTAGGCAAGTAAGATACCCAAACGAACTTCTATTTATTTGGTATACAACACGCTTATCCACAGGGACCTTGGAGTGACCTTCCACAGCCAATAGATATGCAGGTTCAGCTGTGGACACTGCACCATACTGGACATCAAGGAGAGACAGGTGCCAGTTGCCCGAGGTGTCTCAGTGAATCAGTGGCAATCAAAAACTACGCCCACATTATTAAAAAACAATTAAAATGTGCTTTTCATTTGTAGATATATATTGTATATTATAATAGAGAAAAATAACAAAGGTTGTAAAATATCGAAATAATTATTAGTTTTGTAAGTTATTCGCATATTTGTTTATTACAAATGAGAAAGATATCTTATTAGTCGACTCTCGCAAACTACCTAGTACAAAATGTAAATTTGATTGTGCATTTGGCAGAGTCGGCAACAGGAAATCTGTTAGCATGGTCCAACCAACTTGGAAAGAAAGGGGGTCATAGTTGAATGCAGTGGCTCATAAATCAAATGCGAAATGCTCGCTGTCATAATTTGTCATGTGGCGATGCCACGCCCCCCATTTGCCAGTGGTTCTTTCAGTTATTTACTTAATGCACAACAGGCATATAACTATAGGTATATATATATATATATATATATATATATATATAGATGATCAGCCCAGTCTTGTCCACGACACATGTTATTTGCAAGATTGTTGCTGCTTAGTAGCCGATGACATATCAAAGAGTCGGAGACCGACTCATTACCCGCTGCACTTGTCACTGAAATCACTGCGCCGTCACATGCAAAGTGTGGCAGGAAGGGGCAGGGGGTGTGGCGGAATGGAGGCAGAACGACCAGTGGGCAGTGGGCAGTGGGCAGAGACCGCAATCAAGCGACAACAACTGCCCAGTGTAAAATGGCTTGCAAATGAAGGGGCCGCCCTGACAATTGCATTACCGCATTGCTGCCCCAACCCACCACTTGGGTTTGCTATTGTATTGTGGCATGCGATCTGTCAAACGACAGTTGTCCCCCAACCGATCGGAGCACCCAAGGCTCGTTGGCTGTTGGCTGTTGTCTGCTGTCTGTCACGGTCGCCGTTGAAATTCTGTTGAAAACCGAAAAATGCACTCACGCACCTGAATCCCTAATCAGATGACAATCCAAGTCCAAGTCCAAGTCCAGACACAACCAGCAGACCGAGAGAGACAGGAGACAGAGTCGCAGAGTCGCAGAGTCGCAGAGCCGCAGTCTGGCGGCTACCGGCGGCAATACATTTGTTTCTTTATTCTTTTTGTCACTGCTGTCTTGTGCATTAATTAATTACAATTTTATGATTTTATTAATTTCCCAACAAATATGAGATTTGGGAATGCCGTTGCCAGTTGTCTCGTCTCCTGTTGCCTCCGGCTACGTTCTCGTGCGTACTCTCCACAGCCAGCGGCTACATATACATATGTTTGTTTGTATGTTTGTATATTCCAATTCCCAGGGCTTATGGGCACGTACGATGAGCCCGTAATAATAATGAATGTAAATTGCCTCAATGAACGATTTAATGTCTTAATACATTATTTACATTGCATGTTCGTTATTGTTTGCCTGCCGCCGTTGCAAGCCCCCGCCCATGTCCACGCCCCCACTCACACTGTCTGCCCGTTGGAGTGACCAACGCAGTTGGCAGTTGCAGAGAAACAAAAATTTGAATATAATTATTGCTATGTGCAAACATTTTGTATTGTTGTTGTAATAGTTCAAAACAAACAAAGTGCCGACTGCATGTGCCCAGTATATATAATTCAATTATGTTCATACGATGCACATAGAGAAAACTGGTCACTGAAATTTAGAAAATTGGCTCAGTTTTGACGAGCAGTTTTAACTTATTATTCAGCAATTACAAATGGATTTTAAAGGATGTATCATTTTAAGCACAATGATTTTTTCTTAAGTTAGATTTTTTGTAAATTTCATTAAAGAAAAGTGTCTACAAAATTTTAAAATATTAAAAAATTTGCCTTCAAAATAAGAATTCACAATAATTGAAAAATATTAGAAAAAAAATTTAATTTCAAATAAAAACAAATTTGATTTTGCATAGCTATTTCTACAAACCAGAAAAACTTTGTATTATTGCGGGTAATTTTCATTACAGGTCGACTTTTTGCTGAGTGTAGCAGAGAGCTATTAAAATTTGATAACGTTGAAAACACTTCACATCTAGCGGCTGTGTTTCTTATGCATTTCGTTTGTCGGTCACTAAGGGAAGCCATTTGTCAACATTTGTCACATATATTTCGTGCAAGCTAATTAAATATAAATATTTTATAAATTCAGAATTATTCAAATATTAAACAGCCTCAAGCTGAATAACAATAATATAATAATTGCGTAGCATAGAATTGTGTGCCCTATTTAAGTGATCAGCTGCCTCGTAGACTGATCCACTCATCCAACCACATTTGTGGTACTGTTGCTTGATTTGATTAATTCGCATTGCGACATTTGTCACCGGGCTGCAATCCGAAATCACTTCCGTTGTAGACCGCCCAACTGCAGCAGCAGGGTCACATGATCATGACCGGATAATAAGGCAAATTTGGACGTGTGCACGTATTCGAAAAGCAAATCTAAATCACTGGGCTGTCTGAGAGCACTGTGTGTGGTCGAGAGATCGTTTAGGATGAGTTACGAGGCCAGCGAGCGAATCTACGTGCCACTCCTCAGAGAGAAACCTGTACAAATTGTGGTACACTGCCAGCAAGCAGCAAGGACACGTGCAGATGTCAGATAATTGATAAAACTGCTCAGATAAGATGATGAGTGTTTGCTGTTAAGTAATTGATATTCCGGCCGACATTCGACTACCCGCTGAGCACTGGCTGCAAAAGCAATCAGCATGTGAATGAATGTGGCGACTAAAAAACCACCGGACAACTTACGCCGCACAGCATACGGAACTGGCAACACCCCCCGCACATGGCAAGCGAACCTGGAAGCAGTTAGAAAGCACTCACATACATATTTGGTGAGTTGGCAAAAAACTAAATAAAAATAAACGCATAAGAAAAAAATGTGGAAATAATAAAAAAAAAATAAATAAAAAAAAAAGAAGAAAGATGTTTGCAACACAAAAAGCACATCATTGTCATCTCCTGGCTAGCAATTTGGAAACCGTCTTCTTAGCAACGCCCACCGACCCACACACAGTTGGCCCTCTGCCTCTGCCTGTGTCTGTCTGGACGCGCTCTAGTTCCGCCCACCGACTTCCGGCCACACACACACTCACACACACACACACACACACACATACTTACTAGCATAAGTGCCAACAACTCTCGCTCAGTTTTTTGTGTTGTTGGTGCTGCTATAACAAGTTGAACGCTTTCAACGCTGCTTGCCAAGCGCTTAATGTACTGAAATGTGACGGAATGGGTGGCGCATGTCCATAATTACAAACCACCCATCGAGCACAACCACCCCCCCAATCCCCATCTCACATTCCCCTCTGTCATCTTGCAGTGTGCCAGTAAAAAAGTGATGACGTAGTTTGTGCCACAACTCAATTGTTTGGTAACGCCCACCGCTCAGCAGGCGGTCAAATTTTGCGGTCATTGTCGCGCAACGTTGTTAAATGCTGCCGGCGGCTTTATGCTGGTCAGCAGTAAGACAAAAAAAATACGTTCTTTTGCAAATATAAAAAAGTCAATTCCAATAAATAAGTGATTTTCAAATTGAGACCCTGTAGCAGCCAGCTTGTGTTTGTGAGCGTTATTCTATCGATTGTTATGGTATCGATTTATGGCTAGCAGCTTAACAATAGATGGCGCTTGTCTGTGTTTTAATTTTATTTAATGTTGACTTTGAAAATACCGCCAGAAATGCACAAATTAAAAAAAACACAATTCTAACTTAAGATTAAATACAAACGTAACTACGTAGTACAAGTTAGTTGAACAAAGGTACTAAATAAGATTAGAGATCCATCTTATCGCTCTAGCTCAAGAATAACAACATAAAAACTCTGAACTGCATTAAGAAATTTAGATAAGAAAATTAATTTGTTTTGCTTGTGCTTCCAAAAATGATATATAATATGACCAGACTGGCAAAGTACGATTGGCAATAAAAAATAAAGCTGAAAATATCATATAAAACACCAAAAATAAACTCGTGTTTGAAAAGTTGTCATAAAAGATTTGCAACATTTTTGGTTTTAAGAACTGGCGCAGGTTAATTTTCTTGCGTTTCCTTTCAATATGGTATGTATACAATATCACTTATATATATATATATGTATGTGTATATAAAATCATTTTTACAGATCACAGCGAGGGCTACAGCACTAATGAATATTTTAACATTAGAGAAAATTTATTTGTTCTTACGCATGTACGCATCTGCGGCAATTTTCTTGAGATGTTTGATGGTAACCATGTCATTCTGGTTAACCAGCTTGAGCAGGGCACCATCCTTGAGCTGGAGCAGCTCATGCGGCGGTCCAAATTCGATTATTTTACCCGCATCAATAACTAGAACGCTGTCGTTGTCCATCACTGTGTGCAGGCGATGTGCAATTGTTAGAACCGTGCACTGGGCAAACTTGGTCTGGATTGTCTCCTGAATCAGTTTGTCGGTGCTGTAATTAAATGGAAATTAAAGATTACATTGTTTAGGCTGCGAGTTGATACACTTACTCGGCATCCACGTTGGCCGTTGCCTCGTCCAAGATGAGTATTCGATTGCTGCGCAGGATGGCACGTGCCAGGCAAACCAATTGCCGTTGGCCCATGCTGAAATTGGAGCCGCCCTCCTGCATGTGGCAGTAGAGGCCACCCTCCAGGCTGTGAACGTATTGCTTCAGCTTGACATCGTGCAACACGTCCCACAGAGCCTCATCGCTTTTCTCGTCAAACGGATCGAGATTGAAACGCAAAGTGCCAGCAAAGAGCACCGATTCCTGTGGTATGATTGAGATGCGACTGCGTAAATCATGCAGACCCAACTGGGCTACATTCTGGCCATCGATCTCGATGAGGCCCTCGTTGACTGCCAGCCTAAACAGTGCCTGAATAATTGAGGATTTGCCGGCACCTGTGCGTCCCACAATTCCAATCTTCTCCATGGATCGTGTCTCAAAGTTGAGGCCCTTCAAAATGTCGCTGTCCTCCGGCGTGTAACGCATGCGCAGCTCACAGAAACGAAGATGACCCGCCTGTGGCCATTCGGCGGGCAGATTCACATTTTTCGCCGTCTCCAATGGTGGCTCCGATGGCGTCTTTGCATACTCCAAAATGCGCTCCACACTGGTCATCTTGTTCTCCAGCTCAGCAGTTTGCCGCATGCCCCACTGACACATGATGACCAAGGTCATCGATTGAGTAATGGCCAAACCCACATCTCCGCTGTAAAAGCTTTGGTTGATCACCAGAAAACTGAATGTAACGGCCAGTATGTAAACCACACAGATCAGATCCGTCCAAAAGGCAAACGCACGATTCGCACTCGTGTAGAGGAACAGAGCCGAAGAGTTCGTATTCTGGTGTCCATGGAAAGTCTGCTCCAGCTGTGGCATCGCATCCAGCGCCCGAATTGTGGTCAATCCTTCGAACGTTTGATTGGCATGGGAGTAAACTGGACTGCGAGCTGTTAATCAGTGTCAGCAATGTAAGTAAAACAGGACGAATTTTGTTAGTTTCTGTTTTTGTTGGTTTAGCTGCTGCTGCTGACTTACTCAAACTTTCAATGCGCTTCAGGCTGCGACTAGCTGCGATGTAGAAGGCACGACACAGATACATGAGCACCACCATGATCGCAGCGGGAATGAGCAGCCAATAGTTGGCTATGGCAACTATAATCAACACGGCCACCACATTCACAAAAAACTGTAATAGAAAAGCAGCTATATAAGACTAGAACTTAAATAGATTACAAAATTAAATTGTTTAGATCTATATATATATATATCTGTAAAACTATATGGATTATAACTGGAATACGTTCGAATGGGATTACAAACGATCGAAAGATGAGTTCCTCTATGCACAACTTTCCTAATTACTAAGATATCCAAACTGACTACAATAATTAACATATATGCAAAAGATGATCACGATTCGATTAGTCTATCATATAGCTCCCATAATGTTAGATATATAGAGATAGACTCTAACCTGTTGGAAATTTAAATATATAATAATAAATAATAAAGTTAGAAGATACCTGAAGTGAGTCCATCATGGCCTGCGGCAGGGCCACATCCACGTTCTCAATGTCGCTGGAGAAGCGATTGAGGACACGACCCGAGGGATTCGCATTGAAGAAGTACATGCGGGCACGTATGATCCCATGGAAGAGCAGATTGTGCAGTCGCAATGAGATGCGCAGGCACAGGAGAAAGAAGCCAAAGGTGCGCAGCAAATACAATGCCAGGGTGCACAGCAGCAGCACCGAATACCAGATGACCATGCGGGTGCGCGTCTCCTCGTATTGCTCGGCACTGGCATAATCACGATTCTCCTCCCAGGTGGCCCAGCGCGATATGAAGATGTCCATGAGGGCTTGGCAAACGCGAGCCAGCACAAAGAGAGCGAGCACTATACACACCAAGATGGGTGCGCCCAGTGCCTGGAAGTAGTCCCTGTAGATATCATAGCCAACGGCGCCTTGTTGCTGCAATTCTGCATTGGCATTTTGTTGCTGTTGCTGGTCATCCGCAGCATCAGACATGTCCTGGGACAGCTTGGAGCTCCTGTCCACCTGGCTGAGGACACGCTTCACCTGCTGCTTATCCGCCTCGATGGCCTCCAGGTCAGGCGCTGCATGCTTCTCGATGACATCGCGCAGCTCAGCATAGCTGCCCTGGTGGGTTAATCGACCTGAGTCGAGCAGGAGCAAATGGTCCACCTGTTGCAGCAGCTGCACATGATGCGTCACCAATATCCGGAGTTTGTCAGCCAAAAACCGATGAAAGCACTTGTCCATTAGCAGTTTACCGACACGGGAATCCACTGCAGCCAGTGGATCATCGAACAGATAGATATCCGCCTGACGGTAGACGGCACGAGCCAGACTAATCCTTGCCTTCTGTCCGCCGCTCAAACTGATGCCACGCTCACCCACCACAGTTGCATCGCCGTGTGGCAACAGCGCTAGATCACAGTCCAGCTGGCAGGCATGGACCACAGCACGATAGCGCTGCTCATCGTACGGCTCCACAAACAGTATGTTGTCCCGGATGGTGCCCTGAAAGATCCAGGGCTCTTGGGGAGCATAGCTCAACTTGCCGTGCAATTCGACACGACCATGCATTAGCTCCACTTCGCCCAAGATGACGTTGAGCAGTGTACTCTTTCCGGCACCCACTTTGCCCACAATGCCCACGATTTGTGCCTGTTGCAGCTCAAAACTGATGCCTTCAATATGCGCTCGTCGCTGCTGCAGAATGTTTGGCTTGTTCCAGCTGGCGCTGACATTCTGAAAGCGCAGTGATTTTAAAGAACTCTCCGCGCAATGCAGTCGTCCAGCGAATATGGGCTTGGCAGGCTGCCCCACGTCCAGTTGCAGTGCGGGATTGTCGCCACAGCTTGAGCATCCTTTGACCGTGGGTGACTCAGTTAGCTGCAGAAAATCGGTCACACGCCTGGCGCTGACCACAGTCTGGGCCCAGGTGGTCACAGCCAGTGGCCAAAAGTGAAGCAATGAATCGTTGAGCAGGCTGTAGTAGGACGACAGTATAAACACCTTCTCGGCGGTGAC
This sequence comes from Drosophila setosimentum, assembly GCA_035043505.1. Classification (NCBI taxonomy): domain Eukaryota; kingdom Metazoa; phylum Arthropoda; class Insecta; order Diptera; family Drosophilidae; genus Drosophila; species Drosophila setosimentum. Next base: position 11,385,390 of record JAWNMY010000003.1, on the reverse strand, counting down.
CAAATCTCCTGTATACACGTAAGCGATGAGGCTGAGGAAGAGGGACACCTTGGATATCATGTCAGTGCACTGCAGCGCCGCATAGATGCACATGGAGCCGCGAATCGACTTCACCTCCAGTCCGCGTACTTGGGCAATTAGCTTGGCAAAGGATTGCTCCCACGCATACATTTTGATCACCTGAATGGCGCCAATAATCTCGTTCATCAGCTTGACTCGGCGATCTCGCTGCTCCGCGGATCTTGTGCGAAAGTGAGCCGCCGCCTTGGCAGCCCACGCCTGCAACGGAATCAGCAGGATGATGAACGCAATTCCAATGAGTGCTGTCCAGCCAATGCGCATGTACATAATGTAGCCAAAGATGACCGCCTCCATGGGACCCTTCCACAGATCGTGAAAGAAATAGAATGTCAAATCGAACTGTGGCAAATCGATGGACATCACTGATATGGCCAAAGCACCGAGACCTTCTCTGCCATTGATCGCCGCACGCAGACACTTTCGATATATGAGTCCAGCACAGGCGAGACGTATCCGGGTGCCCACGGCAAACACATAAAACATAAATGGATGAAACACCAGCGAGGTGACCAGCGAGCACAGCACAATGCCCATCGCATACAGATAAGCGGCCTCCTTGGTGATGCTGGTCTGTCCCTCAGCAAAGTACGAGATCAGTCCACCCAGGAATAGTGGCTGAAAGGAACTACATCAAAAAATAAAAATAAATGAAATTAATCAAATGAACCATGTTTAGAGGGGAAATTAGACTGTCTTCAAGGAGTCAATGTCAATTTTACTCACTGTATAGCAATTTCCAGGACTGAGTAGATCAGGCAAACGGGCACAAATTGCCAGCCATAGAATGTGAAGATCAGATGCAGCAAACTTGGCCGCTTTCGTTGGGATTCACGTGTCCAAGGCTGCTGCAAGTCATCTGTCAGTTTTTCACTATCGAAGCAGGACAGATTTGCACACAGCTCATCGTCGCTGAGTTCTTCACGGCGTCCTTTGCGAAACACATGTCGCATCCATCTAAATTGAGATATATCAAAATCAATAATATCTACAGAGCTCTGGATTAACACATCATGATACGGAGCAACGTGACGATGAACAGTAAAATTATTAATTATTATAATATAAATTGGCAAATAACTGATTAGGAACAAGCCTATAAATAGTGGTAGTATCTCGTTGACCAGGTATTCGAGACAGACAGAAGATACTGGTCTCAAAAGGGCTTAGTTTATCAATCAAAGTATTTATTTAATTGTATTTTATTACTAAAGAGATCACAGGAGCTGCTGCTGTTTTTGTTAAACTCACACAAAAAACCACTTTGATAAAAAATTTGCCTCAAGAAACGGATTCGTCTCACGTTTAATATTCGACTGTGTATTCATAGCGCCATTCACGGAATCTCTTCTACGACGTAATCGGCTCAACGGACTATTTCCAAATGAGTCGCAGATAGCCAAGTTCACCTCTTTTAAGTTATTTTGATAGGGCCATTATAGACGTCGTTGTTTTATTTTGCACTTGGCACAACACAAATTGACTGATTTAAGTGTCGGTCATTTGGCCAATGAAACTGTTTAGAAATTGTTAACTGATAAGGGATGGACAAATACGTAATCAATAGCGTAATACAGTCGGAAGTTGTCGGCCATTAAGTGGCGGCCATTGGTGCTTAAGAATGATGCATAAATTTTCTGGGTTTTGGGTTATTGCGGCATTTAGACTCAAAATTATAAGCCTGATAGCAATGTTTGGATTCGGTGCAATGCACTCAGACAGCTGTTCGAGGCTGTCCAATCTAATCAGAGTGATTTAGATTGTAATTCGCGTTCACTGCTCACTGATATCTTGCCCAAAACTATGCTTGAGTGAACGACAGATATAAAGAGAAACATTATTCTTCAGTCATTGCTAAGCTTTAATGAGACAAACAGGTGCACAGCCACTGCAAACAACAATTGGAATGCAGACATTGAATAAATAGTTGAAAAACATCCACACGACGACGACACAAGCGAAATTAATGTTGAATCCTAAAGGAATCTAAGGCAGATTGTGCAGATCTTCTTGTGCATAAAGCTGTTCCGTTCGATCATAGGCAATGCGCATATGTTGCAACATCTCCGGCAGCTTCTCAACGGCTCTGGACACGTCCACGTTGCGACAGACGCGCTTTAGGAGATCGCCACGTGTGGGCATAGCATACATGGCCATTTGAGCACCTTTGCGTATGAGGAATGAGTGATATTTGGCCAGTGTGTCGTTGTACGCTGACTTACACACATGGTGCGACTTTTCATCATCGGTGATTTCTTGAAGACGATTCAAAAACTCGTACACGAACTCTGTAACATGGAATGTTAAAAGATAACAATTTTTATCATAGCAACAATCTAAGTACCCAGACCACGATGTAGTCGCAACAATGTCCGACTGCCAGACACGTAGCCCTTCTGATGCAGCAGGCTGGCTTCCTTCTCATACAGCAGCATCGTCTTGATGCTGTCAAAGTGTTTAGCCTCATCCGTGTCTTGTTTTCGCAGGTCATAGAGAATGTCCAATTTGCTGCGCACATCGCTGCTGACGAAGGTGAAAACGCTGCCCATCAGCATGAAGAATCTAAGCAGAAAAATCTTATCAGTATTGTGTAGGCAGCTCATCTCAGCTAACCCACTTCATGATTTCCTCATATGCTTCCAGATAGTCTTCCATGCGTACATCGTCATCCTCTCGGAGGCTCCTTTCAAAAAGTGCTGCTACTTTTTCTATATCAAAACAATCAACAGCAACTGCAGCTTCTCTTTCGGTTGCCATTTTTTTTATACTTTTTTTTGTAATACTTTCCTCTTGGGGAGATACTAATTTGATTTTTAATACTAACTCTTATAGAGTATGGCTGCTATAGTTTCCAGATAATATATATTTTGTTAACAAATAAAAGCAGTTATCGGATAACAAGCACACTTATCGACCTATCGATAAATTGACACGAAAATGGCACAACGTAGATTATAAAAAATATAAATTGTTTACGACATTAAGGCTTAATTAATGATATTAATGATTTGAAATAGCCTTGCCACATTGTTAACTATCAGCTTTAGTTATTTACTAAATTTTAATATTCCTAGAATTGTATCGGCTATTATGGAAATCGATAGAAAATATCAGCTGTTTTAAAAGCTAGTATAAAATGAACATGGAAACGTTTCCCGGCTTGCCGCTCACAAAAGAGCAATTAAAAAGCATTTTAGCCGGGATGACAGCTGGTTACGTGAAGCCTACAGATCGGCGTACAACTTCACCAATTCTGCCGCCATTTAAGAAACTTGGCGTACTCGTTGACTACGACGATATCGTGGAGGCTACTATAGACTCGAAAAGTTCCACTTCCAAAAAGAATAAAGTGAACATAAAGTTGACACAGGCCCAGGACTACAGCTGCATACAATGTCGTCGCCATTTGCCGACTGCACATCTGCTGGATCTACACATATCTGAACAGCATGATTTGTATTTTGCGGCGAGCGTGGAGCGTGGCGACAAACCCCGCTATTCCTGCTACATCGAAGAGTGCGCCGTGAAGTTTAATAATCCCCGAGAGCGTAAGGATCATTGCATAACAGTGCACAAGTTTCCGGCCAACTACCGGTTTGATCAAGCAAAGGCCAGCAAAGTACGCGAAAATAAGAATTCCAATGACATGGATGTGGATGTGGACAATAATGTGCCGTTGTCCAATGAGTCCAAATTACCGTACATTAAAGCCTTCAGTTTTGGTCATCCCACTCAGAGGACTTTCAGCACACGCAAGGAACGTGGAACTGGCAAAGCTTTGCTGGATGTGCAGGCAATGAAAGATGCACTTAACGATATGGATTAAGCTTTAAGTTACCATCTTTATTATTATTACTCGAATGTCGAATGCTCTATAATATAAGTCATATTAATTTTTGGAAACCTTAAGGATCATTTGGATTTGATGATCGACCTGTGAAATTGAAAATAAATTCAAATTATTTTAGGCATTGATATTCAGAGTGCTCGAGGATTATACTCACTTGCCCGTGTTGGCGTTGATATAGTGATAGGCAACAACAAGCAGGAACAAGAATACGCCCAAAACATTAGAAAATATTGCCAATTGCACGTCGGTAATCATTTTGATACTGTACTCCTAAAAACACAGAAAAAAAACAGCAGAATTTGTATTGAGGCTGGTGGTGACACGTCATGTGTTAAATGCCATTGGTTTAAACATAAATCGATAAAACTCAAGCATAAAATGACAAGGGTTGCATTTAGTATGCAGCTGTGGTCGTCAAAGTCTCTAAGCGCATTAATTTAAGAAAATATTTACCTTTATTTGTGAAAAAAGAACAAGCCGGTTTTTGTTTAGGCGTGCTGATATCACTCGGAATGTTAAAATCTATCGATATATGCAAAGATGATGAATCTATTATAATATCGATATATAAATACAGATACTCGTATTTTTAATATATCGCATTTAACTATCGATAACTGCAAATACTCGACAACGATAGGAAGTAGTTTTCCCTTAAATAATAGCAAAAAATGAAACTGATCATATTCAAAGAAAACTCGGGTTTTTCTTCTTTTAAGTAAAATGCTTTATTAAATACAAAATTGATTTCTTACTTCACTTGCATTGCTTATCGTGTAGCTTCTAAATCGAGAACTAAAGACTCAAGTTAGCATAATACTAATCGATTCAAATCGAATCTCCAAAGTAACACGTAAAATTTTAAAAAATCTTAAGGTCACTTTAGTGATTATAGTCATCAATTATAATGAATACATTAAGTTGTCCGTGTGCACAATCCATAAGATCATTGGAAAATTACACACACATATACACATAAAATAAGAAGCGTCTAAATAAAATAATTAAAAATGTAAATGGCATAATTGTAACTAAAATCAAGCGAAAGCTTTGCTTTCTTTTGACAATGCGCAACAGATACAAATTTGCCGATCCCTGTTTTGCTTATAATTTATGGAATTTGTGTCCTAAATGAATACTCAAATGGTCAATAGTTGGCTAATTAGTTGTACCCACAACCGATGAATGCGTTCGGCTAATATCCTGTGAACTTGTGGGCATGTACGACTTTGTGCTTGGTTCTTTTGGGAACAAGTCCGATACGCAGTTGGCCTGAAAATAGAGAATTAACAATGGATTTTAAATAAATATGGAATAAATTCGATTTAAAGTAATGCCAATTTAAGTAAGCACCTAAAAGTATGGTATGGTATTATAAGATTTTCTAAACAGCAGCAGCGAAAGGACTTTAGTAAATTATAAAATGTAAGGATTATCAGGATCAGCACTTTGCTTTGAGCCCTTAAAGTGTCAACTAAAAACTTATATTTTACATTTTGTTTGTATATGGAAATACACACTTGAAGTACAAATAAACTAAGACCACTTTAATTGTCTGTTTTTTTTATTTTAATACAAAAATTACTAAAAAATATATATATATATATATATATATATATATATATATATATATATATATTGGCGTTTTTCAAATGCGAAACGGAAAAGTCAATGTTGTGGATATCAGTCCATGTTACTTTAATCGCACAATTCTCTTGTTTTTACAATGATCAAGCAACAATTAAGTAGACAAAATCTCTATCACTGCTAGTTACTGCTTCTGGGCGCCGAGAAGTCACTGTGCCTTCTTGCCTTCTTTGCTGGGCCAACAAGCTGTTTGCAAGTTGAACCAAGCTTTGGGCAAACAGTAGCACTAAAAAAAGATGATCAGTGATATGTGTGTAAATTGAGTGTGAATGTGACAAGAAAAACCAACAAAAAAAAAAGGAGGTGACATGCGGGGAGGTTCTACTTTCGTATAACTTACCACGATTAGAGCAGAGCCGGCACCAATCATCGAACCGGCCAGCACATCCGACCAATGATGCTTGTAGTCCGAGACACGACTCAGCGCCGTATACCATGCAATCATAATGAACACGAACTGCAGAAAGTGACGCAACAGCTTCGAGCCATGCCATTTCATGCGCGATTGCAAATAGAGCTGCAAGTGAAGAAATAAACAAAACTGATAAACAAACAAACAAACAGAGGCGGCAACAATTAAAGAAAACTTACTGCCACATAGACCATGGTGTAGAAGGTGAAGCTGGAGTGTCCGCTGGGAAACGAGAGGCGCATCTCTTTCAACATGCGAGCCGTTGAGCCAACGCCTTTACACTCGAACTCCGTTATGTACTTGCCGGCATTTAGCACATTGTCACAGCTCGATCCATCGGGCATGACTGGCTGGCACACCTGTGTAATGACAATTGACTTTAATTGACTTATTGAAACTTGAGCGAAAACACGTTCAACTTAAGCTGTTTAGTGGCAGACTCTGTCAGTGGAGTCGATCCCCCTTCTGCAATTTGCAACATGTGCGGCATATTTAAAATAAAACAGCTGCTACGCATTTTATGGTCAATTTTGCAGCGCTGTTGCTGCACTTCACTAAATAATAGGGCGTCTCTGTGCTGGCTGACAGATGGGGAGCTCAGCAAGTTCCCCTCAATCTCATCTTCTCCTATTTCCCCCCACCCCGGGCCAACAAGTTATATTTAAAAAACTTGCAATTATATAAATTATACAACATGTGTTCATAATAGTTAACTTATGTTTTCTATTCCCAGTAGACCTATTCTGATACTGTGCTTAACTCTGCTAAATTTATCTTAATTCAGAGAATTTAGTGTTTTTTCTGGATATCTGAGAGGGAGAATCAAGGAGCTATGCTACTTAAGTTTGACCAATTTGGATACAGCTAGATTAATCATTAACATTATTATGATTACCTTTTTAATTGTAAATTATCAATCATTTAGTTTGTAACCATAATTTAAATTATAAATCGTTATTTTTTTTTTAAATTTTTACATATTTTTTAGTCAACATTAAATAAATAAATAATGAATAATTTAAAACGAAGAAAAATGCTTAAAAGTGACTTTTATTCATATTATTATTATTATTTATATATATTTTATTATTTTGAAATCCGAGAAATCTATTTAGCAATCTTAGCAAACTTATCTGTTGTATTCGAAACCCCCTCGTTCTCAACTCGCAGCTCAAAATGCTTTAAATAAACATGTGTAAATATAACTCCAAATTGTCATTCGAAGTGGCAAGCGACCATTGCGAAAGTGGCAATGAAGGCACCACTTATGTATTTATAGGCTTTTTGCTGTATCAACACACACGCACACAGACACAGCTTGTGTGTGCCGCTGTCATGTTTATCATGTTGCACATGTTGCGCATTAAAATTAATTGGCAACTTCATTCATTTAATTGTTGATCGATTGGCAAACTTACCGCAAAGAAATGTGGACGGAGGCGACCAATCGAATACTTGGCTATATCCGTTGTTAGTTGACTGACGGCGGCGCCAAAGCCAAAAATGCCAATTTTCTTATAACACTCGATCATCCAGTCGGGTATTTCATAACTCATTAAGACATACCTGCGAGGCGTGCCAGTTTCTTTGGCATTTCGCGAGAGCAGCAGTTCAACGATCAGGATCTGTGAAAGAACCAAGGATATTCGTATGAATTTTATCAATGGTGGATTTTCTTCCTTTTAGCACCTCCTGGAAAACTGTTTACCCACAAATAAATTTGTTGTAAATAGGCACTAAAAGGTATGCAGATATTTACATTGGCCCATTTTCATGGTCTATTGGTCTATATGTAAATAGAGTTTTATTATGGCTTTCTATGAATTACGACTATAGTTTTATAGTCCAGACATATGTTGCTCCAGTTAATTGTGCTGCATGTGGCCACATGCCAGATCTCCCACAACTGCTGCTGCTGCTGTTGTGTTGCAACATCCTCAAAGTGGAGCACATTAAAGAGCTGTTGGCAATTGTGAACTTGAAATGATTGTGCAACAACAGCAACAACAGCAATCACATATGCTTGACACATTTTCCATGGGTGGCCAGAGCCACTTTGCAGTAGTGCCAAGTGCTCCTCCAGCCCGCAGCGAACAATCGGCAATTAATTCATTTATATTTCAATTTTTTAATTTTCATTTTCATTTCATTCAATTCAATTCAATTCAATTCATTTTGATTTATTTCCACTGTTTGCCCAAAAATGTTTTTAAACTTACAGTGCTTACTGGTATAACCAGTCCAATGAAGTACAGCATCCAGTTCCTCACTGTGGACTCCTTGAATGGATGCTTCAGCGATTCATCGTCACAGAAGAAGCCACGTTTGTAGGAATCACCAAGCAGATAGAATAATAGTATGGGAAAGCCAACTAAAAATAAGTAAAAAAAATAAACAGAAAAAACAATTTTAGATCGATCAAATGACAGAGCATAAGCGTCAATTATTTATCAATATTTTGTTTAGTAGGTCATTGGGACTTGTGTCGAGTATTAATCGGCTTTATCGATCGTCTCTCTCCCGCTCTAACTAAAAATATATTTTTGTATGACTGACACTGTTGACTTACGATATGTCTAAGCTATTGATAAGATTACTACTCGACTTCTTGGAGCACATATGCAGGGGGAGACAACGAGACAATGAGACGACGACGCTCGTTAAAAATGCCTACGACTATTTTTGGGCATAACAGCTGCAAACAGCACAAAGAGAGAGAGAAAGAGAGAGAGAGAGAGAGGGAGAGAGGGGGGGAGGGCAGCAGGAGGAGTCTCTGGTAGAGGGGAGTGGGAGTAAGATATGTTTAGCCTTTCAACAAGATACTCACGCACTGTTTTAAATTAAAAATGCAGCACAACATATCATTAATAATAACTTTGGAGGCATACAAATGACGCAGCCAGACAAATGGTCAGTATGCACACTCACACTTTGATTGATTGGTTGGTTGATTGATTAATTGATTGATCAAAGGTTCAGCGAAGCAACGTGCAACACATCCATCACATAGTCGCTGTAGTTGAACGTGTCCGTTGACACTTGAAATATGTTTGTTTTCAAAAAGAGTGCAGTGCTAATTATAATACACCCTTATTAAATGTATACAACAGTAGAAAGAGTATTCAATTAAAAGTGAATTAATGCATCGCAGCACTTGCAACAATTAGAGTTATAATTACGAGTTACAGTTATGGTTATAGTTTCCCTAATTGCCATTGCAATTGCGCGTATTACCTGCCAAAGAGGTCGACGGGCCTAAATTAAAATTAGAAAGCCAGAGAGGCCTTGACGCATCTGTAAACATGAAATGCGAGGGCGGTCTGAAAAGTGAGCGAGAAATAACTGAGTAGATGCCTATTATCACTAAACTAAACCACATTCAACTAAAAACTGACTGCATACAAAATCTGTTTGTCTGCGTTCAACGCAGAATCGGAAGTTGCTACACTCAGACAAAATCAGAACTGAAATTTAAAAAATCACCAGAAAATATATTTCTAAAAAATAATGTTGTGGTTTTCCAAAATCTTGGATTTTCTTTAGTTAAGTCCTGGGCAGAATATAATATGTATAACTTCAAACGTTTGATTTTGATGCCTGTTAACATAAATTATATATTATATATTATATAAGCTTTTTTGTTACTCAATTGTATCATTATTATTACAAATTTTTATTTGTAAAATAATGGTTTTAGACTTTCTACATTTATTTAAATCTAATTCTAAGAGAGCCTATTACTTTTTGGTTATTATTTTATTTTTATTATTAATTATGTATATTTAGATTATATGAATTATTTTTTTTTTTATTTAATAAACCAGAAAAAGTTGCTATATTTAATTTTAGTTCCTTAATTCTAAGAAATTTGTAAAGATTATTTCTTATTTTTTTATAGTTCTTATATAATATTTGATTTGTGAGTGTAATAAAATTTGCTCGCATTTCCGTTGGGAACATTAATGTGTTCACCTTCCGCGAGTAGCTGACGTAAGTATAATGACTAAAGGCTTAAGTAATTGATAAGTAAAGACGTCACTGCGCTAAAATCTACATGTATCTATATATAAATATATATATAGATAAATGGAGCAACCAAAGACTTCAATGGCGACGATTGTGCGCAATGTTGCAACACTTGAGGCGAGTTGATGATGCCACTGTCGCTGCTGCGTCTGCTGCAGATTCATTTCACAATAGAAAGGAACTCATGTTGAGCAAGGCAATCAGAGATCAGGGCGCGACAAAGGTGGACAGCCCTAAGATGAGGGGAAAGTAAGCAAGCAAGTAAGCAGACAGGGCAGCTGCACAAAAAACAGGTTCGATCTCTAAACAAAAAGACAAAAAAAAAACTGTAGCGACAATTGTTTAGATTTTTAACGATCTCCGCTGGGAAAGCTATTCCATGGACATCACGTATTGTTGCCAGATTAGAGTCATATTACGAGCAGCAAGTGGTCTTTGTATGCGGGCGACTAATCCTGCTTCAAAACAGTAGCTCCTCTTTGGATTTTACGACTTTGCGGCACGAAAACGAGAGTTTGTGGCAGTTATAATCTGATCGTAAATGTCTGCAACAAATATTAGATGAGGGAAAATCTAACCAAGCATAACTCGATTAAAAATGCTAAAAATGGAATGGGTAAATAATGTACATATATGTAGCAAGTAGCAAGTAGGAGTCTGGGAAGGGGGAATGGAGAGGGAGAGGTTGCATGCTATCCATGCTATGCACAACCTGCGGCGGAAGTGCTTCGTTTAGTGGGAAACGCCAAATCGTGTCAGAGCAAGTTCAACTAAATGATTACCATAAACGAATTCAGAGAACAAACGCAGCAGTCGCATTTTAATATTATTATTTTTGAAAGTGCTTTGCGTCCCATTTGGTGTCAAGTCCATTTCAATAATGCTTAAATCACAGTATGCCGACAATATAAAATAAATTGTACACAAATTGTTTGATAAACACAAACACAAAGAGGTATATGACGTTCTGGAGCACACTTTGCCCCTGCTCAACTTAAGACAAAAAGGGAGCCGCCGAGATGCTGCCACCGGTCTATGCCACATATTACATACTTTACTTATCTCTCTCTCTCTCTGTGAATATATACATATATTTATATGTGCAACTGCATGCTGTATCTGTGTATCTATATCTGTCTGAGGCTGTTGTGTACTTAAGTGCGACGCACTCTTCTTTGAGCTGGGCGCCAAACAAGTTGCGGCAACATTTACAAAAGCGTTTTGTGGGCCACACAAACAACATTGGGCGGCACGTTAGAAGCATTACCTCTTACTCGCTTATCGTGCAACAAATAAATGCAACTATTTCTTAATGCTTGCATTAAAAATCTTCTCATCTCATTTGCAGCAGAGATGGTCGCTGCTGTCTCTCTGTCTGGCAGTTGAATTCTAGCAGCGCTAATTAAACAAGACGGAAGTTTAATTAAAGACAATTAATGCCAAAAGATTTGCACTCAGGCCAACCTCTGGCCAATTGTCAGCAGACTGCAGACTTCAGTTAAGACTCAAGCCAAGACTGACTGACAGTCCACAAATTGATGGATCAGCGAGACAGAGAATTTTCTCATTTATCAACTGAAGACATGGCTCAGGGATCTAAGCATTTTACGCTTCACAACTTCAAAATCAGTGCACAGACTCTCTCTCTCTCTCTCGATCTCTCTCTCTCTCTCTCTCTATCTCTATCTCTCTGTGTCTGGGAGGCGACACATTAATTGCACATGTGTAACAATTACCAGGGATTTCCAGAGAAGTAGGGAGAGCTGGCAAAGGTGTCGGTGTCACCCAGGTAGATCGCTACATGCAACGCCTTTGTGTGCCACAGCCCATAAGTCGTGGCATGGCAGGTCGTCAACTGAGTTGAAGATTGGCGACCATAAACAATAGCAACAAAAAGCAATTTTCAGACTGGTTTCGCCTGGCGAAATAGAGCACAATATGGATTGAGAAAAAATAAAAAAAAATAAAGAAATATACAGACCAGAGATTTCCTAAACAATAGTTAAGAAGGTTAACAACAGTCTATCGAGCTATGTATGTAATTTGTTTGAAATACCCTTATAGACATAAACTGAATAAGAAATTAACCATGAATGATACAAACAAGAGATACCACACACTTACTTGTACTTAATCGATTTACATATTTAAGAATTGAGTATATTCCTTGTTTATATATGTGTTACACATCGTGTTAAGATTTGAATATATTCATTGCATTTATACAATGAAAACATTAAAATCTTAACTCGATTGGTAACACATATTAAACACATACCTTAGTGTCACATATATGTTTAATCCACTTACACATTGAGTTAATATTAAGATAAGATATGAATATATGCATTGTTTCTCAATTTACATGAAGTTATATCGATATCATCTACATATACCTACGGCCATTAAGTCTTTGTAATAGTTATAGCTAAAAATGAAAATCAAAATAGTCTATGCATAAAATCAGGCCAAAACACCGCAGTCATCGAAACTGTTGCTATCTGTTCGACGTGTCTGATATTATTGTATTTTGTTGTTGTTGTTGTTTTGGTGTTGTCTGCTTGCATCTTTTTTTTTTGTAGAAAATAAACAAAAGCATGAATTGGAAAAGTGATCGCCTCCATGACCATGGCAACAAACGAAATGGGTAGCATAAATATTTTTCTTTCTACTTGGTTTTTCTTTTTTTTTTCTTGTTGTTTTCCACTCCACCCACACTACTCAGACTCACGCACTATAAATTATTGGAGTGCGTGCAGTTTTTCTTTCCCTCTCTCTTTTATGAGTTTAATGACTTCACAGAAGCCCACCAAAAAGTTGAAATAAGTCGTTTTTCAATTGTGCTGCAGCTCGTTCGCATTCAATTAACGTCAAATACCAGTTTGAAGTCTGAAGCCAAACACACCCAAAATTCGTTATTTAAATACTCGAAAAGGCAACGCATGTTTTTGGACACATCACTTTATCAGCGACTTGCGTCAAAACTAATTTACGCCCAAATTAGTCGGCGACAGACACACAGAAAAAAGTCCATCAGATCAGAATCAGATCAGAGCAGACAATCTTAAAAGGTGCTGCATACTTGCTCTTAAAAGGCATTGGAATCTGTTTTGGAATGAGTCTACGATTCCAATATATATACTGTTTAAGCGTTACAACTAATTGGAATTCATTTGGAAAGAACTATTTGTGTTTTTACATATTTGATTAAGTGTGCAGCAGGAATCGAAAGTTTTGCTTTTTTTTATTATTATTTTTTTTAAGGTCAGTGCTTTTTATTTATGGACACAATTAAACGGGAAATTGAGGGAATATAAAGTTTGTATGATTAGATAGTATTGTGTGTGAGTCCCCTTCACGTTTGATTAGCTATTTTAGCACTGCTTATTGCAGACATATTGATAAATGTTGCCAGCTTTCAGTTGACATGTTTGCATTTAAGTTGCCGCAACTGATTCATTCATGATTGGTGCCAGGTTATTTTTTGTAATATGTTTCTTTGGTTAACATTATGATGTGCATCATCATCTGGTGGTTAATCACAAATAACAGTTTAACCCACAACTTGAATGAGTCATCTGATTACCATGATGCACACGCATAATTCTACAGTTGTTTATATAATTTATACAGACATGCAAAATTGTTTTCGTCTTATTTTAATTTTTTTTATCGAGTTTGCATTTTATCTATATATCCTGCATTAATGTTTTTAAATATTTAACCGTATAAACTGTATGAGTGTATTTAAATATTTGTTTGTAATGCAATTAAATATATATAACAAGTCAAAACAGGTAAACACAAAGCTGTAAAGCAAATAAGGTATAGTGCGCATTGTTCGTAACTTCCAATTGGCGACAATAATATATACAAACAACAAAACTTTCTCAAAAGTAACAAAGCTATTATGCATTAAGCTTTTAACTCGAATACCCGCACCCCTTTTGTTGACACATTTTTGCATCTATGCTGCGCTAATATTGATATAAAGCTCAATTACGATAAATGACAACATAATGCAAACAAAAGACACAAGTGGAAATTGCAGGTGACATATTTAACATTTGGAATGCGAATAACATTTACCGCACTGCTACGCTAGTGATACATTTAACATTATCCCTTTTACATTATAAAATGTAATTAAGATTAACAGCACTGCTAATCAAATGCCCGTCCAATTTATTTTGAATTGTGATTGCTAGCTAGAGCAATTCAATGTGGATCGCTCAGCTGTTTAAAATCACCAATAACAGAGCGCAACAGAATATATATATATATGTTTGTGTGTGTGTATCAATGAGAAAAAGCTCTGCTGAGCAAGGGAAGTGCACACATACATATGCCGAAAATAACATAATCACGATATACACAAAAATACAATGCCACAAGAAATATTGCGGCAAATTCACACATATGCAATTCAGACAAACAGTCTGCCTATGCTGACAAATATATGTAATTGTAGGTTGTGGTAACACTCACCGCAAAGCAAAATCAAAATATCGAGTCCCACTCGACATAAAATTCGCTTGTTTGTGTCCATATTTGTTATGTGATGTTGTGTTTGTTGTTGTGTATTGCTTTGCAAGCGTTCTTCAATGCTGATGGTGGAGTTGTTGTTGTCGTTGCTATTACTAGGAATAGTCAATGTTATTTGTGCAGGCGGAGAAGCACTTTTGTTGTTGCTTTTGTTGTTGTGGTTATTGTTGTTGCTGGCCACGTTTGCGCTTGACTCTGCACTCAATTGACTTTCGGGCCGACGCAGCGGTGTTGTCTCGCTTGCTGACGATTCGTTACTCATTTCAAATTAGTTGTTGTGCTTTTCGGTGAGTTAAAACGATGGCAAAAGCTTACAAAAGCTTTATCTCTCTCTCGCTTTACTTGACAGTGAACTTGGGCTTTAGCTTTGACAGAAGCGTTGCAGGCAGCAGAGCACAGCACAGATTGCTCCTCACTTGTTATTCAGGTAAAAATGTTAAAGTTTTCAATACTTCATTTCTGCAAAAGGAGGGTAGAAAAGATAATAATTTATAGAATGATTGTGGGATTACACAGCGTCAGACGTTCGTATACATGTATGAGTAAGGAAACGGTTTCATTAAAAAATGACAAAAGAAAAAAAAAAGGATAGCTGTGACGAAAGTGTGCATGCTGTGATTCATTCATTGTTATGCTTTGTAATGATATTAGCCAATCAGTTCATTCAGGTATGAGCAGAGTCCTCAACAACTATGAGATACCAAATAAATTACCCTTAAATGCATTTCTCTTAATTTAACTTTACTCTTTACGTGATTGACATTTGGTAGACGAAGCAAGAATTTCAAAATTGCAAGTAGAGCTGTAGTTCCAAAATTAAAAATACAAATTGCTGTCAACGTTTCCAGTGAAAGGCACTTTTCCACAGTAAATATGATTACCATTACTATTCTTTTTCATTCATTTAATTTGCCAGTATTTAATTGCAAACATTGTCTTTATTATATAATAAACGAAAAAAATGATTCGATAGCACAATTGCAACGCCTGTGAAATATAACTATAAAAAGACTTTGTGTTCAGCTGCGGAACTGGGAACCGGTTGCGCTTCAGCTAGTTTGCATCTCTGGATTTTATCTTTCCAATTGGAAATAAATGTGTACAGGATTAAGCGTGAGTCGTGAGTCAATTGTTGCTCACAGGTCAACAAGCTTGCAACAAACCAGTGGTTATAGATTCTCAGTTGGGATCGAGTTAATGGCCTCTGCAAAAAGAACAGAACAGATTGAACAGAAGGACTGTAATTTGTGCAACTCTGTTAAGGATTGCCCATGAATGGACCATTGTAATAAGCAGCTTGCAAGCTGTAAAGCAGCAACTGCAGTCGCCATTGTTTGGCATTTCAGTGGACAAAGCAACCAGCTAAATTCGCCTGCAAGCCATCGCGAATGGAATTGCAGTCGGTTGTCAGTTTCCAATCGATCATTCAGCTACTTGTTCGTCACTGCTTTGATGGCAATGATTAATTTGCCTTCCAGCGAGGGGACTATTTAGTATTTAGTATTTTTAGTGAGCAAAATAGCTTCTTAATTAAATATGAAAAACTTTAAAGATTTTGAGCTAAAGTACAAAAAGTGCAATATCAGCACATATTATTAATTGTTTATTAAACAAAATAAGAAAGTGCGAACAGGTTAAAAGCTATCTGGGACCTGTTAATCAAGCGTTAAAGTGCAATATGCAAATAATATTCACATTTTGCAGTAACAGAATACAGATTGACAAGCAATATGCGTTCATCTTGCTTTCAACAACTCCCTCATGACAGCTCTTTCCATCTCCTTGCCGAAGCATTCAAATGTCATGCTAAAGTGGCGCATGCTGTGAACTAAGGTCAAACAATCTGCCTGTTGAAATAAAAAAAAATGTAATTGCTCATAAATAACAGCAAATAAAATAATGTAAATAATGAACATAAAATATTATAACTGAATATCCACATGAACGGAAAAAGGCGACAGCAATTTCCCATTTTGACTGGAACATTGAATATTCCACGGCCACACTGTAACTGTAAAACGGGGCTGATCAAAAGGCAGAGCCCAGAATTACTTGCAGACTTATTGACGACGCTGCTGCTGGTGGAAGGCAAAATGACACCAATGACGCTGACGTCGTCGTCCATGTGCGGTCGTTGTACCTATCTATGTGTGTATGAATATATATATATATGAGTGTGTGTAAAAAGCTTGTTTACTTGATATGTAAATGATGAGGGGTTTTAAATTCATGCTTGTTGCGGCATTCACACGCGCCTGACATTGAAATCTAAGACTACGTTGCTGGTTGGTTCTGCAAGTGAGAGTGGAAGGCAAATCTAAGATTTTCTACATTGTTACTAATGTAAACAACACTAAACTGTTAGTTACTATTACAGATAACACAACTTGTTAACCATTTAACTGTAATAATTTTTTATTTCTTTCAATTTTTCCACTTAACAATCTGGTTTATGGTTATTATTATGTGACCAAAATCCCATTAATTAACGTTCTGTGATAAGGGCTTACTAAGCCAATAGAGAAAAATACCAATTAGAAAAAGGTCTTCCATTCACAAAAAAAATAATAACAGTAATAATGAAAAAGAAAAAACAACAAATTATAAATATTTTGTGAGTTTGCTACGAGCATCCTTCCAAAATAATAACGACCTTGAACCACACTCGCACATAGACAACAAGTTCAATGTAAACATTCTGCGCTGCGAATATCGATTTTGCGCCATGACCATTTTTCGATATTGCAAATATAAATAACTGAAGCACTCACACCTCCTTGTGGGAGCAAGCAACTGTTGTTATATCTACCTCTATCTCACTTTCATTTGTTTAGAAGTGCGTTAAAAAATCCCTGAAATTACACAATATATATAACAGAGCTATGTTGACCAATTCCTGTTGTTTGCTTACATTGACATCCCATTTTAGCTTTTCACACATGTTTCGCTATCTGGGCTTATATTTTGAATTCATTGCTTTCTTTTTTTTTATATATTTTACTTTCCATAAAATCAAAAAT
Organism: Drosophila setosimentum; assembly: GCA_035043505.1. Taxonomy (NCBI): domain Eukaryota; kingdom Metazoa; phylum Arthropoda; class Insecta; order Diptera; family Drosophilidae; genus Drosophila; species Drosophila setosimentum. The sequence continues at coordinate 11,367,812 of JAWNMY010000003.1, read as the reverse complement.
TTTTGTTATCTACTAACACACACACACATAGCATTGTATATAAGTAATCCATATTACGCATGAATATTTTTCCTTTTAACACAAATCAATATATTAATGCGCTTGTGTCAAAATTAATGGGTTTCAAGGTTTTTTTTCCGTTACGAGAACCAGATGCCAAATTTTCTCAGCCACTGGTTTTTGCTTATTAACGTCACTAAAAACTATTTATTTCTCGTGCAAAAACAATTACGAAAAATTAAAAGCATTTGACGCAGCGCCGCGTGACGCACTCTCCTGATCAAAGCGAGTGTGCAACCGAACACGTCCACTGAGCGAATTGTACTAAATATAAACCCAAAGACAGACAAGCCATTTATGTTTCTTTGTGTTTGGCACACGCAGAGAGAGAGAGCAAAACCGAATTATGCGCTCTCTTTGCGTACTTCGGGGTAGAATAGAACGGGACTCGCTTCGTGTTCAGGTAAATCATATTTTAAGCTTAGATAAGAAATGTTATCGTAAGTAATGAATAATGAGGTCAGTCACCAGCCTCGTATAGTTATTTATAATTCGACAGTAACCGTTAATTGTCAAATTGCAAAATATTGTGATTTCATTTAAAAAAAAAACATAAATATTAACTTCTGGGAATAAAATTACTAAAATTCAGCTTAATAAGTGTGATTAACATTACAGGGTTTTTAATAACAGCGCTCCAATGTGCATCAAAGGAGATTACACGAAGCAGAGAACTAGAGAGCGCGCATGCTTTCGGCTCTCCTGCACTCTCAGCAATGCAGGCCTTCATTGGTATTTGGACGCTTACTGATTGTGGTTGCTGCGCTCAGTTCTTCGTGTTCTGTCGAACGCTGCGGTCGCATTCGGTATTAAAGCGACATTTAAATTTTATTTGTGTGCATTAAGAACGCTGCGCATGCGAAAGAAGAACGCGTAAAAAGTAGCGGATCGAAAGTGAAAAATTCACATTTATATATATATATATAAGTATATGTGTGTATGTATTTATGCATGTAAAAAAAAAATGTAATAATAAAACGAAATAAACAATAATTATGGCTATCTAAGCAACGTCTGCGTAAAAGTAGAAATGCAAATGAAAGCAGTACAATTGCAAAAATTTAAGACAAATTCGAGCAATTAATTTATGCATCGCCAGCAGTAAATGTCAACAATTTCGACTACTCACTTGCGCCATTTCCATTTTGTTGTTTACTTTGATTTATCGATTGCTGCTTGGCTCTTAATTTACCACCAACAACGCTTATCACTCAACAAAAAATACAAAAAAGGCAACTTTGTAAATGATTTTCGTTACCCATCGGAGCCAAAGCAAATAGACCAGTTTCGTTTCCGATTCCATTAGCGTCTGCCCAAAAACTCGACACTTTGCCTTATTTAGTATTTACCAACGTGCACTTCAAATATTTGGGCTTCTGCTGATAACCAAAAAATTACAAATAAATAAATAAACAAAGAAATGCCCACCCACGGCACTCGCAAGGTGCAATAAGAGCAACCCACACACACCCACACACACACTCTCGCTCACAATTACCGCAAAAATGAGCAGCTTGCGTCCTGTAAGTGTTTGCGATACGACTCCGTTGCAATGCTTCGAAAGTCAAAGCAGCAGCGGCGAGGAGCCTTCATCGCCAACAGCAGCGAGCATCATTGCCGCAACGCAACAACACCACCAACAACAACAGCTACACCATCAACAACAACAACAACAACAACAGCAGCAGCAACATCATCACAACAATAACAACAACATTGACAACAATGTCAAAGTTGATTTACAACTTCCACCTTTTGTTGGGGGAGTCGTTGCCACAGCAGCCAGTGTCGCCCAGCAACGCAATCACGGCACAGCTCACATCTTTGGACGCATCCTGTTCGACCTGAGCCTGCTCATCTGCGGTGAGTGTTGCACTCCTTATTTTGCAGATATATTTCCTAGTATTAAGAATTATATTTCTAAAAAATTGAACTGACAACTCACTTTTATGTTCGAGTTTAGGTTCAGAGTATTGCAAGAATTCGAATAGCCATAAAATTTTATTTCTTTTATTTTAAATTAATTTATATAAACATAAACTATCTAGAATGTTTGGTATATGGTGGAATCATCGAATATTTATGATAATAATAAAAACAATCAAAGTTATGTGTAACACACACAAAAAACAAACCCTTCAAATTATACATAATTTGTCTAAGATTTACAAAATTCTAGCTTGGAATTAAGAAAATGAGAAACTCTGGTTTTTAGAAAGATAGAACATTTCATTTTAGAAATGTACTCTCTGAATATTACCGTGTATACCACAAGGGTGGTAAATCTATATAATCCTATTTTGGGGCTATTAACGTACTTTATTACCAAGTTAACTTTTGTTTTGCGATCTGTTATCCGTTTATAATATTGAATTTACAAATTGAACTCGGACTTGCCAACTTTGTGAACTAAAGAATTTTATTTAATGACTCAAGTTGACTTTTTTCTTGCTGCACATTGTGCCCAAAATATGTGTCATAAGCGAGTTTCTAGAGTCGCAATTATTTACTATCTATCTACTATTATCAGGCAGCAGGTCTGCGCCACTTCTTCATATCTCCCTGGTTAAGTTAATCGTGGAATTGTGGAAAAATTTTTAGAACTGCGTTGGCACCTTTTTTTTATAATGAATAAGCATTTTTGCTGGTGCTTATGGGGGGTCTGATTAGCGGCTGACCAGCAGTGGATGGATACAGAAATGCTTGCAACATACACCAGAATGATCACTGACCACCATTTGTGGCTTCAATCAGCGCCCAAATACGAAATACCTTCGCCCATCGAGTGTTGTCTGATTTATATATTTAACTTAATTTGCGCAAATGTTTGTGGGGTGAATTTATTATTGTGCGAGCAGCAGCAGCAGCATTGTGAAAACAATCAACAACAAAAATAGAAAAAAAAACATAATTTATCAGCTTGGTTTTGAATTGGAACTGGAACTGAAACTGGCTGTGGCTCGGTTTGTTTATCCAGGTCTTATTTGAGCATCATTATCAACAGCAGACCTTGTTGCGATGAGACAGTGAATCTGACACAGATGCATATGATGATGATTAGATAGATTTTTTGCTCTATTATTAAATGCACAACTATATATATATAAAGACGAAATTATGCGCCTAAATTTAAATAAATCACCAGATCTTTAGCGGCATTGGTTAGTCACCCTAATATTCAGAAAGTAAATTTCTAAAATTTATGTTTTCTGGCTTTCTGAAAACAAGGGATTACATTTCTACATTTAAGGGTATATTTTTAAAAAATTTAGAAAAAAATATGTCTAATTTCCAGGGTAGAAATCAACTTTTTTAACTTTTCCAATATTTAGAAACTATTTCTATTTTTATTTTAGGGCGATTTTTATTCTAAGTGTATAAATATAATTGCAATAATCAAATACAAATGCAATTCTTACAGTTGGTTTGACCATGCTGGGTCTCTCGCTGTGGTCGGAGCCCTACAAACGCGGCTTCTTCTGCAATGATCTCTCGCTAAAGCATCCCTACAAAGAGTCCACCATACGCAGCTGGATGCTGTATCTGATGTGTGTAGCGCTGCCCATCTCTATGGTAATTCTATATGACTATAATAATCAACAAAGCTGCTTGTCTAATTTTTTTTGTCGATTTTTCTGATTTTGTACAGATTTTGCTGGTTGAATTTTACCGGGCGCAGGATAAGCACAAGTATCAGGCCAACTATCTTTGCCAGCGGGAGGGCAGCGGTTACTATCTGTGCCACATGGAGCTGCCACATTGGCTGCTCGAATGCTATCGCAAAATTGGCGCCTTTGTCTTCGGCCTGGGAATGGAGCAGCTAACCACAGACATTGCCAAATATGCCATTGGACGTCTAAGGCCACATTTCGTCGCTGTAAGTCTAAAGTCGATCGTCCCAATTATTATTTTTAACTAAAGCCTGTCTCATGCCTGCAGCTATGTCAACCTGTGCTGCACGACGGCACCACTTGCAGTGATGCGATCAATGCGAATCGCTACATTGAGAATTTCACTTGCACCGCACTCAATATGAGTGCCAAGCGGCTGAAGGATGTGCGATTGTCGTTTCCCAGTGGTCATGCCAGTTTCGTCTGCTACTCCATGGTCTATTTGGTGGTGCGTGCTCAACTGCTATTTTAAGACGAACAAGACTAACGAACTGAGTAATTACCATTTTTTCTTTTTTTTTTTTTTTTGCATAGATTTACTTGCAGCGTCGCATGCATGGGTCGCGCCACCGCATGCTGCGCCACTTGTTGCAGTTTCTGCTGCTCATGTTCGCCTGGTATACGGCGCTCACCCGCATCTCTGACTACAAGCATCACTGGTCGGATGTTGTGGCCGGTTCGGCCATTGGACTCACCTATGGCCTTGTCGTTGTAGGTCCACACAAATATACATTCATTTTATATTAACTGATTAACTGATTTGATCATCTCTATCTCTGTTGCAGACTTGGACACTTTGGTAGGCTGGCCAAAACAAAGAATACTTTAAGCCCCACCGCTTGCGGTCTTCGCTTTAAATTGGAGTTGTTCCAATTGAACCATCGTCTTTAAATGTGCAACAAAACTATATTTATAATTTAGTGTTAACAATTAACTTTTACCATCATTGAACATTGCTCATACAATATATGTGTATGTGTGTGTGTGTACTTGTGCGTTTTTGTTTAATTTTACCGATTACAATTTTAATGTATGAGTCTGACAAGAATTGTGTGCGTTTCATTTATTATCAACAAATGGTCAGGTATTGAATCATCTTTATATATACATTTTATACGGAAATTTTACTAGCTTATGCAAGCTTTAAATTTAGTCTTGCAAATATTTAATTACTATTTTCTCCGATGAACAGTCTTATGCAATGTGTTTGTTTTTTTATGTTTTCTATTATGATACAGTCAGAAATACAAACTACGTGTTATAAATAACATTTTAGGCTGGCTTTTAGAGAGCTCTAAACATTGTGTGTACTTGCATAACTGATTATACATATTATTATTCTTATTATTTGGGGGCGTTATGCACTGCGACATAACTGTAGCTATTTAATTATTTTAGGAATTTTTAATGGGTTAAGGGTGTCTAAGGGTTTCCCTTCATATCTTCGTCGCCAGCATCCTGTCGAGAAACCGGTAAGTATTCCAAGTCTGTTCTTCCCCATGGATATTAGTTGGTTAAATCATTTCTGATTATAGCTGCACTTGCATAATTAAAAGCAAGTGCATTTTGTTTCAAATTAAAATGAATACTGGCAAGTCTTGAGAGCCCAATACTACGCGCAATAGGCTCTTAGTGCAGAAGAGTCTGAATTGAAATAAGAAAGCCAACTGGTTTTAATAAATCCAGAGAAATGGTCTCGAGAAGAATAAATGTTTTTTTGCGATGTTTTGACAACATATATGAATGTAGAGCCAGATCAGATTAGATCTAATAACAGTTGAAATATTGATATTTAAATGAACAAAGTCAATTGGCAACCACCAGCTGGTAACGGAAACGGAAAGCTGACGTTTCGGCCTGACTAACTGGCTCGCTGCTGGCCATAATCATAAGATATACAAAAGCACCGTGGACGGACAAAGATACGTGCTGCACTTGCCGTTAGCTGACGATTAGAAATGTCGATTGTAATTGCCAAATACAGCCAGATTAGCACTGGACGGGACTTGACTCATGGTCAGCGTAAAAGCGAGTGCTGGCCTCGACATCTGGCCCGAACAGTTGGCCAATTTGCTTGTTGCTGGGCCCGGTTTTTAAAAAATAATCACTGCCAGAATCTTGCTCCTTTCCCGTCGCACTCCATTTGGCCAGTTGCATGCAATTTGCATATTAATCGAGTTTATTGCCATTGCTCGACACTCGACACGAGCCCAAGTTGCTGACTGATCAAAAGATGAGACATGAGAAGTGGCAGCAGGCGGAACATGCCAGCAGCCCCATCACTCACTCAGCACTCAGTCACTCAATTTGTATGGGATAATTAAATATATGTATATATATATATGTGGTCAATCAGCTATCAGCACTTAGTCAAAAGCACTGAGATTGATGCGGTTGTAAAATGTCTCCATGAATCGTTTGTATTTTGTTACTTCTTTAAGAAAGAAGCACTCCATCGTCATTCAATATACTCCACACTATAAACTCGACACTCAACACTCGATTGTCGACATTCAACATTCGACATTCGACAATTAGATGAATGCATTTGAAATGCCTGTTTGGCAATTAACACAATTTTTATATAGCTTTTATCGCAACCATTTCGTATGTGTTTTCCCCCAAAAAAAAAAAAAACAAACAAAAAACAAACAGAAATTTCCCCCATTTGAGGCGCTTTTCAATTGCATTTGCTGCATCTGCTCAGTCATTCAACGCGATTCGTGTCGTCTGTCAATAGCTTCAAGTTTATGACTCAAACAGTCGCTATCTATCCATCTATCTATCTATCCATTTATCTATATATCTGCTTGTATTTTACCACTCTTTTGATGGGTATGACAAATGCCCAAGGGTGCAATTTCAGTTCTTGGTGGGGTGTAAGCGCATTATTCCGTAAAATTGGCCAACAATTCAGGCGCAACATTCATTTTTATTAACTCTGAAAGGTAGTTTGGATCGCAGCTCAGGCTCTGCTCCTGCTTAATGGCAAATAGCGTGTATAATTTAATTTTTAGGGTCGAACGGCGGAATCGTAAAAATCGGCACCACCAAAACACAATGGGTATATCCATATATATATATGCCAATAAGCATTCTCAAGTTGTCAGCTTCTTTAATTTTTTATTTTTGTTTACTACACAAATTCTGGTAAGTAATGCATGTAATATTTCATATAGAATTAGCATAAACAATATTAAGTATAAAAAAATGAAACGTAAGTATTTAATGTCTTTTATATACTCCGATATATTTCAAGTCGAGTCGGAAAATGTCGAAATTTCTTTCTTTTTTAAAACGTTAAATTCGTTAACAATAATTTCTAATTATAAATATATAAATAATAAATAAATAAATATATTTCAGCATAACTTTAGCGAAATATTGCATGGCGTTTTAGGAAAATATCAATTTGATATTCTTGAATTATCTCATTGTTATCAAATCAAATGGATCTACTTAAACAAATATATTAAAATGTTAAAAACAGGTTCCAAGACAATAACCAATGAATGGACAAAACTACTTATTGAAACTTGTTTGTTCGGGTATATCATATTTGATTAGTCTACCTTTTAACACTTTAGCTGAGCAGTCTGTATAGCAATAGTGTTCCATAGTATATCTATGTATTGAAGAGCCGCTGCCGGACACGCCCACATTTTCTACGGCCATGTCCAGAGCGAAAAGCGTGAAAATGTTCACGTACCCAGCGTGAGTTGATGCAGAAGGGAACGAGGGGAACACAGAGGAACACAGTCATAGGTCGTTATGGTGAAACGTGGGCAACTTGCGTGGGTTTCCCTTTCTCATCCTTTTTTTTAATGGTAGTCTCTGGGTAGTCTTTTGTCTTGCACCTTGTGGCACTGCAAGTACGTGGTTGTTACATTTGGTTGCAGCCACACACACACATGCAATTGGTGGTCGCAAGGCAAACTTGTCCACTGGCAGACATGCAACTGCACAGTGAAAAATAAATCAAACAAAATGAAGATCGTCCTGAAATTCGCACTAAATTTTAAATAGCCTTAAATTTATTTAGAAGTAATTTGTAAAAGTATGTAAAAATTGGTTAGTAAAATTAGAATGAATAACTTTTTACATTTTAGATTTATTTGATATTCTTTCCAAAAAGGAAGTTTTAAACACTTTTTTTAGAATTGAAATATTTGTATTGATAAATTATTTACAATCTTTGTATACTTGGAACCTTAAAAAAAAGTTGAATAATAATTAAAGTAATATAAAAGTTATGTGATAAGAAATAGACCCTAGAAACTAGAAATATTTTTCTTAAATTTAGATAACTGTAGTCTGCAATTAAGTAAAGAAAACAACTGATTTCTAGGCAGACAAAACATGTCCTCTGGAAATATACTTTTTGTATAATAATTTAAGTTATCAAAAATATGTACATTTTCTAAATTCCACTTCGACCTTTTTTCTGAGTGTATTTACGTGTGCTGTGATGTTATTTATTTGCATCAGAAGAGTCTGTAGCCTGTAGCCTGGGCCATCAATTAGTGGGAAGTGCAATTTACGTGGCCACTAAACGTTTATTAATGAGCTCAAGTCAAGTTTTAGATATGCACAATATTTATGGAGCTTGGTCAGTGGCTTAAGGGTTATCTATAAATCTAAGCAGCGCTTTAACAGATAACAAGTCGCCGCATGTAGGAGTGAGGCTCCCTTCAGCAAACATCTTCCACACTCAACTCGGTGTTGGGAGGACGTATAAATCTTGACACGTTTTTGAGCGTCTATTAACCAGTTAAGAGCAGACGGTTAACCAACGTGCCAATTGAAATCATTTTAAGCAATGCCTCGCCTTAGACTTCTGGGCCAATTTATGTCAGTACTTTTTAGCCAGACTGCACGTAAAAGCGCAACGAAACTTGGCAGGCACATTTCACATTGTACAGCTCACAATTTTTGCCATTTTTGACAAAACGATTATCATTTATTGCTCTATTTGAAAAAATGTTTTCTAAATTTATATTTAGCAGCACAATTTGTATTCAAATTGAAAGCGTTTGAGCACCCGGTTATCCTACAAAATATATGCCGGAACAAAAAAATAAAAACACTGAAAAAGATATTTAACTTAGCCAATCGCCCGAAAATGCAAATCGGCATGGAAACTATAACATTTTTCTTGTTTTCGAAAAAAATATATATCTGTAAATTACTAAAGTATTTTTCTATTTTAGATATATATTTCTTAACGGCAGAAAATATTTCAAAAATGTATTTTGTATTTTGAAAATATTTATTTCTTGAATTTTATGATAGGAAAAATATTTATAGAATTTAAAAATCGTTTTGAATTAAAAAAATTAGGAATGAAATCTGAAATTCTGAAAATTCACTCGGAATAAAGATCATCAAGATAATTAGAATATCGCCCATAAAACTAAATTTTTGTTGGTTTGTTTTTAGAAATTGTTTCTAAATATATTTAAAAAGGCTTTAGTTTAGAAAAACCTCATAAATTTAAAAAATATTTATAATTCGATTAGAAAATAGAATAGATAAATAGAAAATATTTCTGAAACGCATGTTTTAACAACAAAAAAAGGTTGCTATAATTAATACAAACATTTATTTTTAGAAAATATTATTTATGAATAGAAGCAGTTTCTAATGAAATATGCTATGTTGAAGCTTTGCTGATACCTGATGCTAATTTAATTAGTGGCTTCTCTTCTAACTGCCCTCGTGTATAGTCTTTCAATAATCTTTGTATCTTGCTAGCGTTTGGATCATAAACTGAAACTCAAACAAGGGCTCAAATCAATGCATCCGTTGTTCAGTTTGTGTTTATGGCAAATTTCCCGCTGGTTTTCTACTCTGATGAAGAACATATATAAAATAAACACAGGCCAATTGAAGAATGTTAAAAAAAAGCAAGAAAGATGAGCTGGTGAAAAGTGCAACAAATTGACTGCCAGCCTTAACTAATCCTAAAAGCAAATTGCAACAAGAATTGCAACCACAAATAAGCAGTTGTTGCATCAAAATTGCCCATTCGGCTTAGCCATATGAAAATTCCTTTACGAAATTACAGCCAGACTGCAATCAAAGCACTCTGCTTTAATTGAATAAACGCCAGCAGTTAAAAATGTTTACATTAAATGCGTGCTCATCAAACCCCACCCCACACCACCCCCCTCTGTTAAATCTGTTGCTCAGCGATCAGCTGTAATTAGCAGCAACAAGTTGTGACAAGGTAGCAGGCAAAATGAGCAACGGATGCGTTTAATTATGGCAGAGCAGTGTAGAGAGACGGAAAAGAGATGCGGCGCCAAACAACGGATCCACTTATATATATATGTTTAAGTTCTGACTGGTGTCAGAAATATTGTCATTGTTGCCCACAGGCAACACCTTTGCGCTTTCCGCTTGTCTGGCAACTCAGCTCACATTTGCATATGTAATGGTCAATTAGCGTCGCAGTCAAGTTGACCAGCGCTGCCCAGTTGTCAACTAATAATCATTAACGATGGCAACTTTGCCGACGCGTATTGCATTCGCATGGGTTTTATGGCTCTGGTGCGTGATTTATATTATGCATGCACATATATATTTGAGGTGTGTTAACATGTTTACCAATGTGTTGCAATTGCTGCTCACATATGATGCAGAAAAAAGCGCGCTTTTCGAATACACTTTGTAGTTACTGGGAAATCCAACTCAAATTGGCACTGTTAATGTACATTATATTCCGCATCTGGTCACACTACACATTTAACAAAGCCCGCTCACAGCTGATATTGCCATTCACACAAAAAAAAAGTAATCGATATCGGTATCGCCATCGAAGGCACACCTGAAGTCGCGTTCGCGTTGTCATCATCAGTCCAAAAGAAAATCTCCGTACACCAAATTGTGCCGTTTTTTACACACACGCAAACATTTGTTTTATTTCTATGCTTGAAATACACAACAAATTTGTTAAAATTCGTGTTACAGTTGTGCACAGCTGCTGCGAGTGATACAAAATCTGTGCAACAAGTGGTCTCCAACTAGCTTTTAACACTACTCCAATAAAGTGCCTTACACACTCACACACACATCGACGCGCGTACACATACACACAGACACTGTTCTTACCACACACACACAAGCGCATACGTAAGCAACAACAACAACAAGTTGTGGGCTTCAAGTCCAATCAGATAATTACGCCGAAAAATGCTAGACGCAAACTCGAAATTTAATTAAAACTCAAAATCTCTCCCAGTGAATGGCAACAAAACGATAGACGATTGAGTGTGATAAATGCTGATTTAACTGTTATAACTGCCAAAAATCCCTACCGCGAGGATTCGTATCGTGTTTCTGTATATGTGATAAAGGAGAGATAGAGTGAGAGAGAGAGAGAGCCTGTGTACGTGTGGGTGCCTTTACATCAAAAACAACAACAACAACGAGTAGGAAAAAAAGCAGAGCAATAATATACAAATTTAAAAAAAAAACAAGTGTATTTTATATATAGATATACAAAGTTCACATAAGCAGGTAATTACGCTTTACATGCGCTTATAAAATCCCAACACGCATACATATGTAATTATTCATATATATATTTATTTATATATGCATTAAAAATGCTCATTTCTTGCAGTGACTTTTTGTTGTTTTTGCTTTTACTTTTGCACTGCATACATTTGCTTATATATACATGTGTGTGAGTGTGCGCGTTTTCTCTGCGATTGTTGAATATTTTGTTTGCTATTTTCTTTTCATCATCGTCATTTCTCACTGTGTGTGCCCTGTCTGCTCTTTTATTATTATTGTTTTTACTTTTCGTCATCATCAGTTTTGCACTTGTTTCTATCTATGCTGCTATCTCTTTTCACCTCAAGCGAAAATAGCACGAATGCCAGCAGTGGAGTCTTATGAGAAATTTTTATCGTTCTTGTCTTGTTTGCCTACCAATACATGCACAGAAGCCGCTGCTGCTCACACACATACACATGCATATAATGAACTGGCCAATAAATGCCGCCTGCTTTGGAATGTTTGCTGTTGTTGTTGTTCCCGTTCTCAATACATTTTGTATTAGGTTTAGTGTATGTGGCCGTTGTCAACGGGTTTTCGGTTTGGTTATCACGATGAATTTTAATAAACAAACTGCTGCAGGCTATTTTTTGTATCTTTGTTGTTTCCGTTGCTTGCTTCTGCGTCCACCTTTGCTCTGTGTGTCAATCACCTGTTTTTTCTTGCATACACAGCGCCGGGCAAGAACAGCGAATTCGCCGTGACTATTTGTCCTGCTCTTATTTTAACTCAAATAACAGCTGTTGCTCTCTGTTTACTTTTCTCTTTACACACAGCTGCAGACGGAGAGCATGCTTCTGTTCAGTTGAGTTCAGGACATGAACTGTATTGTATTAAATTGTTTTAGTATTATTTATACATAAATAGCCAACAAACAGATGAATAAATAGTTTAGGTTGGTGTTTCTACAATTTACAAAACCAATGCCATTTTAATTTGATTAAATATGTAACGTTCAACATGTTTTTGAATTCTTCGCCTCGCATTTTGTATATGGGAACCACTGTTAGTTAACATAAACGTTGGAAACAACAGGGCGCTGTTGTCGTTGTTCGTCAGTTGTTTTTCAACTTTCATGCGCGACGCAAGGATATGCGCATGGATAATAGCCATACAGCCACAAACACGTTGCAACTACACAGCAACAACATTTACGTGGCGGCTTCTTAATTATTTAAGCCAAAAAACCGACGTGTAGGTTGAGTTTATGACTTTGAGCGCTGAGTGCAAGTCGACGCAGCAAATGGAATAGAGACATAGAAAAACATGTAAGAAAAAGGTCGCAGAAAACAAAAAAAAAATAAAAAAAAGCAACTAGAATGCAAAAACATAAAAGCCCAGGCAGGCTAAGTGGAAAAGTGGATGTGTATTAAATAAATAAAGACAGACTAAACATACCTATGTATGTGTTTGTGTGTGTATGTTTGTATGTTATGTTCATTGCATAAGTATTGAAATTAACATTAGAGCTGGCTGCTAAGTTTAACCTTCGAATGCTTATTGGCTCATTGCAGTTAACGGTAACGGAGAATATCCATAGAAGACAGGATTAAAGAGCTTCCAAAATGGAATCCATGGAATATGAAATGGCACGCAACATGACGCTGCTGTTCTTCCTGGAACGACTGCTGGACAAGGGCGAACCACGCACCGTGCACGATCTATCCTGTCAGTTTGGCAACAAGGAGTTCACAAAGGAAATGCGACAAATTGCCGGCGGCAGTCAGTCCGGTACGTATTTACATAGACGTATTGCAATCCAAAATACATTTCATTTTCTCTCTCTCTTTGGGATCGTAATCCGAAACTGGTACAGTGAAAACTAATACTGAGCAAATCGACTTGTACTTTTACACCTGCTCGGGCTCATTGTTGTTTTCCGCTCTCTGTTTTATTTCTTTATTGTTTTTGTTGTTGTTATTGTTGTTGTGTTTCTTTGCTTGAGTTGTCCAAGTGCACATGTCATTGCCGCTTCCCAGTCACAGCCACAGTGCGGTGGACAAGCAATTGAAGTTGCTGCTGCAACCGCAAAAAAAAAAAAAAAACAGATACGAATCGAGTGCGTTTTGCACGACTTGAAAGATATCCTATTACCTATAAAAATTAAAAATATTCGATTTTTATCAAGTGCGTCTTTTCCATTTAAATGAAAAAAAGTATTTGTAAATTGAGAATAATTCCAAGAGCTGTACTAACTTTAACTTATACTAAACAGTATATGCAAAATCGATATTTGAAGAAATCGCAAAGCATTCGTAAAAAGTACAACTCATCTGTGAGCAGCTCTACAGACAAATGTAGATTATAAATTGACTTTTCTAGCCTTTAATTAGTTTGGGCTCATGTTGCTTTCATTAGGCTTCCATTTGAGTAGAACAGGGTATACAACCTCGAACCGTTGCTTTTGTCAGGGTTTTTCTTAAGGCAATCGATAATACACGTGTTTTTCTTGTTGCTTGTGGCGCTCAAAGAAGGAGGCACAAGCACAAAACTAGATTTCTCCCATAAAACATGAAAAACACTCATTGTCAACAATAGGAAAACAGCTCGACAACAATTCGATACGCATAAACACAAGTTCGTCAAGTTCAGAAGATGCGGGTATTTTAAAAATAGCAACGCACAAAAACTCTTCGAAAAACTTTAAAAATAAACTGCGTCTGTGCAGTGCAGTGCAATGCACCTTCTAATATTGAAAATACCTCGCATTGACTCCACCAATTCATTGGCATCTCATTAGAAACTCTAAATGAAATAACTTACATACAACATTTTTGTTCGTTTTGTTTGCTTTATTTTAAAATTGAATATCAGCAGTTTAATCTTTTGAGGAAAAGTGATTGTTTATTCATACTGCTTTGCTGTAAGGTCTGCTGGGGATGGGGAGGCAGTGGGTGTGTCTGCCTAAACCATTGAATAATCATTATTTGTTCCCTTTATTAGAGAGATTATAGACTCCAGCCACTCTTAATGCGTCGGAATGGGCGTGCCACAGATATTTATGTGTCGATACCTTTAAAATATGGTAACTTTTTCCAAGCTTGGAGAATATATCTAAAAAAAAAATGCGTCAGCTATGCGATTTAAGCGATTTGCTTTATCAGTATTATGGATTATGATGGCTTTAGAATTGTGGGAGAAATGAGCTAATATAAGTGTAAGAAATATAGATGTTCAGTGAGAACTTATCAAGCTAATTGCTAGAAGCCATTTTGTAATCGCATTTTCATAGTTGAGTTGTTGTTAAATTTGGCATGCCTTGCTCTTTGTCTATGCATTTATTTAATACTACCCACAATTTTCACACTTTGTGGTTACGTTAATTGCAACCGTCAACAGTGAATGCAACAAATGCAATTAGCAACCACTTATCGCACTTTAAATACATATGTCTTTAAATCGCTACGAGCCAGAGCAATGTAAACAATTTATTAAACCATCAAGAACACTGCAGGAGGCACACCTAAATATAAAGACTGATAGAAAATATTTGTGGCAGACACGCAAACAGTAACTATTTTTAATCTAGATATATGAACATGTGTTCATGTTATAAATAGAACTGAATCAACGTTAAATTAAACAAATACTTGTCGAAGACTCTGCGCTTAACCACAGCTCAAAACAATTCCCCAGCTCGAAGCTGGCTTGGCATGCTCCCAAGAAACGATAATTCCGAGGGCTCAACTTCGACATGGTCATCCTATAAACATATTTTATGGGACACCTTTTTGTTTTTAGCCAATGCTTTTTGCTTATGCCGCTAAGGGCATACTGTTGGCCAACACTATATATATATATATATATATATATATTTATATATACCTTTGATATTTTCATAATACCCGGCTAAAACCCGAATCCAAACGACGATGATGATGAGGGTAAATTTGCCTTTCTTGTTTCGTTTTGCAAATAGAAAAGTGTCGATTACGTGACAGAAATGTTCAATTGAATTTCAAATATTATGGCACACTATTCAACAAACTGAGAGAGAGAGAGAGAGAGGGGGGTAGGTGGGGAGGGAAAGAGGGCGTGCTGCCCATTTGTTGCTTCAATAATGCATGTGTGTAGGTGTAGATGTGGGTGTGTGTGTATGTGTGTGTGTGTGTGTGTGTGTGTGTGTGTAGGTAGGTATAGATACGTAAAGTTCTCGATTCCCCAGCGATTGATGAGGGTTTTCTGCAAGCAAACAAGAAAACATTTACAAAATTAATGTCACAAGCAATTTTGTGGCAAACTACGTTTGAAAGCGTGTTGAAAGCATGCAGAACTCATGCTGTTGTCATAATTTCTAAGCCTTAAGGCCATTACCCATTAAAGCTGATAATGAGTTGGGCAAACAGTTGCCAAAGTTTAGCGTGCCCATTTCACTGCTAATTTGACAAGCGATCGCCAAAAAATATATGAAATGAAAACCAGTTTTGCATGCATTTCGTACAAATCATTTGGCCAAGCATAATCGAGCCATTTACTGTTTGCTGACGCTGCCTTTGCCTTTGCCTTTGCCGTTGCCGTTGTCAATGTCGATGCGGCACACACAATGTGCCGTTATTGATTGTTGCACACACACACACACACACACACAAAACAAACATATTCCATTAAAGGTATCCCAGCAAAACACAAAATTAAATTATTTTTTGCATAATCGATTGCCAATGCGAAAGTGCAACGCATTTGTCGATATGAACTGAGCAGATATTGAGACATATAAATGGCTCAATGAATATGCAGTTGACTGACAAACATATAAAAGGGTAAACAAGAGCAAAGCTTTGTCTCTTCGAAGAACACTGTAGACTAAGAAGTCATCTAGCTAAACTAGTTAGAATCAGTAGTCAGTCAATCCTTAAATCCTTAAAGCACATTAAAGCGGATTGTGTCGCCTTAGCCAGCAGTAGATGTAGTTGCCTAGGGAAACATGTCTTTAGCCTCAACCCGAATATAAATTCTTGAATTCGTACAAGAAACTAGGTCGCACTGCATGAAGCCAACCCCCCCACTAATAATAATAATAATAATAATGTATCACTGGCATTTATGGCTTCCCAACTAATCCATACTCTTCTCATTTTGACTTTTGTTCTGATTGTGTTTCTTCCATGCTTGCAAATGCTGAGCTCACTTCTGCAAATACTGAAAGCAACGCTTGAAATTCTATATATATATTTTATTTTAATTTTTGATGGAATATTCATAAATATTCAAATTTACTTTTCAATTTTAGTATGCTTTAATATAGAGTTTTAATTTAATTTTGATTGCTATATATCATATCATATCTTTTTATAATATATAAATAGATATTTTGCAGAGACTTCAATAGTTTCTATTCTGAATTATTTTCAATGTAAATTTAACTACGCTTTTAGCTGCTTTTGCAAAATTTCGATGTTCGTTAAATAATCGAAAGTAAAGTTGCAACATTTTTAGATATCTTCCGCTTAGCCGTAACATATTTCACTTTTGACTTGTGCCTTATTTGGTGGGCGGGTGGGAAGGGCCTGTGGCAGACGCAGGACATACAATAAATTTAACGATTTTATGCCGGCAGCAGTCGGTGGGCCCATTTGAAAT
Organism: Drosophila setosimentum; assembly: GCA_035043505.1. Lineage (NCBI taxonomy): Eukaryota > Metazoa > Arthropoda > Insecta > Diptera > Drosophilidae > Drosophila > Drosophila setosimentum. The sequence goes on along the minus strand of JAWNMY010000003.1, from coordinate 11,350,938 downwards.
CCTTTAGCACCCTTGGTTATTTTGGCATTGCGTGTCGGCAATGTGCGTCTGACTTGACTTGACTTCAGTTGAGTTGAGTTGAGTTGAGCTGAGTTGAGTTGATTTCTGTTGCTGTTGCTGTTGTTGCCTGCCAGCTGCCAAGGTTTTTCGTTATTGTTAGCTTATGCGTTTAAATGGAAATGGAAGTGGAAATGGAAATGGAACTGGAGATGGAGATGGCACTGGCTTTAGCTCAACATTGATTTTTGTGTTTTTTCTTGTGGGGCAGTCTTTAACTGGCAACTCGCAACTGGCAACTGGCAACTGGAATATGCTCTTCATTAGTGGCGCCTTTTGCGCTTAATGAGTCAACTTAGTCCCAACTAATATGACTATAATGAAGTCATATTTTCGCTCTGATATTTAATATTCAATATGCTAGGCCACATCAATAAAATGAACTTCACTGTACACATAGAGAGAGAGAGAGAGTGGAGATTCCCATATGGGTTTAACCATAAAATCTTGAGTTTATAGCCACATAACCCTTTTACCTGGCTGGCTAAGACACTTGGCTGTGAATTTATAACATTTTCTGCCCTGTTTGCGGGGTTCTGTCTGGGGTTACATTTCAATAAGCAAACATAAACATGAATATACATATGAATATATTTATAGAAAATGTTCTCGGTGCATTTTGAAAATTGCCAACAAAATTGAGACCAATATGTGCGGCGAGTGACCGTAAAATGTGCCAGAGACCAGCAACCAGCTCGAGCACCTGCTCCTCCGGGGGCGGCCCCGTCTTGCCACACTTGCCACCGCCATTCCCAAACATTTCTGTTTGTCGGCCAAGAAATGCCGCTATACAAACAGTCAAATATTGTCTTGGCTATAATAAATACCGGCGGGTTTATCGAAAAGTATTTAAGACCATTTCAAGTTTGTCTCTGTTTTAAATAATTGATGATGACCCGAAAAATGAATCTAAATAAACTTATCAGTTAATCGTATAATTATGCACCTCACAAATAGACAAAAAACCATTGAGATCGCTTAATTATATCATATATCTGCCATAGTTCGTTCAAAAGATGATTTCCTGCTTGAACAATTTGGTTGTTTTCCAAGATATTATACGAAAACTTATAAGTTTTGTTGATTTAATTTTTAAATTCATAAGAATTGGACTATTGCATCATACAGCTTCCATAGGAACAATAAGTCAGTTTTTTCAATTGCTTGTTTACTTTAGAAGATTAACTAGGATGTGTAATCTTTTATTTGCGATTTGCCAAAATACAGTAGAGAATAACTTGGAGGGTTAATATCTGTTAATGATAATTATTATTAATTACTTTTACTTTCATATTAATTTCGTACTATTTAATATATAAATATAGAAAAGATTCATATGTAAAGTTAAAAATCGATTGCTCTAAAGCAAACACAGAATACTTCTTGGGGCATAAAGAATACAGACAACCCTCTCCTGCCATGTAAGCATGTAAGTGTGCATGTATTTACATGCTTATATGTATGCGCACATTTACTACTCATGGATGTAGACTAGGTGAGTGGCACTTCCGTTCTGCTGAGGAGAGAGTTATTGCGCCAGATAAATAATAATCATACAAATATAAGAGTTAGTCTTATTTACGGTTTTTTTTTTTTGCTTACATTTTTATGGGGAGATGTTTTAGCGCCAACTGTAAATTTCAATTTCAATTTGTGTAATGCCTGTGGATATATATAAAAATTGAACTATATACCAGTTGCGCTTTTGCCCATTTAGTGGAAACATATGGTAAATCGATATATCTTGTGCACTTGCGAAGGGAAGCCAACTCCCAACCCCCAAATTCACATTTCCTTCATTTATCACTCTTGTGGCTCGTTGAACAAATGACACCAGTAGATTTGTTTAGCTCAGCATTTTTTTTTTTTTTTGGGTTAATCCTTGCGCAAAGCTTTGACAATTTTGAAGCACAATTCGATTATGCGAAGGGTCATTTACATTAACATCAAGCTCAGCTTCAAAATATGCAATTAGATTAATTTATTCGGCGATTTTGAGCAAAACATGTTACAAATACCGACAACAATAGCGCAGTGGCAACAATGACAAACCAGACCAGTGGCTGCTGTTGCTTCTCTCGACACGCAACAACAACAACACTGAAATTCACAAAAAACACACACTTTCCCTGCTGCCCCGCCTCTTCCTGCCCCGGCCTCTGCCGGTGCCCCATCGTTTCATCAGATGTTGCGCGCTTGTCGTGTCACGTCATATTACACACACAATAGGCTGGCGCAGACAACGATGGAGTTCGCCCTCGCCAATCCCCCGACCCTAATCCCCCACTAGAGTATACCCCACCGCCACCCTCTCCACATCCATCCACCTGGCAGTGGTGCTGCCTCCCTGGGCCGTTGACGGCAGTCAGTGAGCAACTATGACCTGATTTATCAAATAAATGGCTAGGCCTGAGTGCATTCACTTTTCATTTGGCTTCAGATATACCCAAACTTTGCACTGTAAACAAATTTCGAGTGCATTGTGATAAATATTTATTTATTTATTTAACAGGTAGAAGGAAGCAATTTCGACCCCATAGAATATATTTACTTTTTTGATCAGCAACTCGATCGACAGCCAACTCGATTAACAATTATATAGCATAGCTAATCTCAGAGCATATAAGATATAGTGACTTCAAATATGGAATATAATTGCTCGTAGAGCCCAGGTTTGTTTATCGATTTAAAATCAGTTTTCTAACTGGTTTCTAACTGATAAATATTATACATTGAGATATATAATTACTGAGATAAACGCTTTACAATTCATTAAGTTGACTTTTTGTTTCAGTTTCACAATTCACTTTAATAGCTAAAAAGGCAAAATGCCTTAAACTGATTGTGTTTTGTTTGGCCTCAAGTTGTGGGTTGCGGCATAAATTGAAAATAAACTACATACACCAACAATTATAGCACTGCGATTCACAAGAGGGTAACTGCCACAAGGGTGGGTAATTGCATCCCCCACGCCCTGCACAACTTTGGCTAACTTTACAAATAAAGCCGCAGCATATTCAACCGTAGGAGAGATACGAGAGAGTAGAAATAAACATGGTACGACAATGAGGCTAATTATGGGAAGCCAGTCATATGTGGCAAACAGATTGCAAACTCATACAATGTGCACTTTAAGGCCCAAGAAATGAATCAACTACTGTTGGTCTAAGTATATATGTATATATATATATATATCTATATCATATATAATGTGCATTAAGTACTTACTTTACTCGCTTAGACAAAACAGAAGAGATTAGACAGTTTGAGGACTGGCGTATTAATTACGTTAACACTTTTATCGCATTACTGCATTAAGTGCTAATGGCTGCAACTAATTGTAATTGACATGTTTGGCAGGTCTGAAGAAATTTCTCGCCCAATACCCATCGATATTCCTGGTGGACGGTGATTATGTGCAGGTGAATGCCTATCAGCACAGCAGCTCGGACGATGGCAACAGCGGCGGCAAGCGGGACTACATCCAAGAGGCTAAAGACTACTTCAAGAACAAGATGCTACAATATGGCGCCGCTGCCGAGGTGCCCGTACGCAGTTTGCTCGGACATCGGTCGCAGGCATCGCCACAAGTACGACACATATCAGGTGAGCAAATGACTTTATTTATTTATTTATGCATATATAATATATAAATATATATTGTTAAAGGCCAACACATCAAGGAGTTTACGGATTTTCTGATGAAGCACACGGACACGTTTAAGGTGACGGATGACTATGTGATGCTGGTGGGCAGCGAGAATATGACGGATCTGCCGGCTAGAGATCGTTTGCATTTGCCGCAATCGAACATCGATACGCGCGGCACTCAGCAAATGCTCGACTTTTTCGCACAGTGCATCGAGATGAAGGGGCCGCTGCTGGTGGATCAACTCTTTCATTTGCTGACGCTCAACTTTCCCCAGGATCAATGGTTGCGCATGTTCAAAACGCCCGGCGATTTGAGTTCGTTTCTGAAGTTGTTCGGCGACTGCTTTCACATCCAGGCAAATCTAGTCACATTGCTGCAGAAGCCCAAGTTGAATGACTCGCACATCCAACAGGCCCAGGCCCGTTCCCGCGAACAGTTCAATGCGCTCAACAACAATCAGAATCCGCGCAAGGCGGATGCAAATGTGAGCGCTGTGCAACAGCGCCTGCAATCGCCGGCGATGCGCAGCAATGGCTACAACAACAACAGTGGCAGCAGCAGCAACAATCTGAATAACAATAATAATACGATTAACAATAATATAGCATCGCCAAACTTTAAGCTGAATGCACCTGTATCGAATATGACGGGTGGCGGTTCGGGTGGCTTTGGCCAGGGTCAAAATAAATCAGAACCGAATTCGGGCTTTGATAGTTATGTGCCAATGTCGGAGCTGAAGTTGGAGAATCTCTGCGAGAATAACTATCCCAGCTCGACACTCTGCTATGGTCCCATTGGCACAATTCCACAACAGCCACAACAGCAGCAGCAGCAGCAGCAACCACAACCGCAACAACAACAGTCGATGGCACCCACGGAGCGTTTGAATAGTGTAAATCAAACACTGAAGCAGCGCATAAATACGCTGGTCATCCGAACTCTGGCCGAGAATATGGAGAAAGACAAACAATCGTTGGCCAATCAAAACTCACACGCAAGTCCCGTGCACGGCAGCAACAGCAAAGCAACAGCTGCACTTGCAACAGCAACATCAGCTGGTGTTGCAACCACAACAACAGCGACGACAACAGCACAGAACAATGCCAATTCGAATGCCGCAACTAGTCACAGTTATTTTGTGGGCGACACATGGAAAATTAAAGTACTGCAAAATACCACCGTCATAGCGAATGTTAAGCATTCCACATTTGTCACCGAGGCCCTGCTCGACTTGGCCAAAGATGAGAGCAATATTGCTGTATCGCTAGACTGTGAGGGCATCAATTTGGGTGTCAAGGGCGAGATAACGCTCATCGAGATTGGCACAGCGCGCGGCGAGGCGTTCCTCTTCGATGTGCAAACCTGCCCGGCCATGGTGAGCGATGGTGGCCTGAAGACGCTACTCGAACACGATCAGGTGATCAAAGTCATACACGACTGTCGCAATGATGCCGTCAATCTGTACCAACAGTTTGGCATATTGTTGCGCAACGTATTCGATACGCAGGCGGCACATGCCATATTGCAGTATCAGGAGAATGGCAAACAGGTGTACAAGGCCAAATATATATCGCTAAACTCGCTGTGCGAGCAATATAATGCACCCTGTAATCCCATCAAGGATCAACTGAAGCAAATCTATCGACGTGATCAAAAGTTTTGGGCCAAAAGGCCGCTCACACGCGAAATGATGCTGTATGCGGCCGGTGATGTTCTCGTCCTCATACACGATCAACTCTTTGGCAATCTGGCGCAACAGATTAAGCCCGAGAATCGTGTCCTATTCTCCGAACTGTGCACCGAGCAAATACTCATGCAAATCAAACCCAACGAGGTCAAGATACGAAAGAAGCAGCGCAAGGTTAGCACCGAGGTGTCCGATCTCAAGCAGAAACTGGCGCAGACCAGCAAAAGTATTGTGCTCTCCAATCGCGAGATACGCTTACTACGGTAAGAGTTATTGCTACCAACTATATAGATATATATATATATATATAATATATTGAAACATGATTTGATTGCAGTTACATGGACTTGACGGAGGACGAGAAGGAGCGCCTAAAGGGCTATTACAAAGTGGCCAAAAAGCTAGAGAAAATGGAATCTGCTGGCAATCCCAACAAGTTCGTAATTTACACACGTAAAATTGAGTATTGAGAGTATTAATTGAGATTCCGTTGCATTTGCAGAGATCAAAGCGATTCTGAGGATGAGGGAGAACCGAATGAGAATGACTTTTTCCCCAGCTTAGATTCGGTGCCGTCGGACAATTCGCTGTCGGGCACATTCTCGCCACGTTTTAGCTCTGAGCCGCCAAGTCTGACTGAATCAATGCAAATGCTGGAGGAGATACTGCAAAACAAATCGATGGATCGATTAGCACGCATTGATAAGCTCGAGGCCATATTGACGACTGCGACCACATTGCCATGCGATCAGGTAAGTGAAATCACGCTAGCAGCGCTAAAAAAAAAGAAGAGAATCTCTTGGTAATGATTTGATACATCTTTTGCAGATTATCACTTCCAATGCGATGCAGGAGCAATTGGGCTCCAGCATAGCGACCACTGAAAATCTGCAAATCATTCGCGAGAAGACTAAAAAGTATGTATGAGAACATTGAATGCCACCGACATTGAAGACTAAGTGATGATTTTACAATATTTCAGCATGAAGAACTGTAGTTGCCATGGGGAGCGCAGCATTACACCCATTCTGAGATCGGCGAATGACAAGCGAGTAGTCAAACTTGTGGATGCCGAATCGCAGACACTCAGCACCGGTGACGTTGTCATCACCAAGATCTTTTTCCAGGATGAACACGAGCGTGCCAAGGATGCGGTGTTGACAAACAGCAATACCAATTCACCGAAGCGTGTGGCTTCAACTTGAAACAATTTTTACGAAATGATTCCTAGCAAGCAAAGTGCAGACATTATATGTATTATTTTTTATTACCATAATGAGACTCCATATGAAAAAAAAAACATATTCTCTTCTCTATTAAATATGCAATAATTTTTCTATCCAATTGAGAAGCAATATATTTTGTGCCTAAATGTTGAACATTGCAATAATAATACATGCTATATAGTATATTATTTACTAATACTTCGACTACTTCAGTTGTCTTAACATTTATATATATATATATATATCTATGTGTATATATATATGTATTTTCGGTTTTTGCTCACTCATTAAACAAATTGACCATTTTATTAAACCAAAATTATAACACCGAATCACACTTTTCTCATCGAGAGATGATTTAGAACATGTGTTGTATTCACTGATTATCTAGCAATTTTTGTTAAAGCCTACAATTTAATCCAATATGAAAACTCAGCGAATCAATCGCTTAAAATATATTTGTATTAAATATCGACTTTAAAAAATGCAATGCTTTAGATTTGAGTTGTGAAAAAAGCAAGTCTTATTGCAGGACGTGCTGGACCAATCTGTGTAAAATCGATGAAAGTGTTTATGTTAAAAGAGGTTTCCAATATCCTTGTCGCCATATCAACACGAAAATTTGTATTTTAACCATAATACTTACAATCGAACACGATTCTCCAATTTAATTTTAGTTTAACGCAATTATATAATCAAAATTAACAAAATGCATAGTCAATATAAGTAAATGATATTATATTGTAAAGAGAAATTATTGAAATTGTATGATTATTAAAAAAAAATTAACAAATTAAATAAAAAATAAAACTTGTATATACACATGTAACAAAAAGCTGTGTAAAACGGAACTCATTAAAAAAAGTTTGAACCATCTGGGTAAGACTGAAATCTGGTTAGAATCTACATTAATATGTTAGTTTTCCATTAGTATTATTGAATATTTTCATGAGTTTGCGGTTTTGGTTTTTTTTTTATTTAACACCAAACATCAAGAGGCTTAGAACAATGAAAAGTTTGTGCATAAGTAATAGTTAGTTTTTGTAAACATTTATAAATATATGTATATATATGTACAAATATTGTATGAGTATTTGATATATAGTTTTCCATATACTTGTATGGCATTCTCTAGTAATCGTCAAGTGCTAGAATGTATACATAATTATCTGTATATGTCGATGCAGACTCAAAAATTATTATATTTTGAGAATTTATATTTATATATATATTTATCAGATTAATAAGCTTTTGGCGCAATCAAATGATGACCGTTTTAAATTCGAGTTATTTTATTTTTATTTATAGCTTATTATTGTTTCATTCCATGATTAGATTTATACTAATCTTAAATAATAGGTATACAGTTTAACAGCCTTCTTGCATATATGTTGAGCCTTGTAAATACAATAAGAAGTAGAAGTACACGCATCTTTCACCTGTGAGTTGCACTGATCGTTCCATTTATGCAAAACCATAGAAAAACAGAGTAAATGAGGCTTATCCACTATTTTGCCGGAGTCTTACAACTATCTACTTATGTCTATATCAAATATATATACTCACTTTGTGTATAGCTACGTATCAGCAAAGGTATACGCTTGCGTATATATATTTGTTAAAATCACATCTTTGAATGGTATATAGCTCGTCAGCTGTATGTACAAGTGGTTCTAATTCGCATCGAATTACGTTCAACTTAATAATTAAGGTTCTTACATTAATTCGTTAATTCAATTTATGTTCGTTTTTAGGAAACCTGTTCAAAAGATTCGTACACACTTACATAATAACCTAATCTAATAGATAAAATCTACAGACAATTTTTGGTTGAAGGAATGCATTATTTTTAGAAATTTTAAAACTTATAGTAAATTCTACTTTAGATTGAAACGTTACATTTTTTTTTTTTTTAAACAACAGCATTAAGTTGGTTTCCATGGAAAATAGCACATAGATACTATACATATGTATATTTTCAGCAATTTATGATATTCCACCATTGAGTCAAATGGCTGCCCTAAGGAAATAATTTCATTTCAAAAATATAAACATTTTAAACTGTTCATTATCTGTGCCGTAAGACAGATTGACTTGTGAACAGAAATATATCTTAACGATATCAAATTCGTATAGTTTTATGAGCACGTTGACTAATTCTAATCTATACGTATTTGCAGACTATTCTAATTTATTTAAACACAACTAGTTCTTTGGAAAAGCTCCTTTAAAATTGATAAAACTTTTCTAAGTAACTTGATTTTATTTATGGCAACAACCAAATATAATTAATAGTTAGGCAAGACAATAGTCTTTAGTTAGTACAACCATCAAATGAAACATAAGGTATGAATTTCAAAATATTCACAATCTCACAAGAAACCAATGAGCTTAAGCCTATTTTTAATTGAAATGTGTGTTCAATATAATATTGAGTTAAATATCTATTTTAATATAAGTTCGTAGGTTCCGCATATTCTAATTCTATGTATACATACCTTGGGATGGTATATAATATATACAAAGATATCCCAATTGTAAGACATTGCATGCCTAAACGATTTTTTCTTTAAATATTATCAAAATAGAGTGTAATATATATATATATATATATACTTATATTTAGAAGAAAAGCTCCGATATTTATTTCACCATTTTGAGTTATTTAATTTCTACATTGAAGCTCGAATATTGAATAGTTTTTGGCCAAAAAGCACGTGTAAAATTTCATGCAAAAATATATAGAGAAAGAAAAGAAAACATATCGAAATTGTATTTAAAATAAAAATGTATTTATTTGACTAAAATATTTTAACAAAACATAATACATATGTACAGTGATTGCAGCAAGCATTTCGATGAAACAGAAAAACGCATTGAATTGAAAGTAATTTGTTGTTTGTTGTTTGTTGTTGCTATTTGTATGTATTAAGATTTACACTTTCTTAACATTTTTGTTGTTGTTGTTGTTGTTGTAAACATGGTTAGTGTGACACTTAATAACATAGACGTATATTGACTATTGTATTGTAATTTATTTGGACATTTTACTTTCTTGATTAGTTAATAATTTCACACATATAGAACTGGACATTGACTTGAATTGGATTACGCTATAAATGTGACTAAGCATTGCACAAATTGAATTGGACTCTATTGTAACTAGTTAATTGGTTTCGTATTTTGTATTTAATATGTTCTTTAATGCTCTTGCACAAATTACAAAAGTACTTGTCACATCCATTGGAGGAGTCGACATTTTGACATACATATGTATTTATTTATATTGTGTATGCATGCGTGTTGTGTTTTTTATGTGTGTGTATGTGTGTGTATAATTATGTATATGTATATATGTATATATATATATATCTTTAATCACTTAATGAGATCAAGTCATATAGCGCATTATCTCGCGCAAAGCATAGAGTAATTCGGCCTGATTACGGGCCTCCATTATCATTAGATTAACATGAACCTGTAGAATCAGACCAGAGATAAGAGGATAAAAATATTTTAATCTTTTAATCGACATTCATATCGCCTGCTCTCACTTACCTTTTCACTATCCTGTAACTCGACGAGCACACTATCATAATCCTTGGTGGTAATGCGCTCAGGAAAGCAGCAGGCTGTCTTTATAAACATTTTCAACGGACGCACGAGCAGCTGCAATGCAATGTGTTCAAATTAAATTTGGCTCATTAAAAAAACAATAAAAATATAAAAACAAGTAAATGTAATTGAATTAATTATGATATGCACTTGCCTGATTTACTTCACCGTAATCGTAATCGTCGTGTCTGATGCCAAAAATGCATTGTATATAATTCCAGATGGCACGACGAAACTTTGATGTGTCCACATTCTTAATGCCGCCCATTGTGAAATACGTTAAATTGTATGCAGCACGAAACTTTTCATCCAAAAAGGTGCCCACATCGTTGTACAAGCTGCAAGAAACAAGCAACATGCAACAACATTGGCATTGTTTTATTGTTCTGAGTTTTGAGTTTTGAGTTTTGATGCGATGTGATGGCTTACCTATCCACCAGAGAATAGCCATGATCCTCCCATGAATAGTCCTGTATGCGAAATGTGTTAATATTCTCGGCACCGCGACGTGCAAAATCCTGATACGTAAAGCCAGAATCGTCCACATAGTGAGAGATTATTGGTGGCAATGCGACAACTGGTGCCGGTGTCGATGCTGCCAACTCGGCTGTTTGCAATTCGACGCTCTTGAAACGATTGCTCAGCTCGGCCTCGCTGCACTCGTCCTGGTTCTGGGAGAGCACCTTCATACGCTCCATTAACGCCTCCACGGAGATGCCAAGTTGCTGCGGCTGTTGCTGTGCGCTGCCTAAAAAGTGAAACAAAAATTGAGAATTCGCTGGATAATTGATAAGCTGCACTGCGCCGCTCTTACTCAAATAATGTTGGCCAAAAGTGTTGTTCGCTGCACTGCCTCGGCCGTTGCCATTGTTTTTGTCCATTGTGTTATTGAAATCTGGCTTTGTATTGTTGTCACTGCTGTTGCTGCTGCTGTTGCTGCTGCTGCTGCTGCTGCTGCCGTTGTTCAAGGATATTTCACCAAGAACATTTTTTTGCTGTTGCTGCTGTTGCTGCTGCTGCTGCTGCTGCTGATGGGTGGGACTGGTGGTCTGTCGTACGTCATCCAGCTGTGGCAGCACAAGCTGCTGTGGTGTTGGCGACTGCATTGGCAGTGGCAATGGCAATGGCAGTGGCAGTGGCAACGATACCGGTGCACCTTTCATTTTGGGACTAGACAATCCATCGAGCTTTTGTGTGAGACCGCAGGAGAACACAAATGAGGATAGTGAATGAAAATGTGATAGCAAGACCATTGCGTGCACCACCTCCGACAGGGACCAGCTATTTTTGCCTTTGGTCAGACGCTGCAAATGCCAAAAATGTTGTGGCGTACATTCATTAAATATGTATTCAATTTGTAAGTGCATCTCTTTCTCTATATATATATATATACACACATATACAATAGACGAATGGACATCAAAATATAACCATACCTCAACGTGCTCCTTGCGCAAAAGCCAGGGACGATGTGCTAATATTTTATTTATATCATATATGGCACGTAATTTGGCGGGTATATAGTCCAAGCCATTCAGCCATTCGCTGTTGCCGCCCTGATCAATGAACTCCTTCTCGTAACGCTTCACCAGATAGGGGCACTGTTGACGTGCGGCTGCCTGAAATCATTTAAGAATGCAAAGAATGCTTTTAATAATGATAATAGTAGTCTTCATGTTTACTTAAGTATTCTGACATGCTTACAAATTCTCAAACGAAACAGCTCTCTTAATGTTCCTCAACTTTTAAGTCGCTTCTACCAGTTATATATATATATATATATATATTTATATATATATATAAATTGTATATGAATTGTACTAATTTAGTAGTTAAAGTAGCTTATCAGTTTATTTAGCGTTGCGTTGAAGTGTTTTCATTTTGTTGCTGGTTTTGATATTGTTTTTGTTTTTAGTTATAGCCATCATGGCTGATTCTGAGTCATATTCAAATCTAAGACAAACATTATGAAAATTTAATACAAAACAATCTTGTTTTGTTCTTTGCATATTCAAATGGCCGCACAACAACCCCATTAAAAAGCACTGGGAGAGCATCTGCACAACTCAAAATACGCTAAAAATATTTCTTTTTATTTTGACATTGATGTGTGTGTGTGTGTGTGTGCATGTGTGTGTGTGTGTGTTTGTTTGTTTATGTGAATGACCGAAAAAAACGAGAAACAAAGCGTAGGCCATTGTTTTGATATATATTTTGGGCATTTGAGTTACTGCATCATAAATAGCGTCTCAACTAACATTTAATTGAAATTAGTTGAAATTCCTAAGGGGCAAGTTGATATCGCCTGAATTTCTGTTCAAATCAAAAGATGTTCTTTGCTCAGGCAGAGCTCTAAAGTTGAATCCCAACTGAATTCAAAATATATTGGAACAGTTCTTAATATGTCGGCCATAAAAAAAAAAACATATTAAAATTAGAAAAAGAGGTCAAACAATAAACAATCCGTTAAAATGCAGTTGTCAAAGCAAAAAACTACCTCTTATTATATATGTCTATATATCTTAATTTACTAACTAAATGACTAATTTGAATGACTAATTTGAATGACTTTTTAAATGACAAAATGTAAATCACTCCAAATTCATTTGGATCGGGTAATTACAGTGAAGATAATAAAATTGTATTACTAATAATGTGATTGAAAAGAGTGAAATTTAAAGAGATTAATTGTGGGTATTTCAGAAGCATTGGCTCCGAGTCGACACTAAAGACATTAAAGTATCAGTAATGAGTTGTTGCTGTTGTTTTCCCCAAGCAATGTTGAAATATCCTTAACAATCAGTGGAACACTCAGCACTCAATCAGATTTATTTCTATGTGGAGTGTTTAGAGCAGCTTTTGCTCTCTGCTTTTTGTTGAATGCATTAAATCGGCTTTGCCAAACGTAACAAATTGCAAAAATATATAATAAATATGTGTGTGTGTGTTCTTGCTGAAGGACAGACAAATGAAAGGGAAACAAAAATCAAAAATAAAATATTTTCTGCATTTTCCTTTTTATTAATGGCAAGCAGCTTTTCCCCAATGTGATATTTGATATATATTTTATATGAAAATTGTTGAAAAGCTTAAAATCGTTTCCATTTCAGATATCAATGGATAGTTAGCGCTGCTGTAGCATTTCTTCTTCTGAGGGAGGATCTGAGGTATGAGTAGAGTAGAGCTGGCCGACATATAGACACAAGTATTCATTTCTGCCCAGTTGGCAAGGAGTTGCATAAGTACGAAGGGCTGTCACTTGTAATTAAGAAACTTGTTCACTTGCAATGCAACACTTCTATTGTTACGGACATGTATTTTGTGTAGCACGTGCCGCACCCTCTCTCTGTACGCTCGTGGCATGTGGTGGTGCAGCTACAACAAATTGCAACTGGTTTTTTTTTTACTGCATTGCCAAGAGAGCTCAGAACAGTGGAAATAATTTGCTGTTGTTGATTTACCAATGTGTGTTATGTTGTGTTGTGTTGTGTATATGTGTGTGTGTGTGTGTGTGTGTTTGTGTGTGTTTGTTTGTTTCCCGTGTGTATGGAAGCTGCTGTCATTGATAGGGCATCAACAGCTAACAAGCAGCAAATGTGAACCGACAGCAACAGTTGGCGAGTGTTAATGTGCTTAAATTTGCCAGTGGCAACACAGCACAATGCATCCATCCATCCACACACACACACACACACACACATACATACATACAATAGGGGGCACACACATATATATATATATCAGTATATCTATACACCTCTCCCATTAGTAAACGGAAAAGGTGAAAGGTGACGCTAAATACTAAAGGGCACACTTTCCATTCGAAAAAGCAAAGCTGAACTCGCATTAAACAAGATAAGGCAACTATATGTTGCACACAAAAGATTGGATTTCCTTGTGGATCGCACTTAAGTTGCCGGAATGTAACTTTCACTATAAATTAAAAAAAACCCCTGCGATTGTTCCTATGACAACTGTTAGATATAAAAATTTAATTTTGATTGGTCTATTTTCGAAATATTAAAAGCATAATAACACGTAAAGCTGAACAAGAACTTGTCTCTCCACCGATCGTTCCTATGACAGCTATATGGAATAGAAAACTAAGCAGCATGTTGCATAGATGCCTAGTTTCATAATGATATAGCCCTGAGGGACCGTATTAAGACAGACATGGCTATATCAACAAACATATTGATGCTGATACTTTATATTATATACTTTATTGTGTTTGGAGACGCCTCCTTCAATTCGATACGAGCTTCACAACAACGACAAAATAAATGCAAATTTTCATTGAACAACAATTTAATTGTTGCTTGCAAATATTTGTGAAATGTGACATTTAATTAGGTTTTTAATGTTAATGGTTGTTAACATGCAAATAGTCATAGTCATAGTCAATTAGTAGGTGTCGTTAAGCGAAATGAATGAAGAAATATGTGTATATATATATATATATTTAATACTCACAATTATGGCCAAATAGTATCTATAAGAATATGGCAAAGGTCCATCGCCTTTCATAATAAAGTTCTGCGTGTGCAGGAAGTGATCACGATAGCGTGGATGATAGCCAATCACTTGTGTCACTTGATCACATTCATCGAGATCATCCATATCAAAATCTGTTGCGGCACACTGAAAATACACAAGCGAAATTTTAGATGAATTAAACCGTTAACAGTGAACATTGATTGGTAAAATCAAATAAACCCCATTTGCAATTACCAAATATATATTTTATAATTTCATAATTGAACAATATTTAAGAATGAAACCAGCTGTTAAATATATATGTATAAAATATATTAAATCGATTATTATTATGTTAAATATAAATTCGAATGATTTTCAAACTAGTTTATTGTATTATTATAATGTGAAGTTAAGCAAATTGTTTTTAAATCTTAGAAAAAATTAACACTGGCATAAAGAAAAGATAAGCTCAATTTTTATAAATTACAATTACACAAATATACTTTCTGAATATTAAGGTTAGCTTTGTGATTGTCTACAATTCTGTGTGTTCCAAACTTAATGAGTTTTCTACAGTCCATTAAAAAAATATGTGCAAGTTGTGATTATATATTAATGCCTTTGAAATGGCGGCTTTTATTGCTATCGGAAATCGATTTGTATTGAGGCAATATATGAAATCACTATATATAATATAAAATATACTCCACACAGAGAGGCAAATCGATTTGATTGTTAATGCTAATCAAGAATATACATTTATATCATATGGGATCGGAGGGAGATGTTTACTTCTGCCTGTTGTTCGCTTATACAAATAAAAGGAGCCTCTGCTCAATTTAAAGATTTTATGTTTTGTTAAACTGTGAGCCATAATTGCATTTACCAAATATACAATTTACGTGTGCAGCATTTTGCAAATGAGAGTTTACAGTTGGTTTGCGTTTCATTTTGATATCCTTTGCGTTAGTCATTTCATATACAATACGTCCTTTGTTTGCCAATCAATAAACAGTTGCCATGACAACTGTGCTGTGCAGTATCCACAGGATGCATTTCATTCTGAGATATCTGAGAAGGGCTGCACTGATGAGGGCGATGCCAAAAGCAAAGGTACATTTCGTCCACACTGCTCTGTGTGTGTGTGTGTGTATGTGTGTGGGTGGGTGGTGTGTCTATCAAAATGTGGGTATGCGAGGATGCAATGGATGCACCAGGCCGGGTCCAGTAACTTCATTGGATAGCTTATTTGCAAATTGTGTAGCCGAGATAGTCGGTCTCTCTTTGAGTTGAGCATTCATAGCTGCAAATGGGCAAACAGACAGCAGGCAAAGCAGCTAAGGCAGCAGGGATTTATTAAACTTATCGCAAACGCACAGAATGTTGGACCACTTTGAAGTTGAAGCTCGTAAGCAAATGCAGCACAAAATCAGCTCTTCTTCTACATATGTACACTATTAACTATATATATATATATATATATATATATTTATATAGTATACCACACATAAACTTGATCATTAAACAACACATGTTTATGCGTTTCCAGCAGCATTTTCTATATATCTCTGGGCTGTCTGCGTGTTGCTTACTCAAGTCAGCCATAGATATATTATGTATATAGCTAAAGCAGCAGCTTCACTCACTCACTGACTAACTGACTGACTGACTGACTCACTGACTGACTGACTGTTCGACTAAAATGTTAATCAAAGTTGTTTTGTTGTTGCCGTTTTTTTATTACATTTGTGTGAGCTTTTTGTTGTTGTTGTTGTTGTTCTCGCTGCTGAGGCAGAGGCACAGCCTACTAAACTGGGGCGATGTTATTAAACGTTCAATGACTTTTTTTTGTTAGTTGTTATTTGTTTGTATTTTCCTTCTTCTTCTTCTTCTCATTTCTTTGTAGTGTCGGACTTAGTTGCCTTCTATTTCTTGATAGCACACTGCCTACGTCTATATACCATATATATATATATATATATGTATATATAGCCATAATCGGACAACACCAGTTGCTTATCATATGCATACGAGGAGTACATAGCAAAACAGAATTGGATAGTATAATTTAGTTTGTTTTAGCAGCTACACATTAAGAATTAAACTTGGGAAATAATTAACTTTTAGTATGCCTGTATCTGAATCATTTGCTTTACATTACTATAAATAAATCATTAATTTAAGTATAAACTATAAGCAATATAGATAAAATGTAAGTAACTTAAACACATATATATATATATATATATTTAATGGCCATAACATACGTACACCCACGCACAGTCGTATTCTAAATGTAATCATGCCTTTTTTGGGAAGCGGTTCAATTAAATCAAAAACACACATTTTATTTGCCTAAGCACAGTTGTTTGACATTGGAACACTCAACTGCTAAATGGAAATAATTTATTCAATGTTATTTTCTATATTTTCTGGTTAGATTTGCCAATAAAGTGGTCAACAAACAAACAAACAGAAGAGCTAGTTTTATTTAGTTAGTTATTTAATTATTACGAAATAACTAAATGATAGTTGGAAAAATATTCAATTTAATCTGTGGGGTAACTGAGAGAATCTGTGCACAAATAATGATGTAAATGCATTTGTAAAATACCAACACTTTCAGGTGGTAAATTCAGTTGAGTTTGCAGATAACAAAACATATGTATTTGATATGTCATTAATCAATTTGTGATTTATTCCAAACTATTCACATGTAAATTGTTTGAGGCTGCACAAAACGTGGCCATAAATTAATAGATTTATTTGTATGTAAATATATTGTTTAGCCATGTTTTGCTAATTAGTAAAATCAAGTCTATTTCAGCTACTTAAATAGTTTAAAATAGAACCGTGGGATTTAAATACCGAACAAAATGGAGACAAATGATGCCAGTCCACAGTTGATCGGTGGGACTTGATTAATAAAAAAAAATCGAAATCGAAAACAAAAACAAAAAACCCAATTACAGCCACCAGTTGAGAGACAAAGCTTGATGTTGTTTGTATTCTGTTTCTGTTGTGGTTTTATTTACATTTTTTTTTTTCTTTCAGCTTTTTAATTGGCAGCTCTTTCTTAGGTGGCGCCACGGCAAATGAGGGTTTCAAAACAAATTGACAGACTTTTTCGCGCTTCGTTTGAAACAAGACAGGGTAACTGGATGAAAAGTTGTGTAAGACACATAAATTGTAATTAATTAATGACAGTCAATTGAATATAAATGGCTGATATTCTTCTTCTACTTGTTGTTTTGTTGTTGTTGTTGTTGTTCTCTCATACAGAGCAGAGTATATTGAACAACAACAAAATGAAATAATATATGTATATATATATATATATCTATATAAATGGGTGGCTTATGGAAAATTAACTCTCACACACACACCCATTGTCAGCTGGAAGTGAAACCCGTTTGTGAGTTGTGGCATACATGCACAGTTTACATTGTGGTGCGGGTACCTGTTAGTTTCACAAAGTGGGTTACATGCCAGCAGCAGCCACAGGAGTGGGAGCGAGCGAAGGTGCGTTTAGGCCAAGTTTCATGGACGAGTATTAGGCACGATGCGACCACGAGTACTGGTTTTCATACCCAGTTTCTTTTACCAAAAGTTGTGTATCGCATTTGTCTCAATTTCAAGACAACCACACTTTGACTTTATAGGGTAACTCGTGTTCGATCATAATACATAATGCTCGAAAATGATGATTTGGATTTCTGTGTTGCATTCGACTGGAAACTTGTTCGTCAACATGCCATATATACGTGATCTGCTGTGGTTTGTGTTGCCCCCTTTATTGCTGTGTCAAAGTGCATCCACAGTCACTTTGACACGCCTGCTTCGCTTGCCTTATTAATTCAAACATTTCACTTTGAGTTGAAATGGCAATAACCAACCAACATCAACAACCAACACAACATCAACATATCAACATGATGCGACTCTCATATGAAAATTTCAATAAACCACAAGTAATTTTAACATGTGCCTTATTAAGCTGCAGAGGACACTTTTGCTACACTCAGCCAAAAAACATTGATATAACCGTTAGAAAATCATCCTAAAAACTAGAAATATATTCTGATTTATGGAACTAATTTCTAAGAATTAGAAAGGTTTCCTTTTCAATTTTTCAAAATTGTTTTCTTTTATTATAGTTAATCAATAATCTATTTAGGAAGATTTGTTTCATTTAATATATTTTTTTGTATGCCAGAAAAAAAACACTTTTTAGAAATTGATTAATTGCTTATTAAATTTGATTGTTTGCATTACTTTTTCCTGTATTTTGGAATAGCTTTTCTTCCATTTTATTTTATTTTTTTTGAATAAACTACCCTGGAAATAGGAAGAAGAATCATCCATGTTAGAAATTCGCTCTCTGCATAATAAGTTGAGCTGCCCTTGGCGCCCAAAGTATTTATTAAACTTCAGTCGACTTTTGATTTTGTGCGAGTTGCGAGCAATAATCGTGACTGAGGATAAGTTATATTATTATAGATAGATACAAACGCATTCATGTATGTTGTTGTGTTCTTAATCAAAACAGAAAACCCAAAACCCAGCCATGCCCATGCGTTCATGCATAAATTTGAGCATATTAAAATGAACTGGACGCCAATGGCAAAGTCTAAATCATAACAATTGATACTTTACGCAAGGGCAGACAACAAGTTTTGCTGCCCAGAAAAGGGGTGGGGTGGGGGTTGGATAGGCAGGCCATATGCAAATTAGCTTGAATTGCTGCCTGAATGACGAATTGACTATATATACTATATATGTATATACATATATATATATTGTTTTGATCGCGACAACTGGCCGGGAAGTTGTTCTTACGTGCAAAATCATTAAGCGTGCCGATTAAAAATCGTAGGTGAGATCCAGAGAGAGAGAGGCAGAGACAAAGACAGAGAGAGACAGAGACAGAGAGAGAGAGAGAGAGAGATTCTTAACTGTGGCGGGTGTCAGTTGACTTACAATATTTGCACAACATGTTGATGCCTTTGTGCTTATGTTAATGCGGATAATTAACTATTGTAAGCTAATTTTGATTTGTTTAACAAAGATTACACATACAACTGCACATAAGAGCAGAAAAGCGTATTTAATGGGCGGATGAAGTACAATAAAAATAAACAAAATTATACACAAAAATTAGCATAATTAGCACATAGCGTAGAGAGTTATATACCCTTGTTAGACAACTTGATTTACTTTATTTTACCAGTCAAACCACCAAACCACCTCTTGCGGTTTTCATTTTTGGCTTATTTGTGTTTAATTTTCATTGTTAACGTTTTTCCCCCCCATGGCTGTATTTTGCATTCATTTTTTTTTTTCTTTCTA
Organism: Drosophila setosimentum; assembly: GCA_035043505.1. NCBI lineage: Eukaryota > Metazoa > Arthropoda > Insecta > Diptera > Drosophilidae > Drosophila > Drosophila setosimentum. The sequence goes on along the minus strand of JAWNMY010000003.1, from coordinate 11,330,873 downwards.
TTTTGCTTTTTTTCTTTTTGTTGTTTCTTTTTGTTTTGAGTGGGCGCGATGCTAAATGGCGTTCGCTGTTCAGTTCTCGGAGGTTTCGCTTCAAATGTCAACAGTAGTGGCCTCAACAAATTAAAACAAAAGCTGGTAAACAAGCAAATAAATTAGTATAAATGGTAGACGACTAAAAGAGAAATATTAAACAATAAGTGGGTAGAGCTAGCTGGCAGAGAACTAGGTAAACACGTAAAGTGGAAAAAACGGCAAGTGTTCGAAATGCAAATTAAATAAGTGTAAGAAAACGAAATATTAATATGAATATGAATATGAATAACACAAACTACAATAACAAGTAATAAAATATCAAATAGACAGAAAGCATTTTTCGCATACATATTTAAATTGTACTACACAATGTGTGTGTGTGTGTGTGTGTGTGTGTGAGTGTGTGTATTAGCAAAAAAACAAACTCAAGAAAACAACAAAACTCGGTGCACTTGCACGTGTTCATTGCTTATAAGGACGCCCGTCTAGACGTGATAAACTATCAACTCATAAGTGTTTAAATGTATTCTACAAAAGCACTTTTATAGTTTGCACTCGCAGCTTGGCATTTTAATTCATGTCTCTCGCATATCTCTCCCTCTCTCTCTCTCTCTCTCTCTCTCTCACTATATACATGAGTGTGCTATTTATAGAGAAATGTAAATGAGCTTAAGCTGACTATCGATTGACCATCAGCACAGAATCCAAAGCTTACCAATCGGATAGTTAAACGCTTCGCGCTAATCTCTTTGTTGAATGAAAGTGAACATGAGGAATTTTTTGATATTTCGTCAGCTATAAATAGAGGCAGCCAATAATAATAAAATCGGCATAAGGCATAACCATTTTTGTTCATCATCTGATCGGCAATAAACTTATTTTTAAAACGTACGAAACTCAAAGCGAATCAAGTTCACTTTTTTACCTATCACTGATCGTAAACATCTAAGATTGGGTTTATTCTGGGTTTGGAAAATACTTGAAATGGGTATTTGTTCATTTGAACAAGGATGTTTATTCTATTTTACATTTTATATTAATTTGTAGAGTTTAATATTTAACTTACCTCTTCTTTTTAATTTTAAGCCAATTTTTTGTAATTTAACTGTATTTAGTCTACAATAAAATAATAAATAATTAAAATAAATATGCAAAGCAACACATTTAATTGTTTCAACTCGAACACATGTTGTATTTATGTATGCAAATGCCAATTTATATAGAAAATGCTTTCGCCTTTTGCTGGTTGCTGTTGAGTGTACATCAATTTCTCGAACAACTTCTGTGTTTTTTAACCGATTTCATATTTCCATAAACAATTTGCAATTGATCAGTATTATGCCAAGAATACATGTTGTTGATAATAAATAGTAATCAAAGTCACAATTATATATCTTCTTTATCGGGTAATTTCATCGAACACAAAAGAATGAATCAAAAAATGAATACTTCTCCTTATTTATCGAATACCACAGCAGCATTTTCTGAATACAGCAGAAAGCAAACATTTTCTGAACACATTTGAGCCATTTATTTTTTTTTTTTTTTGTTATTTGTTCTTGTCCATTTTTTTTTTTTTGCTTGAATCGAGTTGTACGAGTTCTTTTCTAACACGCAGAATTAGTTTGTATGCAACGTGAATATGCCTGCAAGCCTCGTGGCATGTGGCAATATTGACCAACCTCAACGTATGTGTGTGTATTTGTGTGTGTGTGTTGCTATGGTGCTTGTGGGCGGGTGCGTGACTCTCGTCCCGGAGCTTTATGCCAGTCTGTCTGGCACTCAATGCGACACTTTGTCTACTGATATAGCGCAAACAAATGAAAATCCAAAGGCAAAACAAAAGCAATGCACAAACAAAGACATGACAGACAGGCAGCCAACAGTTTCGCAAGTGTGGCAAATTATTAGGTGCATATTATCGCTTGTAACGACAACAACGACAACAACAACAAGTACAACAACAGACAAGCAAGTCACTGCGTTGGCTGACTGAACAGCTCCTTGGCCTGATAACATTTATTGATAGGGAGGCGGAACGAACCCGACTATTGTCGTAAGAATAATTCGAGAAGGGTCTGACAAAAGGTAAATGGCAAATTGCGTGTCAACCTAGCTAAATATTAATCTATATTATTATATTCTATATATATATATAAGTGTATATAAACCGCAAGTTGAATGAACTTTGGCACACATGATAGCAATTTGTATTTAAATTAAATCTTGTTAATTTATTTTTATTATTATTTATGATCAGTCGAAGATGTGAAATACCAAAATGGCATTTATGTGCCTACGGAAAATTTGTATACTATAGCAATTAACTGAACCATAAATCTAAAGAGCAATATTAGCTGTTATCTACCACTAAGTTGTTTACTAAATGACGCACACAAGCTATTTAATAAATATTCCATTCGAATAATATAGATATTTTGTATAGTTTTCACACAAGCTGACAATTATAGCAGGAATAACATATATATTGTGTGTATTTTTATAATAAATTGTTGCCATGACTTCCGCATCTGCACAATGCTAGCAATTAAATTGCACAACTCACTAAGTAAAATGTTGCAATGCATCCAAAAACTTGTCTGATTCGAAAACTGCTTCTGCATTTTATTAACTGAAATGTGAAATGATGAAGAGCTGCATTATGCACTTGGTCACTCACTCAGTCACTCACTCACTCACTCAGTCAGTCAGTCAGTCAGTCAGTCAATCAGACAGACAGACAGACAGTCAGTCAGTTAGTCAGTTAGTCAGAGTACGTCTTGACGTTGGTCGGCCACTCAGTGAAAAGACCAAAGGCCTTTTGGACTGTTGCCAGTTTGAGAATGGCGTACTTTTGCTTATTTAATACTGTTGCTCATGATTTGACTATTTTTATACAATTTTCATGAAAATCAAAATGTAAAATGGACTTTATTGTGACGAACTCACAAGACAAACAAAATAATCTTTACATTGTATCAAAATATATATAATAAGAACTACAAAAGAAAAAAAATGCATTTCATTTTAACTAAGAGTTCAAACTGCAATCAGCATCCACATTTTGAATTTATGGCATCCAATATTTAATATAATCGAATTAAAACAATATTAAATTCATTAAAATAAAGCCTCATGCTATGTATAGAGTGCTGATTAGGTGACCCACATTTTGGATTCCATCTATAAGTAAATATGCATGCAATATATATTGTCTATATATATTTATTATTTCAAAGTTTGCTCCCACATAAGCACGTTGATTTCTTATCTAAAATTTTGTTTTTTTGTTGCACGAACAAAGAAAGAATGAAAAAACAGCAATAAAGTCACATCATTTCTGAATGATTTGCTAGTTTTGCGCTGCTTATCAAATCCTGCTCGAGCTGCCAAAAATATTTCTAGCAGAAACTAACAGCATTGAAAATGCGCATTAACAAACTGGTTATAAGCTGCTCGCATTAAAATTAAAAAGTTTCTTATATGTATATGTAAATAATACGATTTGCAAGTTGTTTACAAAAACACCAAAAAAACAGAAACTTTTGTAAATGGAAATGCTTTGTGGGAGTTTATAATTTCATTTGTCAGGGAGAATAATACATTTCCCTAATTGGAAAATTGCATACACAGCTCTACAAGCTACTTATGCAAGTAGAAAGTTTAAAGTTAAAAAAAAAAAAACAAAAAAATAGTTAGATACAAACTTTGTTTGCATATTGTAACATTCATTTCATTCATTCATTCATTCATTCATTCATTCATACAGCAATGTTCATAACATTTTTACATTAATATCTTCTGTACAAATTCTCAGAAAGAGAAAAAACTACAAGTGCATTGTAATTTCATTTGATGTCAAAAGTGGAATTTACTCCGTCTATGTAGCCTGCAGGACATGACAGGACATGTCCAATGCAAAATTAATTAATTTCACTACAAATATGTTTCGCTTGGGTTTAGACATTCAAATTAAAGCATAACATAAACTATGTGTGCATATGAGCAAACTTTTAGGGCTGTGTCAGTGTTGTGGTTGGGGTATGTTGCGGCTTCGTGGCAAGTAATTGTAGCTATTGTCAAATAATACAAAAATTTAATTTGGGCATGATTTATTTTCAATTGAAAGCAAAATAAAACAAGCTGCAACTCATGCTGATATGTTTGTTAATACTTCTTTGTCATTAAATCAATTCACACATACATTATGCAACACGATATTCTAAAAACAGTCGACAAATTTTAAATACAAATTATATTTACATATTGATATAACTGTGATATAATTTTTTCATAGCTTGATGCAATTTGGTTTTCATTTAATTAATTTAACTTCAATGGTATAAAGTTAAAAGTGAATAGTAAAATAAGAATTAAAAACTATAAATAAACTAAAACATTTACAAAATCTGAGGGAATTAAAATATAAATTTAAATCTAAACTCGTATTGCAAGAATTGTAAAAACCGCAAATCAGACCAAAAATTATTAAACGTTTGCAGTTTGATAATAAGGAAAGTAAAACGTAAAACAATTAAACACGTCTGACATATTATGACAAATTAATATTATATTTAAAACTACATAGAATGAGAGTTCTTCTAAATATAAATTTAAATGCTTTCAGTATATATTTTTTGTTGTTTTTCACGATAATTAGATTTGATGAACAATTATTATGGTGTTTAATTTTAAATCAGATCTGATTGCTACTCATTTTAAATGTCGACTCCTAATTCATTTATTATTGTTCTTATTAGTGTTCTATTTAGATTAAAGTTTCATTTAGTAAAGCTATAATTTTGGTTGCTACTTACATCTTGAGAGATTTGTCCCATTTCCGCGTAATAATCGACAGCGGAGTACATTGGTGTGTGTGTGTGTGTGTGTGGTGTGGTGTGGTGTTTGGTGTGGTGCTTGAGTGTGTTATTTGTATCTCTGTGGTCAGGTCGGATGCACTCGTCGATATACCAGTTCCAGTTGCAGTTGCAGTGGCAGCGGTTTCTGGTTTATGTCCCGCGTCTTTCGTTGTCAACGTTTCACGTCTGGAAGGAAACTTGCCAATGACTGCCAAGTTGCCAACTTGCTTTGGAGTTGTTGGCCACCACCAACCGAAGGAGTTGGGCTCGTTGTCATACACACAATCTAGATTTGGCTTTATAGTTTTGCCTCTCACTCTCTCTCTCTCTCTCTCTCACACACACACAATCTCTATCTCCGTCTCGCTTACTCGCTGTCACTCTGTTACTGTGTGTATTGCTTTTAATGTGGTTTAGTTAAAAAGTGAGTTTTCACTTGCTGAATTTTGTTTTCGCTTGGCTTGTGTAGCGTTGTCGTCACTTGATTGTCGCTGCTGCTGCTGTTGCTGTTGCTGTTGCTGTTGCTGCTGCTGTTGCTTTGGCTATGGCTGTGGCTGTGGCTGTCAGGGCAATTAATGTGCCTACTTCGACGTTTTTTTTTTTATTTTATTTTGCCACAGTCGAATCGAAGAATTCGAATTCAAAGACTTAGGTGGGTGTGAGTTGCCTCAATAAAAAACAAAATAAACAAAATAAACACTCCAACAACAACTTTAGCGTATGCTGTTGCACTTGCACTTGCACTTGTCTCTGGTCAGCAGGTGTACCTTGCACTTAGACTCCGACTCAGTCTGAGACTCGGACTTGGACTCTGGTTGAGTGACTGTGGCTGTGGCTGTGACTGTGACTGTGGCTGTCTCTGTTTAAGTATTTTTAGTACAAGTATGCCGAGCTCTAACAGATCTATTAGCGGATTATGATTCAGACACTTGTACGTATGACTGCGAGGCCCAAACTTCTTCTTCTTCAGCTGTCCCTTAGAAGCGTTTGTTTTGCTGCTCGTTTCGTATATGCTATATTTGTAGACGTTGTTTTCATTGGTTTTCATTGGTATTTGCAATCAGGTGATTAGTTGCCGCCTGGCCAAAATTTAACTTGCAATTTTTAGCATGCACTGAAAGTAAGAAAAGGAAAAAAAACAATACGAAATGGTTAGCTTTGATATATGTAAAAGCTAATTGCAAGGCTCCAATCACAGAACAAAACCAAATAAAACAAATCGAACCAGAAATGCGTACAGTATTCTTAAATGTCTACTTGTTAAATGCATATTTTCAATATCAACTAGGTACTTTAGTAGTTTTCTAAAATATATTTCATTGTACATTGTCATTTTCATAAGCGACAACATTCTGCACATTTCACATTCCTATTGTATGTTGGATATTTTGGGAATTCAATCCAAGTAAATTATCGAATTTCGTAATAATGCTTTTAAAAAAAATTAAGTAAATGCTTATTAAATTCATTTATTTTTCACAATTTTATTGCTGTAAGCAAAATGGAAATTAGATTCTTTAAAAATATTAAATTTGTTTCTTATTTATTGTAATACAAAATACAAACAGGGGACTTGTGTCAGAGCCTTAATAATGGATATGCGTACGCTTATCTCTGGCCTGAGGACAAACTGGGACTAGATACATTTTCTGTGTAATATTTACAACACACATCAGTTGTTTACCATGCGTATGCGTGATATGAATATAACACTCATACGACCCGTCCAAGTTGTCGTCGTCATTTTGAACGGTTCAATGTCAACCATCGCATTTGTTTGGCTTGTTGATATTTTTTATTGTTTTTCTTTTTTTTTTAACTGAATGTTTGTGTTTAACTTTAAAGGCAGTCTCATTTGCATGGTAAGTATGCCTGTGCAGATGTGTCTGTGTGTGTGACTGTGTGTGACTGTGTATGAGTGTGTCTGTGTGTCTGTGTGTGTGTGTGTTGGTTAGTTGTTGGCTATTCATTTGTTGTCTGTTGACTGTTTGGGTGTTGAATGTTGTCTGTTGTTTGTTTGCCGCTTGCCTGGGCATGCCATTATAATTCATCTCTTCGCTAATTAGTTGTGTAAACCAATAAACAACAACAACAACAATAACAACAACAATAAACACCGCAACAACAGTCAATCAACACTCGCCACAAGTCAAATTTAATAAAAAATTTTTCATGTGGTTTTCGGCGCACATCAGTCAACAGAGGCGTCTGCCAGAGCCACAGCTGCGACGCTTGACTGCTGAGTGCTGCTGCTGACTGGGATGGGCAGTCTGGGCTTGCCTATATACAATGCTGGTCAACAAAATAGCATTATTATCAAACTAAGGCTTGAACAATGACATCGATGTTAATTCGTTTATTAAACACAAATACTCTTCTAAACGCATACCTTTATTTTGCCTAATCTTTTAACAGCATTTCTCTTCAACATTCTCGTCTAAAGACGGAGTAGTATTTTGCCTGCTTTTCTAAGAGGATTTTGTTACAATAAACAAATTAACACAGTTGGATAATAATAAACGAATTAGCACAGCTCAATTATTTGATATATATTCTATTTCTATTTATTGCTCCGCAGCTACATATATATATACATAAGATATATAGACATTTGTGTGTATAGCTTCATTAGCTGATGTGAGTCGCTGGCACTGAGCAAATCGCTGAAGCGTTTAGCATGCGCAATGCGCGCCCATAAAAAAGACCATAAATTTATGAAATTTACAATAACAATGTAACGAAAACAGCAAACAAAATAAAAAAACAAAAACAAAAACAAATAACAACAAAAACAACAACAGCAACACACTGAAATAGAAAACATTTGCAGCGCTTCGTTATTGTCATTTGAGTGGGCACCAAGTTGCTTAAGTTACACGGCAAAATGTTGTTGCTGTTGCTGTTGTTATTGTTATTGTTATTGTTGTTATTGTTATTGTTGTTGTTGTTCTTGTTATTGCCATTCATGTTGTTTTCAGAGTCACGTTCGCTGTCCATGCTCCGGCTTTGGCTCTGGCTTTGGCTCTGGCTTTGGTTTAGACTTGTTGACATTGTTGCTCTTGTTGCTTCGATCAAACCGCATGATTATAATGATGCCCCGAGATAAATTACATGCCGACGACGACGACAACAACAACAGCAACAATAACAATAACAACAGCAATGGAAAAGCTGAAAACTAGCTTAGAGCACTTCACTGGAAAACAACGCTCACAGATTTCTGTGAACGCAATGGGATTTTAACTGAAACAGACTCAAACAGCTGCATTCCTACCACATTATGCAAAGTTTGAGACAATTTTTGACTAGCGATGGCACCGAACACCTTTTTGTGTCAAATGAAATGTTCGTATAATTTAAAAACATAGAATCTAAAAGCCAAGGGCGAACAGTTTCTGCTTAGAACAGATTTTGAACATTTTTAAATTTAAATCTATGGGGCATAAAACACAGCAGCTTGTTCAATAACTGACTATAAAATATATATATATAATATTATTTTCTTGCTTTGCATCAGCAACTTTGATCAACTTTGATTAATAAAAAATATAAAATTATGTAAGTCTAGTTGCTGTTTTGGTTTAAAATTCAGAAAAGAAAAAAATGCTTCCCTGACTTAGTTTTCAGAAAAATAATTCTCTTAAACCGGTAGCATGTTAACATAAAAAAGAAACAAAAATTTGCATAATTCGACGTGCGTAAACAGAGCTGCGGCCAACTCCAAACTCAGAATGTGCAACAAGGATTGTTGCGCCGTTAAGACTGCGCTGACAGTCCGTCGGATGAAACTACTGGCAGAGAAGCAGCTGAAGGAAGAAGCCGCAGCCGAACCCAAAAATATATTGTTAACGCCACAGTCAGCAATCTTTAGCTATGATGATGTTAAGAAAATGGCTGATTTTATAATTGCCCGAGCTCAGATACGACCCAAATTCGGTTTGGTATGCGGTTCCAATTTGGATATGCTCGCCCAGCTGATTGAGAATCCCATAGTTATTGACTATTCGGAAATACCAAAATTTAAACTGTACACGGACAATATGCATAAGAGCAAACTATTTGCTGGCACTTTAATGGGGGCGAATGTGATTGCGATGCAGGAACGCTTTCATGTCTACGATGGCAATTCGGTGGGCAGCTGTTCGATGCCGGTGCGTGTAATGAAATTGCTGGGAGTTGAATATGTATTTCTAACGTGTGCATCGGTTGGCGTCAATCAGAATTACAATGTTGGCGATATAATGCTCGTTAAGGATCACATCAATATATTGGGAATGCTGGACAATTCGCCGCTAATCGGGCCGAATGATGAACGCTTTGGCGTTCGTCACTTCAGCATGATCAATGCCTATGATCAGCAACTGATCGAGAAGGCCCAAGAGATTGCCCATGAAATTGGATGTGAGAATCGCATTTGGACGGGCGTCTATTGTTGTTTGGGTGGCCCGGCCTATGAGACGCCAGCCGAGCATCAACTTTTGCGCAAAATTGGCGCCGATACCGTTGGCATGTCCCTCGCTCACGAGGTAACCCAACTTCATTTTGTTCTCATTTCAACTTTTTAACTACACCTAAGGGAATCTATATTGTTAAATATTGTTATTGTTGTTTTTGTTTTTTTGTGTTTCAGGTAGTTGTCGCTCGTCATTGCAGTATGAAAGTGTTTGCATATAGTCTGGTTTCTGTGCCAAACATCGATACTCCGCATCCGCCCGAGGAAGCTCTACTTGCCCAGCTAGAAGATGGCGAAAATATTTGCATGGAGCTATTGTCTCGCATGATATATAAAATACATAACAATTTGTGATCAATCAGGAAATTGTTTGAAAGTGTTTAACATAAAGAAAAGCTTGAAAACAACGCACAGCATATGATTTGCAAACAAGTTTTATCTTAATTTTGAAACACTGCGTGCTAAGTCGAAACGAATTTCGATTCTATTTCCGCCCTCTGTGGAATTCTCAGATACAAACTTCTTATATATATCGAGAAAAAATATATCATATAGCCTTTTCTCAGTTTTTAAATTGATAATGAAATTGAGATTATCAGCAGTTAAAATGAGATCTGCAAGAGTTATGCGTTAAACCCATTAAATATGGCTAAAAAAGGATATGATGAAATTGTGCAAATGTAATATGTTAAAGGCCGAACGAAGCATCTCCGATCCCATATGCATATTTTCAATCAGAATCAATAACCGAGTCGGTCTATCGTTCTAGGCATATCTCTCTCTCTTTCTCTCAATTTCAGAGACTATGAAACCTAAAGACTTCAAATTTAGAAGCACAGACATATCATTATGCATTCTCCTAAGCAACGTGATCGACAATAATGATGATGTTCTCGTTTGTCTTGCTTCCGCTGTTTTGGCTCTTATGCCAGCATGAAAATTGGTTTACTTCTCTTGCATATTGAAATTTCTAAATGTATTTGAGATTTACACACACACACACACTAGCACACACGGTGCGTGTACATAACATTGCGTTCACACCGCTCATACGCAGCGTAGAACAAACAAAAATTGTTGGGTCGCACTTATTGCTGCTAATTTAGCCTGTTGCTCTGACTACCGCTTGCTGACGTGAGTTACTGTTGTGTATGTGTCTTGATATTTGCATATGTATTATGTACATTGAAAGTGGTATAAAAGAAAAAAAAAACAGTAACGCCAACAAACACACACACTCTCGCACACACACACAGCTAGACAAAACACACGCGCTGTTTTGTGTTCGTAGTTTTTTACTTATTACCGCTGATTTTTTGCTGTTATTGTTGTTGTTGTTGTTGTTGTTATTGTTGCGTCTGTTTGCGTTTGTCTTTATTGCATTTACCTATTGATAAGAGCGTGTTTGCCCTTTTTTAGGTTCATTGCCTTAATATTTTAATACATGTCTGTCTGCATACATATATATATATGTACATATATATATATATATATATATATATACAAACGAAAGCCCCCTCGGCAAATTTCAGGAATATTTGTAGGAACCTTTTTTAAATCGTATACACACCAAAATATTTGTGCCTAATTGCATTCACTATGCCCTATTCACTATATACATATACATATATATATTGATATATATAAAGATATTTGTATTTTGTGTAAAGTGTTCTATTCTATTCGCTTTTATGTTCTATTCTATTTGCTATTTGCTGTGTAGTTCAGTACACCGGCATTGCATTTGAAACAAAATTTATCAATAAAGAAAACAAGAAAATAGACAAAAGATTATATACACTTCTTTAAAAAGTATGAAATTTATTGATTGTTCCCATTTTAGCCATATGAAAGAGTAATTCAATTTTTATGGTTATTTGTCCAAATGTTAGGATAACTAAATTAACTAAAACAAAAAACTTTATGCCAAATTCCATCAAGAAAACTGGGCAACTAATTTGCGTAGAAGCAGACAGACTCGGCTTGCGTTAATGTAATATGCTCGGAGATATATCCGTAATGCGTTACAAACTTCGCAACAATTTTATAAAAACCTCTCCTCTATACAGGTATAAGCCGAAAGTATTCGGGGCATATCACTGTGCCAACGCAACAGCAGCTGATTGTGAGGAAATACAAATACATGCATAAATGTATATATATATACAGAGATATGTGTATAATACACATAAGTATGTGTGTGTGTGTGTGTGTGTGTGTATATTTACGCAAATGCACCAAATAGTTTTGGCATTTGAATTACTTTGCGTGCACATCTGTCGATAGATACTTTGTAATTTGATTAATAGACTGCGATGCATTTAAATGGCAGCCCAGCTGCGCCCTGCTTGAAATAGAAGCAATGCTGATTAAAATAGAATGCGTGATTCGAATGCAAGCCAAATAATCCGATTGCCAATCAACTGACATTAGAACACCGAAATGCAAATGGCATTTAAACAAAGCTGGCATCAGTTTACGTTATTTGAAGTCATTAGTTAAATCACTCATACGCACACACACACTTGTCCACATGAATGGGTAAGCTAAACTAAGCTATGGAAGGGGAAAAGTCAGGCACTATCAGATGACTTCTGTCTCTGAATGTTTTAATACACATTTTAGGATACACTATTTCCAAATTAAATTTAGCAGAAATCAGCATGGTTAGTACACTTTAATATTCGGCAGGTATATTTAAAGATAAAAAAAATTGTTTTCTTTGATAATTCCAGGCTTAATTTTGATAATTTTAGAAACAAAAATTGTAAAAATTTCAGTTTTTCTTTATATGTATATAAAGATTTTGTTACTTATATAGATTATTACATATTAATATTTTACACAACAAATAAACTATTCTTTAGAAATATTTTCTATTTTATTGAATGCTGATTATTCTCTGAGTGTACGAGCCGACAGTATGACATTGCATTTGAATACCAAAAATGATCGTTAGATGTTTGCCTATCTACCTGTCAAATACAAGAATAGGTTCAATGTGTGCATGTGTTCATTTGTGATTGAGTGTGTGTGTGTGTGTGTGGTCTGAACTTTTAATGTTTTGCAACATGTTGACACATTTCACTTGTGGCAACCAGTCAAACAGAGAGCTGAGGCCACCTGACTTGGCAGAGCATAACCATGCCAACAAATCATGTTACTTTCAACATTTTACTTTTAACATTTCACTATGCGCTCAACAGGCTATGAAATTGTATAAAATTAAATAAAATGTTTCGTTTTATTTTGGTATATATTTTACTGCTAGTCGTCGTCGGACGTAAACAACTCGTCACACGGACCGAAAATAGAACCACGGGCAACAGCCCAAACTGTATCCGTATCAAACAACAAGCAGCAAAAGTGTTCGAATGTTGCCAAATGGCATGTTTTTTGATTAACTTGCCTCCTACCCACCTGGCACTTGCCACAAGACCAGCAGAAGCAATGAGCTAATTGAATTCCCGTTTTACCTGGCTGCAATATTAATATTTCAATTAGCTGCATAATCGACTCATAGCTGGCCACAATTATGCAAATACATCTGTCTTATGCTTCACATTTCCAGGACTATATTAATTATTCAACTTACTCTAATTAGTTAAACACTAATTATCCTTACACACACACACACACTCGTCTATGTGTATAAGAAAAGGTTTCCAGCTAAATTTAATTACAGCCCACTTTCACATTTTTATGCCACGTTTCCATTAAAAATATATAAAAGGGGATAAGGAAAAGACTAGTGTATTTATTCTAACTTGTTATTATTGACAATAAATAGGTCTATACACGTTTTGTCGTCATAAACCTAAATAAGTGAACTTTCATTTGAAAACAAAACAAATTGCAGCTAATCAGTCTGATATGAAAGTTTCAAAGCCATCACATTTCCAATAATCTTGTAAATCTCTGATCTAAAAGCTCTAATTTAGACAGTTACTAATGCAAAAGAAAGTGTAAAAAGTTAAATTTATTAAATCACATGTACAAATATATATAAACGATGCCTTGACTATTTTGCAGTTGTTGCCAAGTGTAATTGCTAACAAAAAAGCGAACAGAAAAAAATAAACTAAAATCATCACCAAATTGATTAGATTAACAATATAAAATACAAACGGTTTATGACTGTTCATGCTTGGACAATCAATCTTGATTAGCCATATCAGCACTGTTGCCCAAATCGAAATTATTATTCCCCAAACACGCTCAACTATCAACAAATGTATTCGATTTTTGCATGGCTATTAATTAATTTTTTTTCATTTTATAAGAAAATTTTCACACATTTAGAGCTGATTATAAACGAGACACTAAAATGGCTTAGAAACGATGTGAACTGATAACACAAACAAAACTTTGCTATAAATATAAAGGCACACATATATATAGCACAAATATAGATTTTTAGCTCCAAAACAACAGTGCAGTCGTGCACAAGCGGATGTGGCATACTCTGTTATTATTCGAAAACCAAGTGTCATTCTCTCTTGAGTTTTTGAACTATGTATACAAATTTATTAAAGAGAATACTTAAATACACTTAAAGCTGAAAGTGATTTATGTAGTCAGTTAATGTCCACAGAAAATTAGAAATTAGAATTAAATTAAAAATAAAATATAATATTTAAATCTGACATAATATGAAATATTTGATTTTAAGTATTTTTGATGATGCACAGATCTTTAACTGAATATTGAAACAATGTAAAACGAAATAGATTCTATTTATAGTCCATTTTGAAATTTATTTTTTTTTTTTTTGGACTGAACACAACTTTTAATTTGATTGCAACTTTGAGTGCCAAAAAAGAATTTACACCCTTTTATTGAAAAACTAGCTGCAACGGTTTTTTTTTTTGTGTACAGAAAGACCACACAGGAATTTGTGAAAAATTGGCAAAATTGTGCAATTGGCAACTGGGAAACTAGCTAAGAGGTTCTGGCGCAAAGATTGTTACTGCTGCAGCTGTTGCAAGTTCAGTCAACTCAATTTGCGACCATAGAAGTGATGGAATTCACATACATATATTTGTGCAACTAAGTAACTGATTGTTGCTGGTGCCACAGAAGCATTGTATGCTATTGCCTTTTGCTTTCTTCTAACGTACTGCAGCATTTTGAGGCACGTCGAGTGTGCTGGTTGTACGTTGCACAACATTTAGGTTATTCGTTGTCTTAAGAGATTTGCATATGCCATTAACACAGCAACAACAAAGTTGTACAAACACAAAATCATTGCATTTCCTGGTCGAAATTTAGTTCTTAGTTGAAAGTAATCAAAAAAGCCTGCTAAAGTTCTCCAATCATCAAAAGTTTCGCAAGGTTAAAATGTATATATTTGCAGTTGATGAATTTTGTTGTGTGAGTGCTAGTGGCTGGGGAATTCAACAAATTTATTGCAACATTTAATTAAATTTATATATGAACATAGTTCAGGCAACACTTCAAATGCCTGCACACACACACTCACTCAAACACATTCACACAAATTTTTAAGCACGCTTAGCAACAAAAAAAAAAAAAACAGTTATGGGACCGACCACAATATCGAGTACTACGTGAGTTCTCTCCGGTGCTTGTTGGCATAGCAACAATTGATATTATAATTCCCATTCCTTAGCCTTTTTTTTAATTGGTTTTATTTTTATTTTTTTATTAGACCGCAATTTAAAATTAGTTCTACGCCTGGAATAATAGCACCACTTAACCCCTTTATATAAATCATTATCTATTTATAATTTTCATAATTACAAGTGCAAATTTTTAAAAATAGTGCAATTATGTTCATTTTCTACCTTTCTATAAAATTCATTTTATTCATTTTAATTTAATTAAAATTATGGTTAAGAGTCTTCTTCCACTTCTGAAAACATATTAATAGGCTTCTCAAACTTGCTACATTGAAAAGACACCTATATATAAAAAGACACACATATATTTATATATATATATATATATATACATATTAGTTCAAAATAATAGTTGTAAGTTCATGTTGTTTTCTTTAAATTGCAAAAATGTCGTTTATCCAAGGGAGAAGCTCTAATCGAATTATGTTAGGCATATAGTACAACAGGGCGATTTGGGTCAAAAAACCATTCATGTGGAATGCACAGCAAATTAAAGGTCAACATAACAAACCAATTAGCTTAACACACACACAAAAACAAACAAACAAAACTAAGTTGCGGAAATGAATGTGATCAATTATTTGAATGCCCTATATTGCAAAAACGTGATCACAATATTAATGCATTAAAATATATTTAAGTACAAAAACACATAGTAAAATCTCTTGAATAGCACACCCTGTGTTTACAGGGTGGATGAAACAAACAATTGGCTCACAAGGTAAATGCGAACAACTACGCCTAATGAAATGAAGAACATTTACGCAGAAACAAATTTGTATGCAAGTATGTATGTATGCGTGTACATACATGCATACTCTCTCATACTTGTGTGGCCGCCACAAAATACTCATATGCATGTATGTATGTATCTTTACGCACATAGAACACAATTTGTATTTATGTCGTCTGTGTGTATGCGAATATTCAGCAAAACAAGCTTCGAAGAGAGAGAAAACACATACAAAATGGCTGCTTAATTTAGATTTCCGTGTGGTAGGTCAAGTGGCAATTTTCTCAACGAATATTTGGTGGTTTTTGCGCCTTTTTGTGTTTGTGGCTTGTATGAAGTGTTGCAAAATATTTTACTTCTTCTGGTTAAAAACTTTAAAAATTAGCTAAAAATCGTATGAATTCGTTTCTTTTATTTTGGTAGAAGTCAAGCTTAGTAGCAGCTTTTAATTAGTTGTTATATTTTTCTTATTAATATTTTTCCACAGTTAAGTGGAGTTTATACAACTAATAATAAAATAAATGAGCAAGATTCATTATGAAAACCAAAACTTTACAAAAAATTCATTCAAAATATCTAAACTATCCATGTAAATTATGAATTTCCAAAAGTAGTTGAGATCGCATCAAAATAAACTTTTGCATATTCCTATGATAAATTGCACTTCAGCCTGAAAAGGACCTGTAATGTTTTTTTTTTTCGATTGTACAGTACTTTATTTTTCTCCATAAGTTATTCTCTGTTGTTAATTAATCCAATAAAACCAAGAATGAACAACTCACCCATAGGGGCGCTGACAATGAAATCGTTTAAATGTTCTGCTGTTCAGCTCTTTATCAATCGCTGTTGTTGTTTCTGTTCTTGTTGTTGTTGGTAACAGCAACTTTGGAAATCATTGGCGTGACAACAACACGGCACCTTCTTAGTTTCTTTTTTTATTTTTGTTCTTTTGAGATCGCTTTTGAATTTTTGTTGTTCTTTGCACGAGGCTGATAACGCGGCACGTTGACTCGCTTACACACATATAAACGAATTATATATATGTGTATGTAATATATAAAAATGTACGTATATATAAAATATATATATAAATATATGTCTTGGTTTGGGTCTGTAATCGGGAGCGTCTGATAACCGCTACAGCTTTTCTCTTTTTTGTTTTGTTTTTTACATAAAATTAATGATACCCTACAGAAATAGTAGTAAACACTGTGAAAGAAATTTTAATTATTAAATATGGAACATGTTAATAAAAATTTATTCAAATATATTTTACATCAACACATTTTTTCAGTATGAAAATGTTTTTACATCTGCGTCTACATTGCTTGTGTGTGTATGTATGTAAACATATATATTTTCAGCTCTGTTTTTGTTATTCTCTTCCCAATTTTTGTTTTTAGAAAAGTTTTCCGTGTGTACGGAATGAAATACGAATGTGTGTATGCGTATTTATTTCTTAAGATTATACATTTATCGCTTGATTTACGTATCCACCCAGAGATGATTGAAAGGTATGAGATTGAAAATATTATGTTTCTACATTTTGGGTGTAAAATTATTTTTGAATTGAATACAAGAAGATAGTTTTCTTAGTCTATTAGTTTTGTTTGAAATTTAAAATATACCCAACTACTCTAAACGATATTTTAAATTTTATTTATTTATATAAACGATATTTTATTTTACATTAAAGAAACACGTGGAATTTGAGCATGAATGCATTTGGCGCGAAAAAATGATCGAAATTTAATAAACTTAAGTTTAAGCATAATACCAACAAAAGCCTAGACACACATACATATGTACATAAATTTACATACATACACACAGACGCACACACATAAAAACACAATACTGCCGGTCATTTTATTTACTGTATAGCCGAACAAATTGTTATTGTTGTTGGTTTTCTTTTGAGTTTTTTTTTTTTTTTGCCTTTTCAAAGCTTTGGCGATCAAGAAATTGGTAGTAATTTTCCATGCAATAACAAAGATTTTGTTTTTCTGTATTTTATGCCCTATCTTCAACGCTTGCTTTCGCTTTTTTATTAATTTGTTTTGTTTTATGTTTGTATTATTATTTTATTTTTCTCTTGAGCTGTTTCTCTTAAGCTGTTTTACATTTTGTTAAATAAATGAAGTTGTCTAATTTACCAAGAATAAAACAATGAATAAAACACGCAACTTAAATATTTAAACGAAACAATTTAAAGCCGTTTATCACTGTTGCTTTGCTCTCTGTTTTTGTTCTTGTTTCTGTTTTTCGTGACTTAAGTAAAAGCTGGGCTTTGGGGGCCTTAAACGGCTGTCGCTGAACGCGCCGTTAACTCGCCAATAACCGAACGCGGCCACTGACAAAATAAAACTGAAATCAGCCCCAGCTGCTCGATGGCTGCCTGCCTGGCTGACTGCTTGCTTGGGTTCGTAAACAGCAACAGCACGAAAGCTAAACGAAATATGTTTGTTTGTATGTAGTTAGGTGTGCATGTGTATGTGTGTATATATGTAAGTTCGAGCACCGCTACACATGCACCCACACACACTTGCAGTAAGCTTATTACGTACAGCCGAACAAACGAGATAGCATACTATAGGCAAATGAGAGCAGAGCAGCAACAGGCAGTCGACAATCGGGAGTCGGCAGAAGCGGCAGCAATAACAACAACAAGATACGCTTCTCTATATAACAAAAAAAACGTTTACTTCGGCAATCTGCTGCCGTCGTCGTCGTCCCATCTTGTTAGCCTGCAATAAAATGCACTCTACGTGCGCACACACACAAACAGATAATGTTATCAAATGCAGAGAATAATTTGTTGAGTATCTGTTAAGTTAGCTGCTGTCATACATATTTTCATATTTAATTTTCATTTTAGTTTCTAGTCCAGTTTGTTTTTACAAGTAGCTAGGCAATTTGTACCGCGACCAAAATCAGCTAAGCCTATTCCAAATCTTGCTGTTCTTTTGCTATTTTTATTACATCTAACATACATGCACAAATACAAATACACATATCTATGAATGTAGTGTGCAGTGCCTATGTGGAGCATAACAGCAACATCACCAGTAAGGTAGTTGATAAAGGGGGTAGGAGGGGGGTAGTACAACATTGACACGGCGCGACAAAAACAACGCCTGATATGATTGAACTCTTAAATGGTGCCGTTACCCGCACCCCCCACCCGATTCAACTACTCTTCACCTATCGCCATGTTGAGGCCTATGCGTGCGTGTGTGTCTAACTATATACTTATGCATTTGTCGCGAGTGTGTGTGCTGGTGAGTGCTTTGCAAAGTTCGCGTTCTCCGCGTCTGCTCAATTATCAACAGTTTGTTTGTTTGGCCGCTTTGTGTCTCGTCTCCTCCGTTGTGTATTGTGTATATACACAAAGCAAAGTGCCAAAGCAAATTCACAAGCAGAAGCAAAAGCAAAAGTAATGGCAACAATTGCTGCTGCCGCTGCTGCTGCTCCCTATCATAACAATAGCAATAGCAACAAGCAATAAAATAGCGAATAGCGATGAAAAAAAGCATTCATACGGGACACGAACGTTGTTGTTGTTGTTGATCTCTGCCTAGATCACAAATTTGTTGTTTTTGTTGCTCCCGTCATATTGTTGTTTAAGTTGTTTACGCATTACGCCTACGTATTTTTATTACGTATATGTATATATATACGTATTTATTTTAACGTTACACATACAAATGATGTACGCATGTATGTAAATATGCATGTAAACATATCTTTACATTTGTATGTTAAATAACATGACAATTAGGTTTACCTTTTAAAACCTAAAGTAAGAATAAAATAAATTAATAATATTTACGCATATACTTGGAAAAACGCACAAGTACAAAGTTCTCTATGGAAACTATAAAAATGATTGTCAGCTTGAAGTAAACATTTATGTTATAAGTGCATACACATACATATAAATGTGTATTTGTATGTGTATATATATATGTGTGTGTATGAACATCTGTACAGACTTTCATTGTACATTTTTCTGTTGCTTGCTTGATTTTATTATCAGCTATTTTGATAGCAACATTCACGCACGCATAGGAAGCAAATATGTATGCATGTGTGTATATATGTACAGATGTACATATAAATGTGTCCATGCATGTATCTGTACATTGTCTGCGTTGTGCTTATGTACATTCTGCATAGAACATTGTATTGATTAACAACTTTCGCACTCAATGCCTATATTTTAGTTATCTATTGAGAAACCCCCCATTGTACACACACATACTTATGCATATGCATGCGTGTATGTGTGTGTGAGTGTCTGTTTGTTTGTACAGCGTATGGCGTTGTATTGGTTTGGTGGCAGTTGCCTCTGATAAGAAATGACCGATTTAGTTCTATAGTATGCACACACACACACATTTATATACACATACATAAATACATATAAATATGCAGCAACTGGGAAAATGATAACTAGCGTAGACTTTAACGAATCACGGATCCTAAGATGCCAACATATGCACACAATAAAGTACCGTTATCAACAAACCATTCACAGTGGTCATTATTTAAAGAAATTTGTATTACCAAATTGACAAAATGAAAATATATTAAGTTTTAATCACATAGCCATTAAGTTTGAACATTATATTCCAATTTTATAACTTTTAGAAAAGTTTCAAACCGTATAAGGTAAGTATAAATAATTATAGAAATCCCCAAATAAATCTTGAAAGTGATTCATATTTACTGATTCGTAAAGCGAAAAAGTAAATATAAATAAATATATAAGAACTAGGGGAAGTTTGAAAATAATATGTGTATATACGTACATATGAACTTAGCTTTGTCCAAAGTTCAAGATAATATTTAATTTATTGAGTTAATATATGTGCATGCATAACAACTAAATATCGACTTCGAATCTCTGTAGCACTGCATTTTTTTAATCAATTATAAGGAATAAAGAAAAAGGATTCGATGAAGACAGAAATACATTCATGTTTGTAAGAAATTGTGAATTAAATTCTCTTCTCTTAAATTCCTCAATGCAATTGCTGAAATATGCTGGTGTTCTCCTCCATTGCAACATTCCATTAAACTTTCGCTCGACATCCACATGGATTGATAACTATGTCGTCCACAATTCGCCCATTTCTGCCGCACATCTCTGCCCCCTGGCGTAATTACGGTCATTTGAGCAGTTCACCTGGACATGGAAACTGTTTGCATGCCATTTGTCAACTTTTTTGCGAATAAATTCGTGAAGAATCTATATATATATATATATATACATGTATACATTAAAAAAAAAAAGCTGTACATAGGAAAAGTGAAAATCGGGAAAACATCCGCATGCTAGGTCTGACAATTAAACGCCCGCCGAGGGGTGAACAGAGCAAAAATTGCAGGAAACTTGTAACTTTTTAAATGGCCAGCATTTACATGCATACCTACACTCGGAAGAAAAATCGGCCTTCATTTTAATAAATCGTCAAATAATTAAATGAATCATCATAGAATATAGTTTTTCTTGTTCTTAGAAATTATTTCTAAACATTAAGGCATTCCCGATATCGACAAAACAACAAAATGCAAACTCTGAATTTTAGAAAAAATATTTATTTTTCGCAATTTTATTTCTAAATTTCAAAAAATTCTAATCTGAAATTAAGAAAAGGAACTCCTGGTTTTTAGAAAGCTACAACTGTAAATTTTGTAAATTTACTTTCTGAATAATATGGTGCCAAAGTAAATCGATTTACTAAAATGAGGGTCGACTTTTTTTTAAAGTACTCTGAGTACAGTAGCATTTAACCACTGTTTGCCCTTCGCTCCCAATACGGCCCGCAAGAGATTGCTCGGTTGGATGTTGATTAGGACGGATCTGTCTTCCTTTTGCAGGGCCAATTGACGAATACGATGCGGTGTCTCTCAAATTGGCTGCAAGTTGATTGGGCTTTATTTCCGACGGTAAAATGAATACACCGAAATAGCCTTATATTTTTAAATATGGTCCATAAAATAAGAACTTTCCAGCTCTCAACAGTTTGTATTTTGTCAATCGGTTGCTCGATAGTATGCAATATTTTCTGTCAATTCTCAAATGATATCGATTATCGCCACCTACAAAAGCTTGATAAATCGTTATCGCAAGTTCGTTTTATCAGCTGTGTTTCTTGACCCATTTTTAGCTCATCTCATGATCTCAACAAAAAATGAGTCTTTGGCACTGATAAGAATCAGCTGATTTTTATTATATCGTTCGTAAATAATAACGTACATCTGCTTTTTAACATTAAAAGCTGGATTGCAGTTCAAGCATCATTCGTAATTTTCCATGAATTATTCGTTGCACTCAAAACACTGAATATTGAGCTATCACGTATTTCAAATTAGAGCGCGCTGTTAATAACAGTTGAACAACTGTTAAGGTTTTTGGGGTGCCCATAGCTTAGTATGTGGTGGCGATTGTGTGTGCGGTGTGTGTTCATATAATTTAACCGCAAAAATATTTATTAACACATAAATAAATGGCACCGCTGCGAGCCAATAATCGGCCTGCAGCCAGGCGCAAAAAGGACAACAACCTGCTGCTGATGCTACGAGAGAAATATGCCAATTGGAATTATGTCAAATATCTGATATTCGAACCGGCTGCGTTGCCAATTGTGTCGGTGCTGATTGTTTTGGCCGAGGCGCTGATCAACGTGTTTGTCATCCAACGAGTGCCTTACACAGAAATCGACTGGGTTGCCTACATGCAGGTGAGGAACCCGACAGAAAAGACCATCCTTTATAAAAAAAAATAAATAATGCTTTTAACTTACAGGAATGCGAAGGTTTTTTGAATGGCACAACAAATTATGCGTTGCTGAGAGGTAAGAAGTAGTTTTTGTTGCTATCGCCGCCGCCTGCTTGCAGTTTATTTTTGGAAACTAGGCGACACGCAGGGTCTAGACTTTTAAAATATTTGCCGCATTTAGTTGAGCATGTGCTCAAGTTAGCTGCATGTAACAGCAGCCAGAGAGGCCAGACTTTTTTTAATGTCTGTCACATTGCAAGCGCAAAGGGTTATCTGTTAATTTTGGTGTATTTTGCTATTTGCTTTTTACATTTGACAGCATTGATGACCAAAATGTTGGCATGTAACAGGCTTATATTAAAACACATTTGTATCTCTCAAAACAAAGAAAACAAAAAAAATCACATCCACTCCAACTTAGTTGAACATGGATTTAATTTTGTTCAGGAAGCCTCCGCCTTCACTTTGACTGTCGCCTCGTCCGCTTTGCTGTTCGCTGCCGTGTGTTTTTGACTTTTCATTTTGCTCGGCTTTCGCTGCTGCTGCTTCTGCTGTTGTCCCTCGATCGATGTTTTCCTTTGTTGGCTTTCCTGCTTCACTGACACCTGCGCTGCAAAGTATACGAGAGAGAAAGGGGAAAATAAGAAGAAGAGATAAAGATGCAAAGATTGATTAAACGAGTTAAAAATTGGAAGATTAACTTATATTAAGAAAAAGGAGAAAATTAACTTATTTCAATTATTACAAATATAGAACGAGCAGGGAACTACAATAAATGATGTATTTACGTTGCTTTCTTACTGCCATCTTTCCGCTGCGCCATGCCATGAATCTGACCCGGAGTATCCTGCTCCAGTTCCGCATACGCCACGAGCAGCGCCCGTTGCTGTTCGGTTAGCTTTTTGGGCACATCGATCTTGATGTGCACATAGTGATCGCCATGGCCATGGGCATTCACACGCTTCAGTCCCTTGCCACGCAACGCAATCTGCCGGTGCGATGAGGTGCCCGGTTCAATATTCAGCCACTGATCCTCGTAGACGCCCTGCACACGCACCGTGCCGCCGAGCACTGCCTGGGCGAGGGAGATGGGTGCATCTGTGTGCACATCGGCACCATCACGCCGGAAATAATCGCTGCGCTCCACACGGAACGTGACGAACAATTCCTTGGCACCGACTTGCATGCGCACCGTTTGTCCATTCTCGATGCCGGCGGGCACGGGTACGGTCACCTTGCGCCGCTGTACCGTTCGTCCCTTGCCCTCGCACTCGGCACATGGGTATTTGATATATTGACGGGTGCCTTGGCAATAGCGGCACGTTGAACGCATCACAAACGGACCCGTTGATATCGTTTCAAAACCGCTGCCATTGCAATATTGACAACGGCCGGGTTTGGTGCCCGGTTCACATTTGGAGCCGGCACATTTTGGACACTGATCGACAACGTTGATGTTGACGTCCTTGTTAATGCCACGCGCCGCCTGCGCAAAATTCAGATCCATGACTAGCTCTTCTGCCTGGCCAAAACCAAATTTGGAATCGGCAAAATCATCGAAACTGTTGCTGCGAAAATTTCCCTCGCCAAAGATTTTCCGGAAGAGTTCCTCCGGATCGATGGTGGAGCGAAACTGCCAGTTCTGTGAGAAGCCCTCCGGCCCAAAGGGGCCGCCACCAAAACCACCGCCAGCGCCACCCTGTCGATGCATATTTTCTGTTGTCTGACCATAGGTGTCGTATTCGCGTCGCTTCTGCTCGTCGCTCAACACTTCGTAAGCCTCGCTGACTTCTTGGAACTTTTTGCTTGCATCCGGATCATCTTTATTGGTGTCGGGATGGTATTTCTTGGCCAGATCATAGTACGCTTTTTTTATGTCCTTTCCGTTGGCATTCTTGGCCACGCCCAGTGTCGTATAATAGTCCTTTGCCTGCTGGCGACTCGTCGTGTAAATGTTGCGCTCTTGCCGCTGCTGTTGCGTCGCCCTCTGTTGCCAGGCGGCGGATGCGATGGCAGCCGTCGGATTCGGTTTCCAACAATTCTTCGCCGTCAGCAGCGCAATGCTTGATTGAATGGCGTTGTATTGTCGGCTGCAGCAGCTTCTTAGTGGCAGCTGGCGCAAAACACATAAATTTTTATACGAAATCATTTTGTCCATTAACTTTTTTAACTCGATTAATCTGCTCTCTATTTGGATGGCAGCTCTAACAACATGCCGTAATAACCTCCATGCTGCTTACAATACAATAATGTTCTCTCGCTCTTGCTTTTTTTTTTGTTCTCTCACTTTGACACTTTGACTGTCACAGGGTGGCAGGTAAGCTCGCTCACAAACTAGCTTGTTCACTTGCAACTAGTTCCGTTCTGAGTGATGTGCGCGGTACTTTAAATTATTTTTGAATGTTACTTTTCTTTAAACAAAATGTGTTCTAGCTGCTTTTTTTATATCCACACTTTGACATTTTGTCAGTCAAAGGGTTGCAGGTTGCTCAAACCAGCTGTGTTTGTTCATTTGCAAGCAGTTCCGGATTGAGCTATTTGCGCGCCACTTTAAATCGTATTTGAATGTTCTTTTTTTTCTCTTTTCACTTTGACATTTTGACAGTCACAGGTTGGCAGGTGAATAGTTCGCTCACAAACTAGCTTTCTTTGTTCATTTAAAACTAGTTCCGCACTGAGTGATATTTGAATATGTTTATATGTCTTTATAATCTCTTGCAGGTGACACGGGTCCGTTGGTTTATCCGGCTGCATTTGTTTACATTTACTCGGCCCTCTATTTTATAACATCGCACGGCAGCAATGTGCGTCTGGCCCAATACATATTCGCCGGCATTTATCTGCTGCAAATGTGCCTCGCTTTACGGCTCTATGCGAAGAGCCGTAAAGTGCCGCCTTACGTCCTGGTGCTGAGTGCCTTCACCTCCTATCGCATCCATTCGATCTACGTGCTCCGACTCTTCAATGATCCGGTCGCCATTCTCCTGCTCTATGCTGCTCTAAATCTATTCATGGATCGTCGCTGGACTTGGGGCAGCCTCTGCTTCAGTTTAGCGGTCGGCGTAAAAATGAATATTCTGCTCTTTGCACCCGCCTTGTTGCTGTTCTATTTGGCCAATCTGGGCTGGATCAAAACACTACTCCAGCTAACCCTCTGTGCTGTAATACAACTGCTGTTGGGTGTTCCTTTTCTGCTCACGCATCCGCTGGAATATCTACGCGGCAGCTTCGATTTGGGTCGCATCTTTGAGCACAAATGGACGGTCAACTATCGATTCCTGAGCCGAGAGTTCTTCGAGAGACGCGACTTTCATATATGCCTGCTCGGAGTGCATCTGGTGCTGCTGCTCTGCTTTGCCCGGCCCACGTGGACGTTCTTCAGGAGCTATGTCCGGTTGCGTCTGGTGCAGCAACAGTTGCTGCCGCAGCTGGAGCGCAAGAATCGCGAGCTACTCCAAGACCAAAGCCAAAACCAAAGCAAAACCAAAGCCAAGTCGAAGAAATCGTTGGAGCAATCGAGTCAGCAGCTGAGCAGCGAGCAAAAATCCTTTCTCAAGGCATACGAGAAGGGATTGCAGCAGTCAACGGGTCGGGTCAAGGGAGCAGCAAATGCTGATGAGGCGCAACCGGAACGGGGCTATGGCATCCACTTCGAGCAGTGCACCCAGCTGGCGCTGTTGCCGTTCTTCGTGTGCAACTTCATTGGGATTGCTTGCGCCCGTTCGTTGCATTATCAGTTTTATGTTTGGTATTTTCACACACTGCCGTATTTGGTTTGGTCTACGCCGTATTCGCTGGGCGTTCGCTTTCTCATCCTGGGCATCGTTGAGTACTGCTGGAACACCTATCCAAGCACTCAAGTCTCGAGCCTCGCCCTCCACTTGTGCCATCTAGTGTTGCTGGTGGGCGTAGCAAGGCAAATTCTCCACACGTTGCGCTTGAATGCCACAGTGAGGCAACAACAGTCGCAGTTGCAGTCGAAGTTGCAGCAAAATGGACAATCAAAACTATTAACCAAAAAACAACAATAAACAATTGAGAGACTTTTGTGGACAATTTTTAATAATAAAATGAACAGCTCGTTGAGAAACAAAACCAAAAGATTTATTTATTTAAATTATTTATAATGTATTATTATTTAAAATTGAAACTATAGCAGAGCAATTTTTGTGGCTCGTTTCAAATTGAATTTATTTCACATAACTCAGCATAGTCAATTTCTTAAAAGCAGACTTTTTTTTGGTCACTGTTAGCTTTACAAAGTTATAAATATAAATACGAAGAATAGAAATCAACATTTTCATCAAAAACGAATTCAGTTTTTATTGTTTATAAAATTAATATTAGTCAGTTGTAGTTTAACGAATTTATATTTATTATATGTGCATATTTAACTTAATTAAGAACCGCAAAAATCGTATCAAAATCATTGTTTTCATCAAAAACAACTTCAGTTTTTATTGTCATTATATTGACCCAGCCAAAAGCGCATGCATGTCAATTGATCTTACAGATAAATATATATATATATATATATATATAGACATATATATATATTCTATTGGTAGTAGATTTTACAGCTATATAGATATATATGCTATTAGTAGTAGATCTTATAGATATATGTATTCTATTTTATATGTTTAGTCCTATTTGTTGGCTACTGTACAAAAAAATAGCTGAATAACTTAAGACTAAATACAATTAATATGTCCAGTTAAAACTAGTTATGGATTGGGTTTTGGGATGGAGTTGGACAGAGCATCAGCTGTCCAAAGGATGATTAACAGCAGCAGACCAGTTGGAAAATCATCAGCAGCTGGCCAAATGCTGAGCATCAGTTGGCCAAAGGTTGATCATCAGCAGAGGCCAAGGGATGAAAATCAGCAGACGCCATTTGGATGATCAGCAGCAGACCAGTTGGACGATTAGCATTAGCATACACAAGGATAATCAGAAAGCTTAGTCAATCGCTTCCTCCGACTGTAGCCACAGTTGGCGTTGCTGCTGTCGATGATGATGATGACGCTGTTGCTGCTGGTGGCGGCGACATGGCCGTCAACTCCAAATCCGCAGTGCTAAGCAGACTTGGTGCTGCATCTGCAAGACCATCGCTGTTGCTGTTGTTGCTGCCACTAGTCCGTTGCACGCTAAAAAAGCGCAGCAACGTTGTCTCACTGTTCCGTCGACTGGAGGTGGGCGTGCGCAGATGAGCTGCCCCCGAATCGTTGTGTGAGATGCGACGTCGCGGACTGGCCTGCAGCCGGGGACTGCACTCCGAGTTGCGCAGACTCTGCAGACGTGGCGAGGCCAGCATATCCACATTTGATGTCGTTGTGGCCTCCTCGCTGCCCATTTTGTCCGAGAGTGTGACAATCGCTCGACTGCTCGAGCTGAGCTTCTGTTTGCGTATTTTTGTCAGCCAATCGACTTTCTCTTTGGCCTTCCGCTTGGGCGACATGATGCCCAAGTGCGGCGCCTCGCCATCGAGCACATAATTGGGCAGATTGGAGGTGGGTGAGTAGATTAAGGCGGACAGCGATGTGGAACTGGCTGCTGTTGCTGCCTCAGCTGCTGTTGCCGCTGCTTGCGCTGATGTTGTTGGTGGCGAGGTGTAGACGGGCGGAATGTGATGATGATTCAAATGCTGTTCGCTGAGTGGCGTTACCTGCAGCAACTTGCAACAGGTAGGCAGCACTGGCGACACTGTGTCCTCCGAACTATTCTCCTGATTGGCGACCATTGGGTGCTCCTCCTCACCAATGGCGGGCAGTGCCAGCTGCTGACTGCTGCTACTACTGCTGCTACAAGTGGGTCCAAATAGGCGGCGACCTCGAGACTCAAGTGGCTTGGTGCGCTTTACTTGTGGCTGCTCCACATTCACATCGCTGCTCGCCGCGCCCAACATCTCGAGGAACGAACGCTTCGTGCTCAACTTTTCCACGGAGCTGGGCGTGCGCTCATTCTGCTCCATGAGACGCTTGAGGGAGCGTGGCGTCGACTCCAACTCTCGCAGATTGTATTTGTGTTGGTTGGCCGCTTTGGGCTGACGCTCAAATTGACGCACATAGCTCGCCTGGCCCCGATATTGTTCGGCAATCTCCGCTGCTGTTAGTGACTCCGGTGTCGGTCCAATGCGCCAGATTTTGTGGCGTGCATCGTCGCTGCACGTGACTATGGGACGATCGTGTGTGCTACCCCACGCAACACAAGTCACCTCGACAGTGTGGCCGGCCAGGGCGACAAGTGGCTCTGGCGCATGCTCCAAATTCCAGATATAGGCACGCTCATCACTACTGCCACTCAGCAAATACTTTCCGTCCGGACTCAGGCAGCTCTTAATGTAGAACGTCGAGTTGAGCAGTCCCTTGTAGCTGGCCAACGGTTTGGGTGCGTAGGAGACGAGATTGTAGCAGTAAATGGTGTTGTCCATGCAATTAGCATACAAACGTGTCCCTGCTGCATCCACAATTAGATTGGTGAACCCTTTGAATGTGGAATGACCTGCATAGGGTAAACTGTGACGCGGCAGTGGCTCCTTCTTATAAGCTGTATAATTACGCCGCAGATCCCAGACTTTAATAACTCCATCGCCAGCACCGCAAGAGATGAGCGTATTGTTGTCTTGGAATGCCAATCCTGTTATGCTACTCGAAGTATTGCTTCCATTGGACATCTTGGGCGTTCGTGTGCGTTGTTTGCGTTGCGATTGCGGTGTGCCCGGTCCGCCTGTGTGTCCACTGTAAATACAATTGTCCACACGCGACGTCAAATCCATATTGAGATTGGCGCGTATATCCCAAATGAGAATGGCACCATCACGTCCACCAGTTGCAAACACAGCCGGATCTGTGCGCTTGAAGGCGGCAGTCTTCACGGAGCGTGTGTGACCCAAATAGGAGTTGAGCCCGCGTATGCCAGATCCGGCAACTTCCCACAAGCGAGCCGTATGATCACCTGAGGCGGACACAAAACGCATTTGTCCCGGCGCCCATTCCAGATCGAAGACAGCATTGAAATGACATTGTGGGCCACTCAGCGATTGCTCCTCGGGCTCGCGATTGCGCACTGTCGTATCCTGCAGGGCAATCTTGCCATCCTCATTGGCAATGGCCAGAATGTGTCTGTAGCCATCACAATTGGCGAATTTGGCTGAGAAAATAGGAGGTTCCGGGTTGAAGTCGGGACTATAATTTGCTGGGGCAATGCCACGCCAACTGTCCTCTCTGGGCACACTCAGGCGACTCAGGGCAAAGTCGTAGCTGTGGTCATTGGCTACTTGGAGCAAGGCAAGAAGAATATTCAAAAAAAAAAATAAAGAGAAGAAAAACAAAATTAGTGCCAAATGCAAATGCTTTGTTTACGTTCTAGTTTCTCTTGCGTCAATTTCGCAAACACAGCAAATTTCGTTTTGTGGTTTGCAATTAAAATTGCAACAGACATACAATGAGTTTTATTATTATTATTCACTTGCAACTTACAATTTTTGGCGCTCGAATTAGCCACGAAAGGAGCAAATGCCCGCTCTAAAAATGCATTTCGAGCGCCAAAATTCCACAAATTGCCCGCGCAACGATTTTTTCTTCTTTTTTTTTACTTACCAAGTCCATGTTCTCGGCGACGTAATTTATTGTATATGTTCATTGTCATACACAATACAGACTAGCTTAGCCTGCAGTTTACGATGTGATTTTTACTAGTTTATTTGGTATATAAGCTATTTTTTAACTATGCGCGCATTTAACACATATTTTCCCTCCTAGCGACGCATTCCCTGTTTTGTCGTTAATATATTCGATAAACAGACAACACTGTCTGCTTGTTGTCGGCGTTGCGTTATCGACATCAAGAGAGTTTAAATTTTTCAACACTGCATTTAACAGCGGTCTTTAATATGTCCAAGTTACATGTTTACTTTTCTCTATCAGTTTTAAAATATAATAAATCATTTTGCATGACAAATAAATAAATCGAAAAAAAAAATGATTGTTCTTTACATTTTGCAGTAATTCCTAATGTACTGGAATACAAATTCTCGACTTTGCAAGTTAATATCAAACTGATTTTAAAAATAACGGAAAGTCTGACGTCTGTCGATGCGCTACTGCGAAATAACCTAAAAGAAACTATTGATATATCAGAAATATTTATTTAATTTATATTAAAATATTTTTATAAATTTTTCGTGCCAAAACTAGTTATCGAAATACGTGCACCGATTTGTCTCACGCATAGATGCGTTATTCGTAGCAAAAATTATCGGTATGCACACATCTCAAACTGAGGTGTAGTTTCATTTGTTTATACTCGAAAAGTAGTTGTCGGACATCGGTGAAGCGCTGAATGCAAACGGACCTGATATTTGCTCGCTCGCTTTCAGAAAGTGAAAGTTAATAGAACAAATTATGTAAAAGCACGCGATAACAGCATTCATATGTACATATCAGTGTGAGTGTGAGTGTTCTCCTGCTTATCAAAGTTCTCGTTTAATGAAGGCTGCGCCGGCAAAGTGCTACCAGCTCCACCCCACCAAAAAAAAGTACAAATAACTGCAGCATTAGCAGCAGAGAGCAACAACAACAAAGAAAAGCGGCGTCGTTGTCGTTGAGCGATGCACAAACGCTTTAAAATAAATAGAGTCGGTGCCATATAAAATCCCGTCTGTCAATGAACAATCTAGTGCAATCGCTTGCATTCAACAATATTCGCAACAGAGCAGACGAAAGAAAGAGATTGTCTATTCATTAAGCATTCACCTTGTACTTTTAGCGATTGCTTCTGCTTCGGCTTCGGCTGTGCGCCATAAAATCAGCCCACGAAGGTGAAGGCGGCTCATATATGGACATACAAACACACTCACTTTCAGCACTTATCGCACATAACAGAAAGCTTTGTCTTATTTATAAATCATGTCAAGATTGTCATTGATATAATTGTCAAGATTGTCATTTATTAATTATATAATCTTATTGCTTATTAAAATTATACAACTTCAAATGAATTATCAATAACGCGTAGACAGACTGCTTGCCCTCACTGTTCAGGCACACGTGTGGTGTACGAGAAAAAGGCACAATAGAGCAGTAGAGCAATCGGCATTTGAGTGAATACATTTGTTTATCCGGATATCGGAATGCGGTTTTTTTAATAGTTCAACGAATACTTTACATTTATATATACTGTATATATGTGCATGCAATAGGCACATTTTATTTAATTGCTCAAGACAAATATATATATTTTCTATGTACTTGGGTGTATTTATGTGTACAGAATGATAAGCAATAATTAATAAAAAAAAATGTTTATTTTTGTATTTCTGCTTTGGCTAGATATTGACAACGTGCTTGCAAAACTATAAATATCAACAATGCGAAGAAGCCGCGCCAGACAACAACAACAAATTAATAGTTTATAAATCGAACAAAAATTCAAAATTGTAATGCAAAAAAAAAAGAAAATCTAATACACACATATTGGCTACATTTGAAAATGGTTTTAATCCATCGATTGTTGAATTATATCTGTTGATATAACATTATTGGGTGCAGAGCAACGGCCATCAGACTGGAGGCCTCACTAACTCTGAAACGCATTTTTGCCCGCAAAATTGCCTATAAAGCGAAAACAAAATCTCCTCTAGCGGCCATGCGAACTAAACACTTAATACTGATACTAATCGGAGTGATAATAGTAACGATCGTTTTTATTGCATTCGGGCCAGCTGGGGAGCCAAACGACTCCTTCAAGCATATTGTGGTGCAGACGCACCAACAGCTCAAAGAGTTTCAGGTGAGTAATACGCATATCTCTCTATCTCTCTCTCTCTCTCTCCTTATCTCAATCATTTAACTCATGTTATTATCTATTTGCCGAAGGTTTACCCATTAAAATTTATTTATTTGTACCACTTTTGAGGGGCGTAAACATTTTTTCGTTATTAGCTCGGCAATAATCCGTACTTATCAGCGACTATTTCTTTTTTATGTACCCGATAGGACTGTTATTCTTGTTAAACAACAAATTCAATGTATATGGGTAGTAACTTTTATACCGAGTAATTACAAAATTTAATTGTTTTTGTTTTTCGGTGTATTAGTCATACACCAACTTTGTACATTTAATTAGCATTTGTAGACTTCTTTTTTGGCAAAGTCTTTGGCAGCTGTCAAGAATCAGATGAAATGTCCTTGAACTGTTTGTGATATAGCCTATATTATTATATTATAATAATAATGCCCTATATTTGGTTGGTTCACAATGCCCTCAAAAACAGTCTCACTTTGAACTGTGGACCGCATATCAATGGGACAAGCATTTGTGCTTACTTGCCACACATTTTCAATTGAAGCTTTTAGCCAAATTGAAAAACGTCTTCGGCTCTAAAATAACCGGGTAGTCAAACTGTCTGCTGCGAACTAGCAAACAACAAGTAAATGAGCCAAAAGATAGTATCATTTGGATGGCTAGTAGCACATGCCAGCATTCCATCATCATTTGCCATTCCTCGAGTTCCGGCCATTAAGTGGGGAAGTAGTAGTAGCCTTTAACTTTACTAGCCGTTTCTTGCTTACATGCAAATAATGCCATATAAAACTTTCTTTGTACCACCTCCTCAAATATACACATACAAAAAACTCACATGTAAAATACATATGCTATATATATATATATATATGTGTATATGTATGTATATATGTAAATATGTATATATATGTACTTACTTTATGATTAAGTTAGCGACCTCCCTTGACTCGAGTTGTGTTTGCTTTCATTTTATGCGGCCGAGAACGTTTATTGTTTACTTTAATTAGATTGCGGCAGCCACTTTCCGTCCCTAATGTGTGCATATATTAAGTTTCATGTTCTCACTTTGGTTTTGGCTTTAAGCAACTTTGTAGCCTCAATTCGGTTTTTAATTACCACCTCATGAGAAACTTAACTGAAATTGGAGATTAGAGCTGGCTTGGGTTGGCAACATGTTGGTAATCTACTTTCAGTTCATAAATAATCAAAAATCAAGTCTTATCACAGATAATGAGATAATGTCAACTGACCGAAAGATTGATTTAATTTAAAATATTGCCCCAATAATCGAAGAATGCCAGATAAGGAATGCCATAATAATGACTAAATCTGTACATAACAGAAAATTTGTTGTTTTCACTGCAGCGTTGTTTGTTCAATATTTACCAATCAGCATTGTGCAAATGCTTATAATTTTAATACATGTGACTTTGTGTTTCCGACAGCTGATAAACTTGTTCTCACAAAACAAAAAAATAATAATCAAAAAAAAAGACAACAGACTACAGAGAGCGTATTGTTTTCATTTGGTGGTCTCTATTTGCTGTACATATAATGCTGGAATCGACGAAAACTGGTTTCGTCCCAAGTACTTGGCTGTTAGTCGTGTTTAGGTCGTGTTACAGTTACAGTTACACTTGATTTCTATACACACATACGTAATATAAGTCATAAATAAATATTTAACACTATTTGAAGTCCCATTGACAATCGATGCAAGACGAATTGAGAATAGTTGACAGAAGCTATCTGTTTGCAATATTGTCAAGTGGCCACAAGCTATTCACACGCATTCAGCACGATCATAAAAAATGTACTGTAATATATATATATATATATATATAGATGTGTGTAATTCGATACGTTTGTACGTCATCAAATTCAGTGCATTGACTGACGTCAAGGGTTTTAAAGCCGCCTTCAGTCTGAGAAATCTTTTCACAGCTCACATATACATTTGTATATGTATGTGAATTCTCACATATTTAAAATGAACGTTGCCTTCAAATATTGTTAGGTGCAAACATATTAAATTATAAATTTTTAAGATTAAACGTCACGTAATTTATTATTGACGTATGACTCAAGTTAAATACTAAATATAAATAAAATAAACTATATATATACATAAGAGCCAAGAACCTTAAGTCCAGAAATACGTATTTTTTTTCCTACAAATGTTTATTAAAAATAATATAAACAACTTAATTAGTTGTAATACCCAAACGACTTAAACTTTTTTTGTAATGCACTTCTTTTAGTATGCAAATCAAGTAACTAATTTTGTATTTTTAAAAATTGATATTCATAAAATT
Organism: Drosophila setosimentum; assembly: GCA_035043505.1. Lineage (NCBI taxonomy): Eukaryota > Metazoa > Arthropoda > Insecta > Diptera > Drosophilidae > Drosophila > Drosophila setosimentum. The sequence goes on along the minus strand of JAWNMY010000003.1, from coordinate 11,296,244 downwards.
TGACCTGCTAAAACACCGAATATCAATCTCTACTTTTCCTGGCTACATGCATCATGCAGAAACTGCACAATAGAATTGTGAACATTTTGTTTCTGCTTGCAATGTGAACATTTTGTGAACATTTTGTTTCTGCTTGCAAACAAGGAAATTTGAATATGGCTCGATTTTGTTTTTTTTTCTTTCTTTTTGTATATTTAAGTGTTGCCATCGTCTAACATGGTCTAACGGCAAAACTTGTCAGGCAGACTAGCAAAGTGACCCCTGAACCCTGAACCGTTGACATCAGTTAATTGGATGGTTCGCTGTGACATGAGACTCCGGCTACTTTAGTTAGCAAGCAGTTCTTCAGCCCTGTCACGTTCGATATTCTTTAATAATTTAATATAATTTAGCTCAGAAATGTGTGTGTGTATGTGTGTATTGAATGATGACCTAGAGGAACAACCCGATGGCCTCCTCCTGCTAGCTGCTACGTACACATTACATATACACGGGTCTATTACAGCTTAAAGGCTACAAGGCAGCACTGTGGTAGCGGTTATAAAAAACAAAACACTCGCTGTTATAAATGTTTGGTGACAATTTCGTACAACTGGCATATACGGCAACCATTGCACATTGCCGAAGGGGGGCCTTGGTACACTAAAGTACCGGCCTCGTCTGTTCTTTTGCTAACCTCAAAAATGAAGTGCCCTAAAATGTTAATAGATGCCGCCAAAAGCGAGCAATTTTTTGATTTACTATGCGCTGATTGCTAACGTTAAAATGAATTGCCCTAAAATGGTAATAAATGTCGCTAAGAGCGAACAAGTCTCTGATATCGGAAATATATAGATATATATATATGTAGATATCGCAGTTTGCACTTGAGTAGCATTTACAATAAAAACGAAAATGACACCAGGAAAAATGATGGCTCCGAGTTTAATATTCAAATGTTGATCGTAATAAGGATTGCTTCATTTTTTATATGTATATTATAGAAGGTAGAATATATATATGTATGTGTGTGTGTTTGTTCGTGTGTAATGACGCTTCCCCCCACCCTTCTTCCCCCTTTGAGGAGGCGCCATTAGCCACATGCGACCATTTTGTGTCACGCGCGCACAAACTGAATTCCACACTGTAATTGCTGCTCACGTGCAGCGCAGGATGGTAGAAAAGCACGAAGAAGAATATCACCATAATGCCCCGACTTGCAGGCGCTGCGTGTTGGTCGAGTATGCCCTAATATGCCCTTGATTGTCCTGCCCCCTAACCCCTGACCTGGCACCGCTCAGCTCCTCGAGCAAGTGAAATTCTTTCGAAATGCTAAACAACTTATATGTATATTATACATATGGTAAATGTATGTGTATTTTTTTCGAGAATTAAGAATTGATTTAATTGAATTAGAGCAGAGAAACATTCTTTCAATACCTGACGCCATTGACAAACTCTTGATAGCTAATTTTTCCATCGTTGTCGGCATCGATTTCTTTCATCATTTCATTGAACTCCTCATCGGAGCACCTTTCGCCCAGATTGTACATAACATTGCGCATCTCGACGGGCGCTATGAAACCGTCCTCGTCGCGATCAAATAGCTTAAAGATCGCCATTAGATTCTCATCCTTGCCCAGACCCTCCATGCGCTTCACAATCATTTGCTCGAACTCCAGCAAATTAATCACACCATCACCATCCGTATCGATTTCATCGAACAAATCGTACAGTTCCGCTTCGGTGGGGAAATGTCCCAGCGATCGCATAGCAATCCCCATCTTCTTGGCGGAGATTTTACCACTGTCATCTGGATCGAGAGCTTTGAAAGCATCGCGTATTTCTTGCATTTGATCCTCGTTTATTGGAACTATTGCTGCCTCCATTTTGTTCAGTCTGGAAATCCAATTCTAAATATATACAATATTTTTAAATCAACGGAATGTTTAATTTTGTTGTCTTATATTCGTGTCAGATTTGAGATATATATGCTATATTATTCTATAGCTGATGTATAGCTTAAAGCAAACTTTGATTTTGATAACTCAACTCTATTGATTATGATTATCTCTAAAGACTCTTTACCTGATCACACCCAAACATATTCAAATACGTGATTGACAAAAACATTAGCAAAACAAAATATTTCATTGCATTCCCAATATTTTTCCAAAAGAAATTCCCTTAGAGCCATAATTATTATCAATAGAACCTCCTGTGTGACAAATGATGTTAATAGTCCCTAATTTTATTAAAGTTGAAGAAATGTTATGTTTGTAAACCCGCATTTGTTTGTTTGTTTTTTTTTTGTTCAGCTTAGATTTGGCACAATCGTCATCTTGACAAAGTTTTAATAAAATTTGAATTGGCATAAGCCATGATTGGGTTTGCTGACGCTCCAATTGTTGGCATGGAAGCATTGCTTGGCCGGATTTCAAGCTGTCATGCGATTTGTGGCGATGACAATCATTAGAGACGCCTCCATTGCCACCACCATGTCCCAGGCAGGCTTGTTTTGTTTTTGTGGGCACCCACAATCTGTTACAGAGGACAAACTCTTTAGTGGCATGCGACACGCCCATCGGAGCCGTATATTTGAGGTCAACACTGAGAAGCACGAAAAATATTCCATTGTTAACATAATTTGACTGTTGGTGTCCATTGGGAGTAAATCACCTTCTCTCTGTGTGTTTGCCTAATCAGAATTAAATTTGTTTACATGGTGGGTATCGAAGGTTGAAAATTAATTGGGTAAACTGGAATACATATATAGTTTTTGCTGATGATGTTGTGTGTCTGTGTGTGGCTATTTAACCCATTATATAGAGGTTCAACTGAACTAACTAAATAACATCATTTAAGAACGGAAATATTATCAACACGACGAAGATTAAATACACTTTGCGGATTATCCTTAATATCGGGAGAGATAAATAGTTTCTATGATCAAACTGGCATATTCTGATATTAGACAAATTGAGAATCTGTTCAAGGATATGTGTTCATAATAAGTTGGGAGTTGTCTCCTTTACTTACATTACATTAATATTTATTCCTCGCTTTTGGTTTGTTGCTGTTCTTTCAACATTTTTGTTAATGACACTTTCTGAACATTAATTTTGCAGGTCTTGACCAAAAGACTTGTTTATTATTATTTTGAGTTGGGTGTTTACTTTTTTTTTTTTTTTTTAAGAAAAGGAGCGCCTTTTAAATAACATTTGTAGGCAATGATGTCGGCAACATTTGCGTGTCTTCTTCTGGTCAATTTGTTTGGGGCGGAGTCGGAACAAAAATATATTGATTTTGACTTACTTATTGATTAACAAAACATATATCTCAAAACAGACCACAGAGCTTGTCACGCAACTTTGTCAAACAGTTGATTTATACTATTCGTATTTGTGTACTTGAATTGTTTGCACTTTTATTATCGAGACTATTGACTACAATTGATTGATTGATTCGTTTTTGCTACTTGCAGGAGAATTTACGGGTGGGCTTGGAACGTAAAAAACTCGATCTCGAGCCGAAATATTTTAAATTGCTTGGCTTCGCATCGCCGCTGAACACAAAGGAGAACGATGATGACGCCTCCCATCTGCCAGTGCAGCAGAATCAGGATACAGATAAGCCGGTCACGGCAAGGCGGGCGGCACAGGAACTCCAGCAGCTGCACAGACGTGACGGCACCCGTCAAATGGCAGCGATAGAATCAAATCCATTTCAAGAGTTCGATCTGCAGGAGCAACAGGTGCAGCTGCAGCAGCAGAAGAGTCAACGGAAACGGATAACGACACCGTACAATGGCACCAAGGCCAACTTCACCATAGTCACATACGTGCAGCAGGAGCGACAAGTGGCATCGGCCATTTTGTTGGCACAAAACATTGCCGCCAAATTGCCCAGCGAATATCTGCTCATCTATGATCTGGGCGTGTCCGAGGAACAATTGCGCACATTGACCGCCTACTGCAATAGCAGTCGATGCACCGTTATTACCTATGACCTATCCGAGTTTCCCTCGTCTGTTAACGATCAGCGAACGCACGCATATCGACCCATTGTGATAAAGGATGCCTTGATGCGGGCCAAATCGGTGCTGTTTGCCGAGAACTATATGCGTATACGTGGCGGTTATCGGGAGCTGCACGAACTGCAGAATCGCGTCATGGTTTCCGGCGTCCTCGGCTGGAATACACCGACAGCCGTCTCAACGCTCACCCATCCAAAGATGTTTGATTATTTTGAGTCGAATGCCGATGATTTTATATTCCTGCGCATGGTCGATCTGGATGCTGTCTTCTTTGCGGACACGCTCTTCGTCACGGAGAAGATTATGCTGCCGTGGCTAAAATGTGCCCTCACATTGGAATGTATCGATCCAATCGGTAAGTGGGCGTCTCTCCCATCTCCCATCTTCCATCTTTCTCTGCCCCTTTTTGCTTTAACATACATATGAAGTCATTACTTACCCCGCCAACCCGTAAACATGGCTCAATCTCATCCCCATCGTCGCAATCAAAATCACATTCATTCCCAGCGCTCTTTTCTTTCCAGCTGTGGCCCACAGCGCTAATGACCATCATTTACAGCGCATTCAGCTGAATGATAACAAAAATGCAAATCTACATGTATATTTGTACATATGTCTACCATAGCTAATATATATGCTTTCATTTCTATTCATAAAAAAGTTGAATCTGACGGATGAATGTCAATTAACCTAAAGCTCCCCAAAAACATAAGTTTAAAACAACTAATGAGTTAAGAGTTAATTTAGGAAACACTTTTTTCTCTTTGTTTATCAAAATCAAAATGAATTTTGAACAGAATTCAAGTACAACTGAGTAACTAAAACTATATGATTTTACAGAGTGTCTTCAAGTTGGGCAGGAGTACGCAGTTTATAGTCTGTATTAGTCATTACTGCAGAGAGAAGAGGACTCATGAGTAGGTTTGAAGTATTACCAAAATGTAGCATACATTACAGGGTATTTCCTAATTGGGCACCTAGTTCAATATCCAATTGAAATTTACCTTTTACTTATTAGAAAAAATACGCAATTCAATTCACTTCGGTTTATATCATAATTAGCACACCTCTCGTGTACGACAATTGCGCATAAGCTTGATTAACATTATGAATGGACCTAGAACTACATTCTTTAGTATCAACCAGCATAATTTGGGTCGATCAGCGTATATATTGGCCGCGGCAAACAGATACTCCTGGGGCCCAACACGGTAGCGATGCTGGCCGGTTAGCTGACAATGTGTATCGTAGATGATATAACATGCCTCCATATGCCAACCAGCCAAGGTAAGCAGTCCGCTAAACATACCCATAAAGTATGCGCCAAGCAAAAATAGTCCAAAAACCGTACAGATGAAAATGACACCAATGCTAATTGTAAATTGACATTTGTACTGTATGGTGTATATTGTCAAAAGCAGCAGTTCTGTATTTAAAATCAATGGACATGCATGCAGCTGCAAATTATAGGCATATTATATAGTAAGGAGAAAGGCATATAACACGTACAATATACGTACCCAACGTGATTGAAACTGATTCATTAGGTGTAAACTCTTGGAGAACTGTGTGGTGAACGAAATCAAGAGAAATACGATATAGTTATACGGTGGAGAGCGTCTCCAATTTGGCCAAATGTAGAGCAATGTATACATAATAAATATAACAATAGTAGAACCATCAGTAACATAATTATGTAGAATGTAGCTATTTGGATATAATCGTAATATCTCCATGAACGGTGAAACCAATAAAATTTGTAGCTAAAACAAAATGTGTCAGAGGTGAGGGATAATAATTGAAATTGAAAGGGATATAGAGAAACATACCATTAGCAAGTAATAGAAACGACGCACCAATCTCCGCCTTAGATTTGGGTCATCTATATCGAAGTTGTGCGTACGTCTATGTAATCCATCAGGCAGCAGCTCACATTGTATGCTTACGTCTTTTATTACATAATTATATATCTATGACATATGTTGATAAAAGTTCACATGTAATTACCCGATTTATGGCCAAATCCAACAGTTTCCATTCCGATTTCTAACTAAATGATGCATCATTATGAAAATCATTGCAACCGTTGATAAAATTATTATTTGATAAAATAATCATTTGATTATAATTATATCTACATAATTGGTATCTATCTATTTAAATGTTATCTCTTGAACCATATTATTAACCAGGTGCCCAATCGAACGGCTGCAAGTTTAACAAAAAGCCACTTTTTCGATACTCTGGCTGTCATGGCTACGATGCATCCGCATTCAACATTGTGCTGGGACTCACATGGCATCTGGACGATTCGAAATATTCATTGCCCAGCAAGGAGAAGAACATGTTCTACAAGGAGACGCTCGAGCAGGCGACGAAAATATTGGAGAATCGACGACGGAACACTAGCGACACATCCGATCATCCATTTACGGAGGACTGAGCAAATGCAGCAGCAGCAGCAGCAGTAGCAGACGCAGATGCATCTGATATAAACATGCAACATTTTCTATATTTGTATATACACATTTAGGAGCCGCTGGATCAAAGCAAGCCAACTGCTTACACTAAATAGCAAATGTGTGCTTTAATATTATGGCAAAGAAACTTCATACACACACCATAACATAATATTACATACATACATACTAACTACATACATCAGGTGTCATTATCAAAAATGTAAGATGGAAAAATATGAAAGAATTTCGAATAGTTACATAGATAAAATTTACACATTCATACATATGTATGTAATATAGGCCGTGCTATACCTTACTTCAGAGACCGTAAATTTTATAAGCTATATAATATAAAAATGACTAAGGTTTATTTCTTAAATTTGCTCTTCTTGCTAAGCATTACTAAACAACTCAGGTCAAACTGATTACAATTCTGTGTGACAAAAATATGTTTTTATGATTTTGCAAACATGACATGGGAGCCGTGGAAGGATTTTTCAAAAGTCAAAAAGGTGTTTTCTTGTTTTGTAGCTTACTTTCAAAAGATATATATTAATCAAGTCATAATCTGATTTTGAGTTCCATTTTTTTTAGCGCAAATATAAAATTCGCAAAATAATCATTATTTTATTGAGTTATATTTTCCACACAGAGTATAATCAGAATGGTCTGCGTAGATTAGTATACATCCAAAAAATTGAATACATAAACAACTAAGGAATATGCACAAAAACAGTAAATCATAATTCATTGTATGTGTATACGTTAAGATTATCCAAATAGAATAGACTACTGATATAATTGTATTGTTTGTACGGCTATACAATTTACGGTCCCTGTTGCGTATACAACGTCCATGACCAGAGCAGCAGTAGCTTCTGTCCAATAAATACGCCTTAGTAACTTATTTGTTATTCTAAAATTTTGGTGTATCTTTGTACATCGTTTGTTTAATAATGATACACTACCTATATTTAGCAATGTTCATTTTTTTGTGTATATATTATTTATGTAAATAAATGAGAGAAATTACATACAGTTTGTGATTATATTTGATAGTTACACACATATTCATACATAATCAATACAAATAACTTAATGTAATTACATATATTAAATGTACTATAGAAAATGAGCCAAAAACGTTAGCTTAATAAAGTAAAAAGTACAATAAAAATGAATCCAAAAGTGTTTTTGTTTATGTTCGATTTATTATTTATATTGATACTAATTTTAAACTACAAAAGTTGTTTGTGCATATAAAACAAATAATATAAACAATATATTTATACATATAGTGGATAGATACATAAACACATTTTGGATATAGTGTAATTTGTTCTCATGAGTTTGATGTAACAAAATTAAAGTAAGTTGAGTGTAAAAATGTATTTTTCATGCCCTTAATTATTATTATTATTATTTATGACTAACACAGCAATAAATTGTGCGCAAGCGCAGCAAAGTACGTCACACAATTGGGATACAAACATGATATGTACTATCTACACATTTATGAATTTGTATTATTGCATGCATTACCATCCATGCGGCTCACTTATTCATTTAGGTGTTTTGCGTTAAAATGCAAATAAAAATGAAAAAAAATTCAGAAAACTTAAATTCCTTAAACGCTTATAGCAAAATCGGACTAAGATAGATTCGTTAAATTTATTTTAATTTTAAAATAAATTAAACTGCTAACATAGCATAGCATAATTAAGTTAATTCTATATTGGGAAAACTTAGTTCGTATCCGCGCCCTCCAATCAAACTTCCACGATATTCTGGTGTTGCCAGCTATGAAAAGTTTGTGATGGTTGCGTTACCATTTGTTTACTAAAAAAGAGCGCGAGAAATTGAATTTGTAAAAGCTTTATAGTACTCACTGCAAAAATAACGAAACTTACATCTTGTGCAAGAGTAGTCAGTATAATATCAGCACCAGCAACTGAAACAAGTTCAAATTCGCGGAGGTACAGAAAACGAGTTTGGCGCTCCCAAGCTGAAAACAAAAAGTAAAAGTGCGCGTGTGTTTAACCAACAATGATTGTTATTACGAAATTGCTCAACATAATTATGATATTTTTGTGCACACAACATGCACTGATTAGAAAAATCAGCGCATATGACCCAAATGATACGAAAATTGTTGAATGTTGCCTTCCACCAGCTGGAATGTTTGAGGCCTTTTATCCTCGTGAAGTGGAGGGGATTCCCAACAGCGCTTCTCGTCCCGCTCACGGTCATGGCAGTTTCTTCAAGCATCGAAATCCTGCTCTGGTGGACACCAAAAATGCAGCTGCCTATGGCTATCGCTTCGATGGCAAACGGCGCTTTAATTTTGATTAGTTTGTAAGACCCACTAACATTTCAACGCAATTTATATTCTTATTCATTTGTAAACCACAATTTGAAGAAAGTTAATAAATGAAACGGAAAATCAGCCAAATGTTTAAATTTTCACGGTTGCTAATGTGTTATCGATATACGCATATACAGCTGTGATCACGTTGGTTTTTGAATGACATTTGGCATGTCAGTAGGAATGAAGAAGAAAATATTTTTTTATAAAAGTATGTCTTTGAAACAGATTTATTGAACGCAACAAAATTCAGCATTGTAAATTGTAAATAAAGTTGAATACGTTCAAGGCCAGACCGAAATCACCTGCAAATCATTAACGTGAGAAGCTTCAGTATGCTGAAAATGCTAAAAAACTCTTGGCGCACGTAAGAATCGTGTGTCTATGTGTGTGACTGCGAGTGCGTGTGTGTGTGTGTCTGTGTACATAGACCCGGTGTATGAAATAATAATTTCAACATTACTCAATTAGATTTCCACGGCGCTTCGCCACAAAAGTAACAACAGTCGGTGGTGATGAAATTGGCAGCGGTACTGGCATTGGACAAATCACTGGACGCGTCCGCAGCAATGAGGGTGGACCACACAAGGTGAACACGCCGTCCAAAGAGATTGTTACGCATCTGCCGCCGCTAACCGAACCACTGCCAAACTTGCCAGATGCCGTCTATGCCAAAGCATTGGCAGAGAGTGCGACCACAAAGGTCACCACACTGGCAAATGGACTGCGCATTGCCTCGGAGCCACGCTACGGACAATTCTGTACTGTGGGTCTGGTTCTGGACTCTGGACCACGCTATGAAGTTGCGTATCCCAGTGGTGTATCACATTTTCTGGAGAAGCTTGCATTCAATGTGAGTTCAACTATATATTTTTATATAATTGTCACTTATTTTTGTACTTGCTCAATTCTGATCCACAGTCCACAGTTAATTTTCCTAACAAGGACGCCATTCTAAAGGAGTTGGAGAAGAACGGTGGCATCTGTGATTGTCAAAGCTCTCGCGACACGCTTATATATGCGGCCAGCATTGACAGCCGTGCCCTTGAGTCGGTGACCCGTTTGCTGGCCGATGTTACGTTGCGACCCACGCTCAACGAACAGGAGGTGAACTTGGCGCGTCGCGCTGTCAACTTCGAATTGGAAACGCTTGGCATGCGACCCGAACAGGAACCAATACTCATGGACATGATACACTCAGCCGCATACAGAGACAATACGCTCGGTTTGCCAAAGCTCTGCCCATCCCAGAATCTGGAGAGCATCGATCGCAATGTGTTGATGAACTATTTAAAGTATCATCACTCACCGAGCCGTATGGTCATCGCTGGCGTGGGCGTAAGATTCACTTTAGCTCAATTGTGATATTCAATTTTTTAAAAAATCGATCTATCTAGGTGGATCATGAGGAGCTGGTTGAGCACGTGGAAAAATACTTTGTCGAAAATGAGGCAATCTGGATGAAGGAAACGTTACCAAGTGAGGCTCCCAAGCAAGTCGACACTTCGGTCGCACAGTACACAGGCGGCTTGGTTAAGGTAAGTGTTCACAAATAGAATTGAATCATAATTCAGTTTGTTCATTTAAATAGGAACATTGCGAAATTCCCATTTATGCGGCCGCAGGGCTGCCCGAGCTGGCGCACGTTGTACTCGGTTTTGAGGGCTGCTCCCATCAGGATCCGGACTTTGTGCCATTGTGCGTGCTCAATATTATGATGGGCGGCGGTGGCTCATTCTCTGCCGGTGGTCCCGGCAAGGGCATGTACTCTCGTCTCTATACCAAAGTGCTGAATCGCTACCATTGGATGTACAGCGCCACGGCGTACAATCATGCCTACGTGGACACTGGCCTATTCTGCATACACGGCAGTGCCCCGCCGCAGCATATGCGCGACATGGTCGAGGTGCTGACGCGCGAACTGATGAACATGGCCTTCGAGCCGGGCACTGAGGAGCTGATGCGCTCTAAAATCCAACTGCAATCGATGCTTTTGATGAACCTCGAATCACGACCAGTTGTGTTCGAAGATGTGGGCCGCCAGGTGCTGGTCACGGGTAATCGCAAGCGCCCTGAGCATTTCATTAGGGAAATTGGTAAATAGAAAATTTCAAAGTATGATTCACTTATTGCAAAGGTATTCATTGCAGAAAAAGTAACAGCCGCCGACATTCAGCGTGTGGCACAAAGACTGCTCAGCTCAGTGCCGTCGGTGGCTGCGCGTGGCGACATTCAGAATCTGCCCGAGATGGCGCACATATCCAGCGCACTCAGTGGAAGTGGGCGCTCGCTTGGACGCCGTCTATCGCTCTTTAAGTAAAAAAACCCTTTCCAAATTAATGCGTTGTTGAATTCGTATTGCATTTTGTACCATGAGCACTCAAATCGAGTTGATTTTGTTAAAAAAATTTAAATTCATTGCATAAATCTTGATCTTTCACTGTTATGTGTGCGTGGTATTCAAAACTCGAACTATTTTGTAGCAATTAAAGGTAAGAAACAATCCAGATTTCAAAATCATTGGCTGCCAGTCGAAGTATATTTGGGTAATCATTTTGAATGAATCGGGGGAACAATCAATTAAGCATTCATTGTTTAGTCGTATTTCAGAAAACTTAACTTGCAAATATTAATATTAAGGCATTAATAAAAAAAAAAGTACAAAGCTCAAATCACATCAAAGAGCAACAGTCGAATTTGCATTTACTTTATTTATATTTAATTAGTAGTAGTTGTAAGCAAATTAAACCGATGATGATGAGGATACGGGTGATATTGAGCCATAAAGCAGACCCGAATGCTGCTTGGGCGGTGTGCTAGTTGCACTTTCGCTATCACTACTGCTGCTGTTGCTGCTACTCCGACTCCGACTCCTTGAGACATGAACTGGTGCTAGAATTGGAAAGCATACAATTAAATATAGAACGGATATAATGTGAGAATTGATTCAGTTACATCTGAGTCGCTTGGTGGCATTGTCATTGTCATCTTCATCATCCTCGGGCAACTCATCACTGGATATATTCTCGTGCATGCGATATTGTTTGGGCAGATGCGACTCATCTTTGAGGGGCGGTGCGTATTTGGGCTTCTTGCCCCTCTCGTCATGCGGCCTACCCGTTTCGGTATCCATTTCGCTGCCGGTTTGTTTCTTAATGCTCTTGGCAATGACCCGTTTCTGATGGTCCAATTGGGGGAACAAAGCGCGTGAATTCTCTAACGCCTGCTTGGCCGCATTCATCTCCGCTTGCTGTATGGACGAACCACTGGCGGTGGCCAAACGCTTGGAGCGAAAATAGACAGCCACTTTGTAGACGCGCGTATTTGTGGGTCCAGTGGCCTCGACCACCTTATAGTATGGTATATCTGGTTCGCCGCCATCCATGGTGCGCAATGTGAGACAGCATTGCTGCAGCTTTGACTTCGGATCGTTCCAGTCCTGATTCATGATGAACTGCTGCAGACGTGGAAACAGGCAGACGTGACAGAACTGCTCGCAATAGAGCAGTCCCTTGTCCACGTACAAAGCGCCCAGGAAGGCTTCAAGCAGATCCGCACGATCTTTGGTCTTCAAGTCGGCCTTGGGATTGGCATAGACAGCGTACTGGGGCATTCCCAAATCGTCGCAGACCACGGCCTGTGTCCGATTGTTGACCAGCGAGGAGCGCAACAGCGACAAGTGACCCTCATGATGTTCCGGAAAGTGACGATACAAATACTCCGAACAAATCAATTGGAGCACAGTGTCACCCAAAAACTCCAGCCGCTGATTGGAGCCCAGTGTCAAATGGGTAAAGCCGATCGAGCGATCTGTGAAGGCACGCGCCAGCAAACGTATATGCTTGAACTTGATGCCAACGGAGTCCTCGAATTTGGTCAGATCCTTCAGGACGCGATATGAATCAATGCAGCTGCGATCGCCTAATGGTTCTTGTTCCTGCAACGGATGCTCTGGTAAATTTTTCCAGATCTTTAACAGCTTATCGTCCTGCCGGAACAGTGCATCGGTGAATACTTCATCGGCCACCTTGATGCCACCATCCAAGAGCAATGCGCCCATCAAGGCCTCGAAGCAATTAGCCATTGCATGACGCAACTCAAGCTCGTGACACAAATCCGATCCGTGTGCATACAACATGAACTCTTCGAGTTGTAATTTTTTGGCCAGCAGTGCCAAGTGCTGATTCTGCACAATCGCCGCACGATAAGTGGCAAGGCCCCCCTCTTCCAGCTCGGGGAACATAAAGAACAAATGAATTGAGCTCAGGAATTCGACAACGGCATCGCCGAGGAACTCCAAACGTTCGTTGTGCGTTATATTCGATAAAGTCTCGTGATCCTTGCCAAAACGGGACATAATGCTGACCAGCGTATTTATGCCCCGTTTGCGTGTGTTCATATAGTGAATCTTTCGATCTCCATATTCCGGCTGACGAATGCCACAATTTGTAAGCGAATTACGCGCATGATCCGGATTAGTGCCGTAGTTCTCCTTGTACGATGGATGGGTCAACGCCAGCTGGAGCAAATAACGATTCTTGAACTTGTAGCCAATGCTCTCCTCGAGCAGATCGAGCGACTTGTGGAACCGCAAGTGTCCGGTGAGCACCGGTATGAGCATGGCATGCTGCACAATGTCGCACATGATGCCGGTGCGATAGAAACCGTCCGAACTGATGGCCACCGTAATATTGCGTTTCATGCGTCCTTGGGTGCGCATCTCCTGCAATCGCTGTTCCTTGTCCTCCAGCTTCCGTTTGTCCTTGAACGATGGCTTCGACATATTGGCCATTAGATGACGGAACTTGACATATTCACGCCACGCCTTCTGATACTCGGGATTGCCCGCATAGCTTAGCTGTGGCGGACGGATGCCGAAGTGCACAATCGCCGGATGTGAGATACCCGTCTCCCGATCTAAGCACACTGGCAAATCTGAATTGTTGCGATCCAACTGATCGACGCGCAGCGAACACGGCTTGTGGCCCGGCTTCGTCACCAGCATACCCTTGATAATGTCCACATATTTTTGCCACTCATGCGTACTGATCTGGTTTAAGTGGAGCAACTGTTGACGTTCAACCAGCTCGGCAGAGTTGTCCAGCAGATACTTGAGGACCTCGCACATGGCCAGCACTTCTTTGCCGTTGTCGGACAGCTCGCGCACAAAGCGAGGCAGAAAATGAAAGGCTGGACAGGAATCGTCAGCGTTCGCCGATCCATTCGGTATCAGATTGAAGTCGACAAGTTCCAGCAGCTCATGGAACAGATATTTAACTAATCGATAAGAAATCCAGGTAAATTTTAGATATAGTTATAAAATGCATCACTACTTACAGAACAAATCCAGTTCACGTATGGTAAAGTTCTCGGGCATCTTCTCCTCATCATACTCGATAGTGTACTCGATGTTGAAGCGAATCACCTTGCACACGGGCAGATCGGTGAGGCGCACATGCGACAGCAGAGAGAATCCCTCGAAAAGAAACTCATGCTCGTCGTGTTTAATAATTGTGGGCGTCTTGGTCAGAAAGTTTGTGGGCGGTGAAATTGTGATGCGATAATGATACAAATTAGCTGCATTATTCGTATCCTTATCGCACACCCGATATCCCTTCTCGCCCGGATAGATGCCATGCCGTATGCCGATGCGTCGCGACTTGGCCGAGCAGCGGCACAGCGGACCATCGTTCATCTCGCCAGCGTCGTTGTGCCACAGATCGGGATGGACGCGCTGCGGGTGGAGCACCTTGCGCGACAATTCCTCCATGCAGCAGTCTTGCTCAATCTTGAAGGCATCCTCATCAGAGTCGGAATCAGAGCTCGAGGAGCATGCCTCCGACTTGTGCTTGTGCTTGCAGGCGCGTCGTCGTGTCTTGCGTGGCGGCGGCTCATAAGCGGGCAAATTCTGACGCCCTCGCACGGCACGCTGGATGAGCTCATCATCGAAGAGGGCGCACAGTTTGTGGAGGCGTGTCTTGGCCTTCACCTCGTGCTCCGTCTTGGTGCGCTCGTAGTAGAGCTCTGCGGGCGAGGAACGCACCCAGGTCTCAGCTGGCGCCTCAGCCTCATTGAGTGCCTTGATTTTCTTAATATAATCCTCAGACTTTTCGCAATAATTTGCACAATACTGACGCAGCACGCGATCGCGCTCTGTTTCTATCTTTGGAGCATACGCATCGGATTCACTCCGCTTGTTATAGCTGCGTGTGTCCTCATTAACCGATGTTGCCTTGCGCGCATATGGATAGGAGCCAGTGCGTGCCTGTCGCGGATTGTGATAATGTTGCTCATAGCGACTGCTGTTGTTGTAATTATAGCCTCCGCCGTAGTTGTTCGGGTACTTGTGGTTATAACCCGCATACCTTTGATCGACTAATCGATAATTGGAATTGTGTTCGTACCGATTACGTTCCTGATAATTATACGAGTGCGCGCTCTGTCCATACTGGTCATAATCATATGCGCCAGCCGATGGATGAGCGTAGTTTGTGTGTCCAGCATAGCCCTCGTGGTAGTAGTATGGATTATATGAATGTGGGTTTGAATTTTCTGCGTATGGTTGTGGCTGTTGTGGGCATGCGGAGTGTGGTGCAGCATATTTCATGTAATTAGCGTAGGAACTGTGATTGTCATTTAAAATATTTCCACTCGACGGATGCTGCTCGTAATTGAATTGATTGGTTACTCCTATTGGCACATCAATTGTGCCTGGTGGAGCGTCATCTTCTATGCCAGGCGGCAAAAGGTGTTCCGTGTCCGGTGGTGGAGGCGGCGGAGGCGGAGGTAGAGTAGAAAATTCCTGTGGCGGCGGCAATGGAGGCTGATCCATTATTGTATTTTCAATCAATTATTTCTTAAACTCGACTTCTCTGCTGCAATGTGACCATAGTTGCAGTAACTTTGGTAGCCCTTAACAACAGGGCTGGGTAGTTAATGTGAAACAGCTGTTAGCGTAAATCAAGTTCCAATGAACCAGAGAGTTAAACATATTAAAGCACAGCTGATCAATCACATAAAGCATTCTTACATATTTACATATATATCTATATATCGAAGAGAAAAGGTATTGTCATCTTTCCACAACATGGACACAGAAGCACCACCTGTACAACCTGCAGAGAACACCCTTATCAGTTGTCCAGGCACTACGCCAGGCACACCATTGAGCAAAAACCAGTTGAAGAAGCAACGAAAACACGCCGAACAACTCGAATTTCGTAAACTACGTCGGCTCAAGGAACGCGAGCGCCGCAAGGAGAAGAGAGCGGATGCCAAGAGCAAGGGCTTACCATTGAGTGTGGGTCCATCTCGCAAGGAGCTGAAACGGCGCCAGGTGTCCGCAATTGGTCAACAGAGCGCTCCAGATGCGATCAGCGTGGCAATTGATTTGAATTACGATGATCTGATGCACGAGCGAGATATTGCCAAGTGTGTGAAACAATGTCTGCGCATCTACACCATCAATCGACGAGCTGCACTCCCGCTGCGTCTGCATTTCACAGGCATTAAGCGGGATGGACACATACACGAGTGTCTGAAGAAGAACGACGGCTGGGAGAATTGGCACGTGGATTATCACTTTGATTGCACCCACAGCGAGGTGTTCGAGAAGCAAAAGTTGGTCTATTTAACCTGCGAATCGGATACGGTGCTGGGCAAGCCACTGCCTGGGCATACGTACGTAATTGGAGGCCTTGTCGATCACAATCATTTCAAGGGGCTATGCCATCAGCGTGCCACAGGTGCTGGTCTGGCGACAGCTCGACTGCCGCTCAGCGAGCACGTCGATATGAAGACACGTTCCGTCCTTAGCACCTTTCATGTGTTTGAGTTGTTGACTCGCGTGGCGGCTGGACAGGGTTGGATACAGGCCATTCTCGAAACCATTCCGCAGCGCAAGGGAGCCACGGCCAAGGATAACAATACAAGAAAAGGAAATGAAGAAAAACTGGAGCCATCTGAACAACAGCTAGAACTTGTGGAAGAAAAGCAACCATCAACAGAAAGCTGACGCATTTTTTTTTTTTATATTTAGTGAAGTATAATTACATGATTTTCTACAATAAAGTAAAACCAAATACTACTCGAAATCTCATTTAACAATACACTTTTTAAATTGACGAACTGGCAAGGCCCAATGGCTGTCAGATCTGGCAAGGCTTTTTTTTCGTTTTGCAACACACAACACTTATAATGTTTGGGCTGCTGCGCTTTCAACTAGTACAAAATGTGAGAAAGTTTGAACGCATCATGGCTTTCTATGCAGTTGCAAAAGGACGAAAGGTTGGCATTTATGAAAACTGGGCGCAATGTGAGCAACAGGTGAAGGGCTTCAAGGGAGCTGTTTATAAGAAATTCAACACACGCCAAGAGGCCAAGCAATTTATGAGCCCAGCTGGAGCTAGTGGAAGTTATGCACCGGAGGAAATAGCTGTGCCACTGGGCCAAAAACAGACACAGGCAGTCAATTGGCACTCAAACCTAAAGCAGCAACAGCAGGAACCAAAGATAAACACAGACTTTTGGCCAGAGGATGTGGCAGGCGAAGACGCTGTCGACGAAGATGACTTGGTGAGTAGAAAATGCGGAGAAGTTGATTTCTTCAAATCCTATGTTTTGTGTATTCGAAGATAGCAGCAATGAATGAAGTTGAAGGATTTCCGTTGCCTTCTTCAAACAGTCGCAAGCGTAAGGCAGAGGATTACAATCAAAAATCCAAATTGAAACGGCACGCATCCAATGTGGAGGAAGCTGTTGCACTGAAACAATTTGGTGCATTTGAGTTTACAATGGATGGCGAAGGCTATGTGATTGTTTATACAGATGGCTCGTGTCTGGGCAATGGCCGGTCAAATGCCTGTGCTGGCTTTGGCGTCTATTTCGGTGACAATCACCAACTGTAAGTGTTACTTGCAGCTTGTTGCACCTTCGTCTAACTATTAATTTTGCTAGAAATGCTGCAAAACCAGTCCTGGGACGTGTGACGAACAATGTGGGAGAAATACAAGCTGCCATTCATGCGATTAAAACAGCATTGGATTTGGGAATTCCAAGGCTCTGCATTAGCACAGATTCGCAGTTTTTAATTAATTCTATAACGCAATGGGTTCAAGGCTGGAAAAGGCGAGGTTGGCGCTTAAAAAATAATGAGCCTGTTAAAAATGTTGCCGATTTCAAGGAATTGGATGAGCTGCTGCAAAGCGATAAAATCAAAGTTAAATGGGTCCGTTTCTTATTTTATTTGTTATTTGCTTAAACTCAACTTAATAGATGTTTCTTTTGTACAGAACTATGTCGAGGCACACAAAGGCATCAAAGGCAACGAAATGGCTGACAAGTTGGCAAAGCAAGGCTCCCAATTATATAGAGAATTAAATAACAAAAATTAAATACCCAATACATTTTAAACTTTGTATGGCTTAGCAAAGAGAGCTAAGGTGGACTAAAAACTTTTTCTTTTAAACTAACAGACGATTCATTTCATTCACATCGTATAATTCTGTAAAATATCGATACATATCGATTCGGTTCGACAATATGAAATACCTCATATGGTTTATATCGATATGTGTTGTACATCACTGACATACCAACTGATTGTGTTGCCGTAAAACTATTTTGCACTTGTTTACAATATTTTTTGAATTAATTTAATACCATCACAATGCAACATTCAACAAATTTTGCGATTGTAGCTGTACTCCTGTTAAACGGAATATGCTGTCATTCCACACAGCTGCCTACTGTGCGTATTGAAATGGACGAAGTCGGCATGCATAGGTTTGTATTTACTTCAAATTTACCCTTGAATTGTAATCAAATATGTTGTTAATTAGAAAACTAAAGTATTCCGTTCAGTTTGATAACCAACTATTGGGAATGAATTGTGAGTATATGCTTGCTCAACCGCTGCCAGCAGCAGTCTACATTAGCACCGATGAGTTGGACGACTTGCAACGCATGAAAACGGTAAGCCCACGAATATAGTTATTTTAACAGTAATACTAATAATTCTAGTTACTTTGAAGCTCAGTGCAGTCTACCCGAAATTCATAGACATTGAAATTATTACCGAAAAGGCTAAACCATTCTCAGTGCTATTACGGTTAACGCCAAAGATTACGGCTGAACTTACACTGCCCATTCATTTTCGCTATCACGCAGCGAGCAAGAAACGGTTAGTACCACATATTTTAGATATCTTTATATATACATATTAACAAACGTTTTTGCAGCACCAATGCAACGGTGGAAATTACCACGCCCAAATTATATATCAACTGTCCGTTTGGAGATAAAGAACTAATTGACTCAGCACTTCTTGTCGCAGAAAAGCATTTCTGTCTTAACAAACAAAAAAGCGATTTTGTAGAGCATCTGAGCACGACGAAAACAGCAGACTGTTTGTGGCAGCAAGTAAATGTGGATTACCAGGCAGCGTTGCCGCTTCGTGCTGAGATTCCTGTAGGCGATGCCAATGGTTATACGGTCGTTCTGTATACAACGATTGCTCTGAGTTGGTCAGCGGCTATTTGGACTATGCTTCGCATTCACTCAGCGTCTCATCGAATCAATAATAAACTATGTAATAAGAATTTATAACACTGGACGATCTCAGAGTACAGCATCAAATAATTGCTCTACCTTTACAAGGGTGTACCCTTGTATGATTTTGTCTAATTTATTTTAATTATAATTAGAGAGTTTTAATTCAACAATCGACCTGCTTTACCATTTTTTGTAGCCGTTGTTCTGGTATCTGACCGAAAACTATAACGCAACGTAATAGGACTAGACATGTTGGGGAGATCATCACATGGTTATACGCTCATTATTTATGTGTAACGATGGGTTGTGTAGCGTCTCTCTACACTCAGGGTCACGTCGAATCAATAAGGAATTAAGTGAGCAGCGTTTGCTACAAACATAATTTTCAAAAATATAAAACAAGATTGAAGCGAGCTAGACTAGATTATATTATATGTATATTTGCAAACAATTAATGTTGTTTGCACACGTGGAGCCATAGATTAGAACGACAGTTGTTGAGAAGACGGCAGGACCAATAAATACTACAAATTTGTGATTTGAGGAACAGTATCATAAAAAGTTTAAGTAATACTTTTGGATACACATGTTGCTTAAATTGCACAATAACCTTTTTTATGCTTAATAGCAAGCGTGAAAAGTAAATAAAGCAGTAAAAGCGTATATCATTATTTAGTTTTTGGCACTTATCTGTGTATGTTAAACGACTTCTTTGTTATTGCTTTGTTTTTAGTTTATTTGAAGGTGTTATCTATTCTCTATTATATCTATTCACTTCTTTCACATTAAACAATAAACACTTCTTTCACATTAAACAATAATAACAATAATAATTTTGAGCGTTTTATCAACCACATTATAGTATCTAACTATCCGATCCCCATGTTTTAAGTAATATAAAAGGGTTTTCCGCAAAACCCTATATCTTAAATCTGAGTGGATATTTATATGCACTATGAATTTTAAGATGCTTATCTTAAAATGACTTTACATGATCAATATCGTCCTATAAATAGCGATGCCACATGTATTAAAAAAAAAAAAAACACGAAAAGTTGTTGTCAGAAGGAATAATTGATTTAAATTACATGGGAAATCGTTACTGCAAACGAAACTGAGATTATGTTTTTTATTCCCAATGTCTAAATATAGAAAATGTAATATGCATTATATGCAAGTATCAGTTCTGACAATATCTTAAAATTGTAGCACAAAGAAAATCGGAGATATAAGAAAATATTGAATGGCCATGTATAACCCTTTTACCCTATTTAATAAAATTATTGTTAGTTTAAACTTAAGAAATTTCATTTGTCTTGATTAGTTGGGTTTATAATAAAACCACAATGTCTTAATTGTAATTCCCTATTGCTTCAATGCAAATCAACTCAAAATCGATCTACTTTGTTATCTGTTGGAGCTGTAATTGTGAAATCAGTCTGAAAATTGCTACGTAATGTCATGGTGCTTGACATGCCGGAAAGATCATTCCATGGCTGCACTGTAGCTTTGCCCATGACAACAAAGAGCGTGTTGCACAACAAATAGATGCCACCGGTGATGAAGAAAACCACTCGCCATTGAGCTGGATCCTCTTCCTCCTCATTCGAAATAACAGCACCCACAATCAATGGCGCTATGATTGATGTCACTCCTGCCAGACCGTTTGTAATGCCCATCATAGGACCAGCAAAATTTGGCGACAAGTCCATGTGATTGACCAGATAACCACAGAAGCAAGCGGCATTGATGCCCACAGCCAGTGTCAGCAATACAATTGCCTCTGTCTTTTCATCCGCCGTCATGTAGCCCAGTCCAATTAAACAAGCCATGGGCACCCACAGACCAATGGAGTTAAATAGCTTGCGTGCCGTTGTTACCGTTAAGGTGCCACGATTGATGAGCATATCAGATATTGGACTAACCACAAAGCAGAGCAGACCCATGGCAAAGTAGGGTAGCGATGAGAGAAGCGCATTAGATTTAACATTCAGTTTAAGTACGCTACTCATATAAGTCGGCATCTCAGTGAGCAGCGTATAGAATCCCCATGTGAAGCCGCAGTGAGCAGCCAGTAATCCGTAGAAGGGGGGCGAAGTAAAGATAGACTTCCATGGCACAGGCAAATTCTGAAAAAATATATACAAAAATAAATATCGAATTTAGAGAAAATCGAGCTTGGGCTCACCTGACTATTTTTATTGCTGCCCGTTAGTCCTTCAATGTATTCCCGTTCAATTTTGCTGATGCTGCGTGATGTTGCTGGTTCATCGGCGCCTTGCCAGAAAAATAATATAGCCCAAGCGAGGCCAAGTCCACCAGATATGTAAAAGAGTCCCGGCCAGCCCATGCTCGACTCGAATATTTCACCACTGCTGATCAAGATGACAGCCGTTCCGAACTGTGCGCCCGAATAAATGGCAGTGGAGAGAAAGCCCCGCTCCGTGTGTGGCACCCACTTGGACAACAAGGTGTGCACACATGGATAGATACTGCCCTGAACCAAGCCTGTCAGTACACGCAGCACACATATGTTGATCCAACCACCCTTAGCCGCCAGTGGATGAAAGAAACACAAGATTCCACCGACGGATGTGGCCACAGTAAGCACATTTTTAGCTCCAAAACGTTTGGCCAGCAAACCTTTCACATAGAGATCAAGTTGAGTTTTTGCATCGTTGGGCATTCCAGTAAATCTCACCTGCAGGCACTTGCGTTAAAACATATCCCCAGAAAAAGCTGCTCAAAATCAATGACTTGTCCGACGTGCTCCAAGCATAGTATGGGGCTTCAGCAGTTGGTTGAGTCATTGGCACAATTGCAGCGGAGATGTTAACCCGCTGAAAGTAGTTGATCATCATGCCCACGAACAACAGGATCGCTTGCCAGTGGCGTGCTCCAAACCTGCTTGCTGTCGAATATACGAAACATGCTATTAAATTATGCCTATCCATTAATTAAAAAAAAAGAGTTTACTAGCTAAATCCTTTAAGTGAGCCCTCATCAAGAGGGGAATCCTTTCGGTTTGTGTAAAGTAAACCATGATGAAGCGCTTTGCGATTTGATTGTCTGATTCCTGTCAACGTATTTTTAAGAATGTTTGATGATCGATTATTGTCTAGGATGATTGTAAAATCTGTTTCAAGAATGCTCTGATAGTGAGCATATTACTTAATTGCCTTTACTTAATGAGTCTTGAGTCATTATCATTAACAAATGCCAATGTGAAAAATAAAATGCAAAGTCGCCTCAATGGAAAAGTTTAGCGTCAGCAGTGGAGTACACAAAGAGGGGCGATCGAGGAACAGATACTTGGAAAATGCCTCTGCTTAAGAAAATAAACAAAAACAAGCTATTCAATATTTAAATCGTTTGTTACTAAGACAAGACAATCACAAAGCAAATATTTGACTATCTAACCACTTGTGTTTATTACACAAGCAAACTAATTGTCACTCAAAACTAAATTACTTATCTTCACCTGGTGTATCATTTCCAACTTAGACTTATGACATTTTTACTATTTATCAAACATTAAGCGAACTTGCATATTTATATATAAATACTTATGTCACTAAGCAGACAATACAATGTATGCTTATAGACTTGACAACTTCAGCTTGTTGAGAAGGTCTGGCTTGCTGTAAGTCTTATAATCCTTGAATGCAATACAAGTATGACGTATAAGAGAAGAGCACATCGAGTATTGTTATTTATTATACAAACTGATAATTTATGGAATATTGAAGTACCCGAGTACTTTACTTATATACTTCAACGCGTATAAAGAACAACATTGAGCTGATTACAAAATCAGTTTTGAAAAATCACTAAATTGATAAACATACAAAAATTAATAATAATTTATACCGGCGTTACACTGATTTGATTGCACTATTTCCTCAAGAATTGCTAAACACGATATGTAGCCATTAGAATCGATAGATAGTGAATTAAGACATAATCACAAGCACAATAACCTTAGATTACTTACGTTTTGTTTGCCTACCCGCAGTACTGTCGAACCCCATTGAAAAGATAATATTTTGAATTGTTTACTGGGCTGAACTTTGTATTTCAATGATTGTGGTTTTAATGTGTGGTCACGGAATCACCTTTTTGGTTCAAAGAAGCAAATCTCCTCGGCGCTCATCTGCGACTGGGACATGAAGTGTCTTCGCCTGTGGTTTTATACCCCCTACAAGAAATAATTTCTCTGATTATCTTTGTCCGCTAGACGGCGGTTAATCATTATCGTTGTCAGCCATGATTGTAAAATAATAAAACACTGACGACTAATTGACTTTTATCTTCTACATAATAATGTTTAAGTTTTGTTTAATTGTTTTTAATAGTTTAATTTATATTTACTCACCTAATTTATAAATTTTAAGTAAACGCACTATGTATTTATTATAGTTTCCAGTCTTATATACATATAAAGAATCTAAGATTCCTGCCAATATTTCTCTAGAATTTTAAATAAATGCAGACCACTTCCATTTATTTGAATTTCTGGAGAAATGTGCAATAAGCACAGCAGATTTTATCACATCTTTCATAAATTTGGTTATCTACCAAAAGTGCATGTAGCGTTTGCTTAATACAGATAAGTCCCCGAGTAATTAAAAATTACAACAATAATATTTTTCGAAGATAGCTCATATCATTAAATACATTTAAATTACTGCTTGTTTTTTATAATAATAATTAACAGCTATTTGCAAAAAAATTAAACATTATGTTTCCGTAAATAGTAGACTTTATCCTGTTATCAATTCAGAGTTCTCTTTTTCTACAATTCAATATTAAGCTTCTTAGCTCGTGAATAACAATAATCATTTTCTCACCATACTAAAGCTTAATTTTAATATACATAAATACAAATTAAGTGTCGACCGTTAACAGTCCACATTAAATAAAATAATAAATAATTTATTTTCAAATTATAACGTATTTGGTATTTTTCTTGTAAGCTACTTAACAATACTAAAAGCGTGCTATCCAGCACTTGCAGATAATGAAAGAGACAAAATTCTTTATCAACACTTGTCGATTCGTTTTGTGTTAAATTTTGTTTTAAAAATGTCTAAGCGTTTATCATTTGGCGGTGACGATGAAAACAATATACCCAGAATTATGACATTTCGGCCAAAATATGAAGAATTCACTAACTTTGCCGCCTATATTGAGTACATGGAATCACGGGGTGCACACAAGGCTGGTCTGGTTAAAATTATTCCCCCCGTCGAGTGGACACCGCGCAAATCAGGCTATGATATTGAAAATATAAATATGACAATACCGCCACCGATTTGTCAGGTTGTTGAGGGGTAAGTGAATGCATCAATAAAGATAAAGACACTGTGTGGATGATGTTTTTCTGGTTGACAGGGCCCATGGGATATATCAGCAGTTCAATATGCAACAGCGTCGCCAAATGACGCTCCGCCAGTTCATGGAGAAGGCGAACTCGGAGCTCCATCAGACACCCCGACACATTGATTATGACGATCTGGAACGCAAGTATTGGAAGAACATAACGTATATATCACCGCTCTATGCGGCCGATATAAAGGGCACGCTAAGTGACGAGGATTTGGATGTGTGGAATATTGGACGACTGGATACTATACTAAATCTGGTTAACACCGATTATGGTATTGAAATCGATGGTGTGAATACGGCTTATTTGTATTTCGGCATGTGGAAGAGCTCGTTTGCCTGGCACACCGAGGATATGGATTTGTATTCCATTAACTACTTGCACTTTGGTGCGCCAAAGACCTGGTATGCAATTCCACCCAAGTACGGCAGACGCCTGGAGAAGCTGGCCAATGAGACGTTTGTGGCAAACTACCAGGATTGTAATGCTTATCTGCGTCACAAAATGACCATGATTAGTCCAAAAGTGTTGCGGCAACATAACATACCGTTTAATAAGATCACGCAGGAGGCTGGCGAAATAATGATCACATTTCCATTCGGATATCATGCCGGCTTCAATCATGGCTTCAACGGTGCCGAGTCCACAAATTTTGCTTCCAAGCGCTGGATTGAGTACGGCAAGCGTGCCAGCATTTGCAAATGTCGAAGTGATATGGTTAAAATATCAATGGAGACATTTGTGCGCCACTTTCAGCCCGAACTCTATGAGAATTGGCTTAAGGGTGAGGATTTCGGTTGCCATCCCGAAGAACCGGGTAAAATACGCGCTGCAGCTCCGCCAACAATCAATCAATACCAAGTCATACAGGAGAGGTAAGTGAGAGACTTGCGAATGCTTAATTTTAGCAAATCTTTAATACTTTCCTTTCAGCTCGCAATCATCCAAATCAAAAACTGGAACACCACAGAAGCGAGGCTGCTCACTGGCTGCCGATGTTGACCCGCAATCGGATGTGGATGACAAGGAGTCGGAGAGTGTGAATTGTAAGCAACCCGTTGTCAAGTTGCGTAAGCTGCCAGCTGCAACGCCACTCGCACCACAAACTGTTAATCCACAGATCGAAGCCACCGCTTCGACATCTACGAAAAAATACGATTTCAACTCGATTGCTGTTGTGCGAGTTAAGCGGCTGTGGAATGAGTTGCCGAATGAGAACACTGGCACCAATTTACTAACCAATGGCATTGTCAAAAACACAAAACGAATGCGCTTTCAGACCAAGGTTTTAACACTTGACGATGAGGATTAGGAGAGGACGATGACATCCAGATACTAGTACTATTTAGTCAATTGACGATCTCTATTGTTAGTAGTTTTATAAGCGAACGCAATCAAAGATATATATATATCTTAATTATTAATAATTAAATAATTTTGTATAATAAAAACCTGAACAAAGTTGGTTATATATATGATATGGACTATATGGTAAGCTTTATCGATATTTGGTCGATGCTTTCGTCCTATTTCCAAGAATATATATGCATTTCACACCGCCCCAATCAAATCATGAACGGTTTGAATGTTTATCGAGTATTTAATATGTGTACATATTTAAGTACGTTGATTATTTAACTTGAATCGCAGCTTGTCAAGTTGCTCTAAGCCTATTTACATAATCAGTAGGTATCCCAACGTTTTCGATATCACTGTGAAATGGTTGCATACAAAGGCCAAAAGAAGAAAGCCGACTTAATTGTATCGTATAATAGCTGCTTCAAACTTATATATTTGCTTCGTTTCTTGAACTTCACATTTGTCTTTTCCGTACGTGTGTGTCTTACAATATGAATAAAATTATGAACAGAAATAAACTAGGTAGTAAAACTCATCGTATTCGAAAAGAATAAAGAAGAATGGAAGAAAGAAGCTACACGATTTTGTATTTATTTTGTATCTGTGCTTGCACATTTCAATCGCAAATCGTTTCGTTCGATGAAAACGGGCGAGCAGGATCTCATTATTTCCTCATTTTCATTTTTAATTAGACACAGGAGAGAAGGAAGGAGACTGGCAGGGTATAATTGATATCTGACATTGATACCGTCTAGTGGTTGGTGGCTGGCAAAAAAAAATAATCTTGGAACGATATTATTATATTTAACATGAACTTAGGCTAGATAGCTGTAGGTGTCTTTGTGCCCCTCCATACGCTCCAGATACTCCTTTTCGATCAAGATATCAATGCATTTCTTAATAACGGGAACATTGGGCTTAAAGCGAGTCGACAGTTGATTGAGCACCTCAGAGATAAGATTCGTATGATTGAGACGCTTACGCATCTTCATAATGCGCACAATAGCTGCCTGTATCAATAGCTTTCGATCCTCCTCAATGTGTTTGGTGACCGTCTCCTGTTCAACTTTCAGCTCAGTCTTCAACGGATGATTGATATTAATGCGACGCTTCTTGCTTTTGTAATCGAGGAACAGTTCCACAGTTGAGTCCGGTGTCAGGGCATTCTCGCTGTCGGTCGACGTCAGCACTTTAGCCTTGAGCAGTATTTGCAATACCTAAAGAAAAAGGTTTTATTGTTTATTAAATTATGCCATATATATATAATTGCCTCCTGCTCACCTGTATTAAGTTCTCGAGCTGGGACTGTGTGTTGTCGCGCAGCTGCTGCACTGTGAAGCTGAGCTGATCGTTGAACTGCAACAGCACTGACATTTGGAACGTGCTGACCTGCAGTGTGTAAACGGCATTGCTGCGATTCACGTTCATGATCAGCTCGCCCTTGCATTTGTGATATAGCCAGTTCAGTTTGCGTCCAGAATGACGGGCCGAATAGAAAATGGTAAACTGTTGAACGGAACGTTCCAATTCCGAGGGCAACAGAAAATTGTTGTTTTGTGTGAAGGGCCAGGCATTTGTCGATAGCACCTCGATGCCAAAATCAATTTCGGATGTAATATTTTGGGTCTTCAGGTACTCCTTGAAGTATGAGTTCAAGTCCTTGGACACACCAATGTCCTGGAACATGCGCTGCAGCTTGACAGTGTATTCATAGCCGCACGTCTGTTTCAATTTGGAGATCATCATTGCCTCGGCATCATCGGATGCCGATGTATGACTAACTAAACGCTTAGCGAGCATATTTGAGTAGTATTTCTGGAAGACGTCCTTGTCCTCAATATATTTGAAGACGACCATCACCTGATTCAGATTATCCTCCAGCTCCTTATCCTCCGGATTCTTCGAAGATTTCTTGAGCAATAGATCGCAGTATTTGGCCAACAATTCCGGTGACTTCCCGGCATTATTTGGTCGCGTGACCACATTCGAATTTATAAATTTACCGCACGCCTTGTCCAATGCAGCCACAAATCCATTGTCATTATCGAATGCAGTCAGAACGAGTGCATTATACTTTTTGTGTGTATCGAGTATGGTTTGTACATAGGTTTTTGGATCATTGGCCGCATCGCTGGTGCAGCACTTTTCGATGGCCTCCGTGCCCTGCTGCAGAATGTGATCCTCGAGTATTTTCTTCAATTGATCAAGGTTCTTCGGTGAGAGAGCGACCAGTGAATACATGCGCTTTAAATCATCATTTCTGTCAGCGTTCAACAGATTCTGGAACTCGTTGTGGAATAGGCGCAGATGCTTCTCAATCAGTACCTAAATATGAATAAAAATCAAAATATAATAATAATAATAGCTTAACGAACCAATCTGATTACCGACCTGTTCGCAAGTTGATTTTAAAACATCTGCGGTTGTCTCATGCAGATAGGAGAGAGCATTCTTGGAATTGCGTCCGCGGACACGTTGCTTCTCCTCCTCGAGACGGGTTTCGACGTGCTTCAAGTACTCTG
The DNA here is from genome assembly GCA_035043505.1 of Drosophila setosimentum. Taxonomy (NCBI): domain Eukaryota; kingdom Metazoa; phylum Arthropoda; class Insecta; order Diptera; family Drosophilidae; genus Drosophila; species Drosophila setosimentum. The sequence goes on along the minus strand of JAWNMY010000003.1, from coordinate 11,267,584 downwards.
TCACCGTGTTGGTCGACAGGAACGCGTCCGATTCTTTCTCGTAGAAAGCGTAAGTGTCGGCAATGAATTTAATTTCGAAATTGTCCTTGTAAACCGACAACTTTTGTTCGTTGCCTTCGGCATCGTCCTCATTGAAACTCAACTCCACGTAACATTCAATAACATCGCGAACCAGGGCACGATTGATAAGCTTGCCATTACGCTCCTCTTCGATGGACTTGAGAATTGCTTTGGTCACCGGCTCGTTGAGCACCTGGAAAAGATGACCCTTCCAGGCAACCAGAGCGAGCCGATAGATCTTATAGATGCCCTTTTGGCCCTCCTCGCATTCGCGCTTCACCCAATTGCGATTGAGGTAATTGCAAATGCCATCGAGTACGGTGCTGGAGAACTGATACGATTTCCATTGTTTGGTGTAGCGAGAGAGCAGAACCTCCTCGCCACTAATTGACTGAAACGTGATCAGCAATTCCTTCAAATAGTCCTTTAGAAACACCTCCAAACGATCGTACAGTTTCTTGCCCACTAACTGAGCACCGCCCGCCTTGCCGCTGCTCCTTCCACTTGGTGCTGCACTGACACTGGTGCAATAGTCATAGACGTGGGTATAATAACGCATATACTGTTTACGGGTTAGCGATCTCTCATGTTCGAATATCTGATATATGCCCTCAACCAGCTCCTTCCATATATCATCCAAATTGACGGGTCTCTGTGTAGTCTGCGAATTGCTTGAGCGATTCATTTTGGCAGCCGTTGGCAAATCTCCTTTGCCCTCAACCCGATTCTGCGGCAGTTTTTCTAATTCTTCTACTGGTTGTTGTTGATTCTTTTGCTGCTGCTGCTGCGACTGCGACGTAGTTTGCTGGTTGTCCTGATTGCGTCGTCGTTTGGCTGCTAATCTTGTTTTACGTATTTCGGTCGGAATTTTGACAATCGAATATAACAAATTTTATGGGAATAAGATGTTTAATATATATTTTACAATCTGAAAATATGTACAAAAATCGGTTAATCGGTTAATCGTAGTGCGCCTCGTATTTCCTATTGAATTCAAAACGAAGAGTGTATATATATAGAAATGTGTGTCTGTGTCAAAATTGACTTACATTGGCAGACAACCGAGTAGCTTTTATTAAAACTGGTAATTTGATATGTCATCGATACTGTTGTTGTAGTGTTTGTAATCGTTAACACAATACAGTTATGTGCAGAAAGAGGAAAAAAAAACTACTACTTCAATACCCTTGCAACACTTAACATACACACACACATACATCAAATGTATATGTGCACACATACATCATATGTATATGTGCACACATATATATATACACACACTCAAACAAAAGTGGCACCTTTGGTGCATGCGTGCATGAGCATAAAATAACTTCCTGAGTAAATACACACACTCACCCACGCACACCCACATAAATGCATATACACACAAAAATGCAAGTGATGAAATGAAACATAATTCCCTGCACAAACTTAATCAACAATTTGAAGTATATTAAAACATTAAAAATATTTTCTATAGAAAAAAGTTTCGTCTCGCATTTTCACTGGCATTTAATCTCTCTGACGTTGTGATTTCCCTTTTGGAGCACACGTATTTTTTTTTTCTTCTTTTGTTCGCCATTTTCACAGCACTGATACTGAGACGAACAGTTTACAAATATTATTGCACAAAGCAGACGAGTTGGAACAGCAATTTACCTGTTGTTATTTGTTGTTTAATGCTACGCGTGTCTTTCTTGCACTTTGCAGTACTTTTAATTGTAATTTAACTATATATTAACGATTTTTTACCGTTTGTACAAGACACTCTTTCCAACTAAAAAGTAGGGATGTTGTTTTAACACCAATGTATCGATCAATTTTTTTCTATACTCTACTTGCAGTATTTTTACATGTCGATAATATCATCGATACTAATACCAATCCTATGGTGCGATTTTAAAACATTTTCGATTGCAATTTACAGCATCGCTAAGCTTTGTAGACACTTGAGGAAACTAAGGACTTTACATTTGCCAAGTACAAGAATAGGCACAATTATCGAAACTATATACCTTTTTTAGCTTATGAAAATTTGTCTTAAATATACCGTAGAGAATTTTCAGATTGCATTTTCATTGATACGGTAGCCCCATTTGTAGTAATTAACAGCACTGTAACACCGATAACATTTCGCATATTCATCCCTGGTCAACTGATATTCTTAGTATGGGTATTTTACAGCCCTAGTTTTTGTAAATAAATAAAGAAAATACTTAAACCGACCATCAGAATTTGTAAACGTCAGAAGGACGTGCTCACTGTTTGACCTCAAAAACAATTGAACAATTGAGGATAATTACAGATGGAGCAGATCTCTCGTAGTTGGCCACTATTGGCAGCAGCAATGCTGCTGACGTTGTCGCTGTTGCCCCACATCCAAATTGACGCAGCGAGTCCAACTGCTGCAAATATCGCAAATGCCAACACTGACGCAAGTCGAACCGTAAAAAAGGCACTGCCTCCGGCTCCACCTACTCCGGTACAAGAAACCGCAGTGCCACAGTCGCCAGCTGAGGTCGTGATCAGTGAGAAGCCGCAGCAGCAACCGGTTGCAAAAGCTGCCAAGCCAGATGATAATCAACCTGCTGCTGTTGCAGAGGATGTGCAAATTCAACGCTCCAAAATAGGCAAGGACGATGAATTTCCAGATTCATTTGCGGCCGTGTTTTACGTAATGGTGGGCCTGACCAGCTCAGCCATTCTGTTGCTAGTTGTACGTATATATCGGTAAGTTATATGCCTGATAACAGGCAAAGCGTCTGCTATTTTGACCCGACTCAATAATCACAATAATAATACTGATAATGTCCGTATTTTCTCTTTAAGTCTGCGGTTATCACGCGCTGAGCGAAAATACGGAGTGCAAGGGGATCGCGCCAATCAGGAGTTGACTCCGCTGCCGATGGCCATTGAGGATGTGAACAGCGACGAGGATGAGGATCAAACACTGTTCGAGGTCAACCGGCAAAGCATACGCATATTATGAAATCCTTAACGGCGTACCGGCAATCTGAACAGATCACCAATTAAGGATCTGTTGCTGCTGCTCCGACACAAACACACCGCAATTCTCATTTACGAAACTTGCCTTCTCAGTGTAACAAATAGTAATTTGTAACTGTCATATTTTCCTAGTTTATTGTAGTTACTAACAAATGCCTAAAGGTCTCGATTTTGCCTTATGTTGTAACATAAGATTTGTATTTGCATTTCTCTCAAATAACAGCTGAAGTTGATGTTGTAGCAGAAAAACAAAACAAAAAACATTTGTGATACCAAAATGATATGTGTGTAATAATAATGCATACTATCTCAATAAGCGCTCTCAACTTATTTTCTACACATACCTATAACATACAAAATACGCAATTTTATATTGCCTATAATGTCCATATATATATTATATATATGTATAAAACGTGAATAAATGTTAACAGAAATGAAAAACACAAAATAAAAAGAATCTTATTTATATTGCTTTATTCATCATTATCATTAGACTTAGAAGAAATACATTTAGCAATTAGCATGGACAATTTAAACATAATTATTTTCGACTTGCACAAAATGCACTTACACACTTACCAGCTAAGATCACAAAAATAATTTATTAACAATACTGCGGCTCATCCAAGCACAACAAACATGTTGAACACCCTCCATCAATTAGTTCAATTAGAATAGTGACTATGTCTAATACTACAAATTAGTTAATCTTAACGATTGTCCCCTTCAATTGTTTGTTTGCTGTCTGCTGTTTGCTGTGTTACTCTATGAATTACTACGGCACTGTAATTTTCTTTTGTTTACATTCATGTATTAGTTATCTCCCTATATATATAGATATATTTATAGATATGCAATATTAATATGTTATTTAAGTATTGTATTAGATATTGGTTTATTGCCTAAATCATGCTGCCAAACATGCGTTTGCCGCGCGTTAAGACCAAACTGACAACCATAACGGTCAGCAGAAAGAATACCAGACTTAGAAATGTGGTTATGAAGCGACATCTTTGGCGGAACTTTTTCTCCTTTTCCATTTTGAGACGCAACTGCTCGGCGCGCGGCAGATCGAGCGTAAAATCCGATTCGGGTCGAGACGATGGCTGCAATGTATACATATTTACGTTATTAACAATACAATACAATGATATAATCAAAATTATGATATAGTCACAATACGCAAACTATAAAGGGTTCTCAATGAATTATAAAATGTTGCTCAAAAAATCATAATTTTGAAATAGTCACAATGTTTAAATTTTAAAGGATTCTTAATATTTCGATGGCAAACTCAAAAAATTACAAATTTTCAAATATATGATATAATAATATATCTATATATTCACAATTTTTAAATTGTCGCTATGCTTAAACTTTAAACGATTTTCTATAATATGTTGCTAAAACAATTTTGAAATAGTCGCAAGCCTTAAACTTTACAGATTTTCCATAAGTTATAAAAAGTTGCTGAAATAATCACAACTTTAAATTGAAATTCTCTAGCACTTCGCTGGCAAACTTCAAAATTAACAAATGGGCAAATATATGTTTTTTTCACAGTTTAGTTATATAAGTCACTCGCAGTTAAAGTTAATTAATATTTGGCGTTGAAAACTTAGCTTAACATGGCTTGACGCATTTATGTAAATAGATTATGCACATGCTAATTATAATGGGCCAGAGACGGACGCAGAAAAACGAAGATGAAGCTGAAAATGAAGATGAAGATGAACTGCCATCAATAGATGGAGTGAATAACTGACTAACTGACAAACTGACAATTGCTTTGACATTGATGCCTATTGGTTATTGTTTTCGATCGATCGAATGATTTGAATAGATATCGCTGAACTTATTAATATTTGTTTGCATCTATTTTAGGCTAAGGCTTTTTGTGTGTATTACTTATTGCAGCATTTAACGACGCTTTCGCATACTACTTTTATTTTATGGCTGTTTGCCATAATTTATGGCATGAGCATTGCACACATTATACTGAGAGGCGTGGCTCGCGGCACATGTAAAAAAGGGCGCAACGCACAACAACCAATTTGACCCACTAAGCGACCGCTGGAGTTGTTAATATTGTTGTTGTTGCTTTTTTGTTTTGCTCATCACTTTTTTGTTGTTTCTTTTTTTTTTTTTGCTGTCGTCTGGTGCCGGTTTTGAATTTTAGCGACACAACCTTGAATTCTGTTCATTGTATGTGATATATATATATATATATATATATATATATATATATATATAATGTAACAGGTAGGTTGTTGTCTTTTGTGTTGATTCTCGCAAAAATAAAACAAGTTAAGATAAGTATTATGCAATTGATGTAAAATTTTGTGCACAATATAAACTTCATATTTATATGAAAATAAAATATTTATCGACAAAAAATCGCCTACACTCAATAAAACTTCAGCCAGATGTTAAGTTTGTGACAAAATTCTATAATAGCTCCATCAATAATCCATCCATATAATAGTCATAGGATTATTTTTGTTTGTCTTGCAATATCCAATTTCAAAAAATATCCGCAAGTGAAAGTTACGCATATGCAATATAAGCCATTAAAAGGGCATTCAATTTAAAGTGTTTTCAACATTCACACACATTACATGTAATTATTGTAGGTGTGTTTGCGTGTGTGTGTGAGTTTGCCTATAATCGCCCGTCAAACAATTCATATTTTTGCACTTCATTGTGAGATTGTATTTATTTATTTATTTATGTGTGTTTTGTTTTTTTTTTTTCAGTACATTGGCTTCGTCTGGTTTTTTGGTGATCATTTGTGGGTTTTCAGTTTCATGCAAACAGAGACAAACACATATATACATTCATATATATGCACCGCATTCCATGTAAGATATGAAATGAGAAATTAAAATGGAAACACAAATTTGCGGTACATTTGTGTTTGCCTTCCGGCTTCTTTTCGCTGCGTCTTTTCTTCCCATTCCTCCTCCTTCTACACTCTGCGTGAAGATTATGTTTATTGTTGTTGTTGTTATTGCTGTTGTTTATCAGTCAAAGTACTTTGAAATGACGACGTAATCGAAGAGTCGACGACGTTGACGGTAAAATTACCGCATTGAGTTTGAGTGTGAGGTTGTGTGTGTATGTGTGCGTGCTCATAACGGCAATATTGGCCTGGTATGCAAATCAAGTGCATTTCATACGAATTGGAATCATCATCGAGCTACTTGGGATTTAAGCGCGTTAATCGAGGCTTCAACATGTTTGACAGACACTGTCATCAGTCAAAGAGAATGACATACTATATAATTAATTCTCTTTATTAAGCAACTCGCTTTGGTATTAAATCCAGCTAATCAACTAGGGGAATTAAAATTTTTATTGAGATGCGAGTGGCAAAAATAAATCTTTGGCATTGTTTTAAGCCAGTTCATTGAGCCCCACCCAAATGACAAAAATATGATGTATCTAATTTGCAAATGAAGCCATACGCACACACGCACACACACACACACACACACACACGCACGCACGCACGTATAACGCAGCGCTATAAATTATCGACATACTACACACATGGGCGACAGACAATAATATACTTAATATTTGATTCGATTAACAAATGTATGCAAAACAAGCAAAATATGCATGTAGGTATGCACATACGCACATTCATATGTACATAAACTATCATCATACATATTGTGAAATAAATCTGTTATTCCCACGAATCTCGCCTTGAAATAAATTTAACAGCGTTGGAATATTTGCCAACACTAAGCATTAGGCATGAAGTTCAAAAGAAAATCCATACATACCTATACACCCATACACCCATACACCCATACACACACTCACACACACACATGCTTACAAAGAGTTGTTACCTTTTAATTTGCAACACACGTTTTTCATCAGTGACATTGAAACCAATACGTAAATACATATATTTTATTTTGGCTTAAAGTTGGCCAAGCTTAATAATGTAGTTGGTTGTTACTACACATACTCAGTGCTCAAAGTTTAAACATCACATCGAAGTGAAAACAAAATTTGAACACGTACTTAAAGTCAGTAGTTTAATGCATGGATAATAAAACATAAAACTATCTACACAAACACACTAAGTTCATATGTGTGACGAGATGAGAGTGAGTTTCTATGAGGATGAAGATGTCTCCGCTCGCTGTGGGAAATCCATTACACCAAAGCACGTATCAACATATAACAATATGCATAAATATACATACATGCATACTTATATATGCAACTACTTGATTTATACCGTGCAGCATCTTTTATTTTATTTGAATTCACTTTCTACCCCTTGCGATATTCTGCTAATATTTGTCGATTATTCAAACTGGGTGGTGGTTTAAGGATAGAGGCGAGAATATTTAAATATCCTTACTGATGTGAAATTTCTCATATTGAATGCGAAGTTTTTAACAACAATGTGCACAATCGAAGTTAAAGACTTGAACTGACTTTCAACCATCCGCAGAGGATGTCTAGACAAGTCAGTTAATAATAGATAACATTAGCGTTTCAATGCAAATTGAACTGAAGTGTGGGAAACAGGATTTTATTACACTCAGAAAAAGAATTGGGCTGAATTTTAGAAAATCGCCAAGAGTAGTTCACTCTAATCAAAATTGGTCTAATTAATACGTCAGTTTTTATAAATTAAAAAACATTTCTAGAAAATAAAATAAAGCCTTCCTTTCTTAAAGCAAATAATTTCTAAAAACAAGAACATTTCAGGCCGATTTGTAGATTGTATATGTATAAATAATTTATAAAAGATCTGTGGTCCAAAATTTGCCGCGTTTGACATCGTAACTACAATGATTGGCGTAGAGTGAACAGACTAAGAGTACATACACATAATATTAAAATAAATGCATAGGCATAATAAATAATGATGTAATTATGCAATCGGCGATCGGCAAGTAAATTAGGTTGTTTTGTATTTTACACCTTTTCTGTCTTTTAGGGCATTTTGAGCCATTACCTTTTTTTGCAGCATTGAAAATGCATTCAACAGTAACGACGAACTAAACACGACAACAAAATGTTGCACATAACAAAAGCTACAGCAAAAAAAAAAAACAGCAACAACAGCTGAGCAGCGGAAAAACAGTTAAGACGGGTGCTCAAAGGAGCGAAGAGGCGGAGAGAGGTAGGCGTGTGGAAGGGGGAAGGTGACTTGAACAGCTTGTCAGCAGCAGGCGGTAGTTGAAACGGTAGCGACAGCCACTCGAATCTAGTCCGAGTGTCGGCTGCGTCGATCAGCCAGAGGAACACATGAAAGTGGTTTTGATACACTCAGAAAAAAGATTGAAGTAATTTCAAAGTAATATTTAAATCGACAAATAAATTGACATCATTTTTTCTTTTTTTTATGGGAATATTTTTGATTATTAAGAATAACATTTGGAAAGAGTAGAAGGTTTAATCAAGTTATGTATATGATTTTTCAAAAACTATGTAAAATGTTAGTGTTAAATGTTATTATATAAAATTTGTCTGCATTTAAGAAACATTCATCCTAAACTTTAACTGAAAGCCACAGCCATAAAATTATAAATATAATGTGGGCGATTTTTTTGATGAGTGTAATGAATAAACATAGTACATATAAAGGAGTTGAGTCTCTATGTGGGCGTGATATGTTGCCAAAGGTCTACTTAACGCCAGTTCTTGCTTTAATTTGTTTGTTTTGCGGCTCGCACGCTTCACACCTTGCTGTTGCACGTGGCGTATGAGTAACCAGCTGAAATGTGATCGGTGTGCCGGCAAACGTAAAACCTGGTCACAGTTAGCAGTTGGTAACAGCTTACAGCTTACAGCTAACAGGTAACAGGTAACAGGCAACAGCTTCCGAATCAGTCAATGCGCTGCTGGCCATGATATGCATCGTATGCGTTATGTAAGCCACAAATGTTGCCCGTGGCAAATTATCAAATTGAAACTTAACGTGGCCGTAAGGCGAGAGCGGCTAATGCTAATTTCAAGTTGCTGATTATAGCCCAAATTGCAGCTTTGAGCTATGCTTTGACAAACTGGCAAGCACTATTATGCACAGCGAGGGTCGCTCCATACCTTCAGCCATTTACATACATATCTAAATAAAACTGTTTGGCCTGATTGCCAAACTGACTTAATATTGATATTATTATGTTAACAAATGTTTGAAAAAAAAACCGACTAACTTATTGAAGACATCTGATGAAATTGTACAACTTTTTTTTATTTATTAACTAGTCGAGCAGTTTTACTTGTTATAATTAATTTTTTTTGTTGCATTATTTAAAACTTTATTATGAAGTAGAAAATCTCTCTATGGTTTCTGTTTTAATTATTTTAACATTTTTCTGCCAATACCATTTTCACTGTCCGTATCAAACCTGTGTTTGTTTTATATGATTTTAAATGTAATTTTATTATTTTCCCAAAAAGTGTAAGATTGTTTTTCTTTTTGGATGACACGTAAATAAATAAAAGTATTGGAAAAATGAACGCCTTAATAGTTGATTGGGTTGTATTGCAATTATAAATGAAGTCTAAAGTCTGATAGACTCATCGAACGACCCTCGCAAAGACTGACTAACTGAAGAACTTAGTACAATCGCGAAAAGAAAACACGATGTGCTCGCATTTTTGCTTGAGCTGCTGGCGACGACGAGAATTGCACATGCATGTGTCGTTTTGGCGTTTTGTCATTTTGGTTTTGCACTTGGACAAATGGTAATTGCCATAAAAGAGCCCAGTTTTTGTTGCGCTCTTCGATGGCACGTTGGCACGCTGCAATGTGGCTATGGCGATTGCAACACTTTTTGGCAGCCACTTCTAAATAGTAAAAAGTGCACCGGCAGCAACTTGGCGACCAGATCGCCTTACATTTTACTTTTCGCATTCGCATTCGATTTCATTTTCATTTTGGCATTCATGTTAAACGGGCAAACGAGTTATTTGCTGCTGGCCATTTTGCCGTGCGACGAGTTGAAGTTTTTGGCCGCTGACCGAGAGAATTGGGAGGCTAGGCGCACAAGAATGGTCTGGGGGGGGGGAAGGAAAGGGGGGTGAGGTGGAGGGAGAGTGTAACCAGCTACTTGATTTAGACAGCCTGTATTTTGTGGTTCGACATCCTTACGGTGGGTTAGTATTTAATTGTGGAAACGTCCTTAAAGGTCATTCAAGTTGTAGGGCAACAATGCGGACTGTGTGGCACCGGTTTTGGTTGCGGTTGCGGTTTCGGTTTCAGTATCAGTTTTGGTGAGTGCCACTTGTTGCATACTACTGCTGCTGCTCTTGTTGTTGTTGTTGTTGATGCTGATGTTGTTGTTGTTGTAAGTGCAAGTGCAGTAAGTCTGTTTGTATCTGGGCTTGAATCGATGGCGGTCAGTTGGTCAGATAGCCAGATAAGCAGGTAGCAGAGCGCTACCTGTTCGTCAAGATGCTGCAGGCCTGGTGCTGCGGCTGCGGCTGGGGCTGGGGCTGCTGTTGCTGCATTTTTTTTTTTAACGGAATTTTAAGGTTAACCGGTACAGTTGTTGAATCGCTTTTGCACTAACTGTTTGATTTGTATTATAGCTGCTGGCTCACAAGAAACCCGTATCACAAATCCTCAAGTTCAAATCGCACTTGTGAACGTGCAAGCTGATAAGTAAATAATATATATAAATATATATATACAGGCATATGTATGTAAATAATAATGTAGCACTCAAGTAAGGTGAATAAACCAAAGTCGTGCGCTCACCAATTTCTGAGCGGTTGCCGCGAGCTGAGCTGAGCTGAGTCAACAAAACAAAACAAAATAAAACCAAACAAAACAAAACCAAAATCGAAGCAAAATAAAACGAAAACAAAAGTAGTCTCCGATGTGGCATTGAAAGTGAAAACTCATTAAGATTCTCTGTGCATTGGCCCAGAGACCGGACAAGGCCCACAAAAATTCTCTTAATAAGTACAGCGGATATTGCATCATAATCGACAGACAGCGTAACAAATTTCACATGATAGTTGGTTGAGCTGTCAATGGACTTTAAGTGCAACATTTAATGCATATATATTTATATGGGGAGACTAGAATATAGCAATTACAAAGGGAGCCCCTTTAAATGCTTAAAGTAGACACATAAAACAATTAAATGTGTCTACATGTTTTTCTTTAATTACAAGTAATTACAACAATTTGGGCTTACGTGTGCAGTCTTGAGGGAAATGTTAGCTGATGACTGCTGGCAGTAATTAATGTGCATATGTTGTACCTTTGACTTATGATTTGTAATGATATGCCCAACGTGGTGCGCCTTGTGTGGCAGACTTTTTGAACAGTAGCCCGGCAATCTGATGCGGCACGCACAACATTAATCATTAATCATTTATAATGCCAATACACGAACGAGTACGCTACCAAATCGAACCTCGGCCATGACAGCGATAATATCGAATATCGCCTGCTGCATAATAAAGAATTCCCCAAAAACCAACCCCGCCCCCTCCCAGATCAGCAACGGTTTAACAATAATTATAATAATAATGATGGCGTCAATGCTGCTGACGTCCGGTGCTGGCAATGGCGTTGACAACGCATCCGCTGCTGCTGCTGTTGCTGCTGCTGTTGCTGCTGCTGTTGCTGCCGCTGTTGCCGCTTAGCTATTGGCGCTGCACGAAGCTGCAACCAGTAGCTGCAGCAGCAAGCCGCACATCGATCACATTGCGGCCAAGGATAAAATTAATAAAAGTTTGCACGAACATGCTGCAAATCGACTCGACGATTTGACTTTAAATTGATGCCATTTACATTGGCAGCTTTTAATGAGCTGGTTAGCTAGTAAGCTGCTGTAGCTGTTGCTGATGCTGATGCTGATGCAGATGCAGATGTAGATGCAACTGCTCTTTTAATTTATGTCTAATGCCCTCCCTCAAATAAGTTGACAAGCTGATAGTGTTGGTGTTCTACACTTAAAGTGCCTTTTGTGCCCAAAATTATATTAAGTATTGCTTGTATTTCATATATTAATAATACGCCCTGTTAAATATCCACACAGTATATTCAGATCGCCCTCCAACTTTAGACTGTCCTGAAAACTATAAGAGTTGTCTAGTTTTTTGAAATACTTTCTTAAAACAGTCTTAAATAGCTTCTAAATATAAAAAAAGGCTCAAAACTAGAGTTTTTTCTTCCTGTTTTATATTTCTAAATTTAGAAAGAAGACATAAAATTTGCGAACGAGCCGAAATCGAAGATCTAAAATTTTTGTATTTGTGAAATTTACGAATAAAAATGTTTAATAATATATGTAGGTAATATAGAAACTAAGAGTTAGGACCTCACCTTGGCTCCAAAACTAAAATTCAGCCTGATCTTTTTCTGAGTGTACTAAATGTGATTGTTGAGCCCTACATTTTAACTCGAATTGCATTTACTTTAAATATGAATCATAAGAAAACAGAAGTTCCAAAAAGTAGACTTACTAAATCCCCACAATTTGTAATAGTTTTTTGTACTCACATATGAGAGCGTCGGATGGGCGCTGCTGATGACCAGCTCTCCGCCGTGTCGCTGTTTGCCCAGCAGCGATTGGTGCAGTCGATTGGTGCCGTAGTACATCTCCCAGATGCTTGGCTTCTTGCGATGCCACTCGGCGGCGCTGTCGATTTTGTCCACGCCATTGCCCAGACGGGATCTGGAGCCGGACGCATTTAGCACGGGCTTGTGAAAGTTGAGGTTGCGCTGCATTTGGGTGACCATCGTTGTTGTGTTCAGTTCCAGTGGCGGCGTCGGTGTTGGTGTTGGTGTAGGTGTCACTGTGGGCGTTATTGTAAGTGTGGGCGTGGCACTGCGCGACACCGTCGTCGTCGTCTCAATGTAACACTCGGCGGCAGGAAATATTTCCGTGATCGATTTGCGTTTCATTTTGAAATTGGGATCGCTGGCACAACGGATGCTCATAATCTGTGCCCGCAAGCTGGCCGGCCGTCGACTGGCGGAGATTAGGACGCCGCCATCACGCACAGACTCATAGGCATTCATTTGCAAGTCTCCAGCAAAGCTGCGCCGTCGCTCCAAAGCATTCTGCAGCCGCACCACATGCTGCTGCTTGCCCAATCCACTGCACAGTTGACGCAACTCCAGTTCGCTATGCTGATTCATGCGCTGCAAATAGGATTCCAGTTCGTGCTTGAGCGTCTGTATCATGCCGTCCAGCTCCTGGGGTATGTCCGTGGTTGGCGTCGGCGACAGCAGTCGTATCTTGTCGCGCACATCTTCGAGCAGTTCGCGTGTGCTCTGGAAATGCAATTGATCCTCGTAGCGTTTGGCATACGAAGTATTTGAGCTGATGTTGGCAGTTGGCATCATGTGCGAGGATGCATCGGTGTCCACGCGATAGGCATCTTCTGGGCAGGAATTGATATATTTGGCACACTTGTAATTGTTCTCCTCGAGCTGCTCATCGCTCAGAAAACTGGGATTGTCAATGCCAGCAGGGCGCAACTGTTGCTGTTGTTTGCTTTTCGGCTGCAACAGAAATGCATCCAGATCTATGTCCAGCAGCGAATCATCCACAACCTGCTCCAGTTGTTGTTGTTGTTGTTGTTGCTGCTGCTGCTGTTGTTGCTGTTGTCGTCGCTGTGTGGCGGCAAATCCCTCCATTATGGTGGGCAACTGATTATAGGCTCGCAATTTCTCGCCAATGTCCAGTTGGACGCCCTCCGCTGGCCTAGCGATCTCCTGCTGCTGCATGAAGGACACGGTTTGCTGAGGCGCATAGAGGCAGGGAAATGTTTTCAAATGACGATCCAAATTCTCAATGCTCGTCTCCAAAATGCGCAGCTTATCACTGTAGTGTGGTTGCAGTTGCAACTGCTGCTGCTGTTGCTGCTGCTGTTGATGTTGCTGCTGTTGATGCTGCTGCTGCTGCTTCTTTTGGCTACCATTTGTTGGCTGTCTGCCAATTTCGGGCGCAGTATTGGCTTGGTCAGCTCCAGCTTGATCAGCCACATGTTGCATGTCCAAATGCTGACTAATCGCTGAGCTCGTTGCTGCTGCTGCTGCTTCATTGCCAGCCACTTTCGTTGGCAGCTGCAACTGTGGCCGCTGCCTGGCCGCCGTCGCTTTGCTCTTATCTTTGTCGCTGGTCTCTAGGATGTCTATGACCGGTTCGCAATAGATGTGCTCGTCCAGCGAGTAAGTGGAGCACACATGGGAGCTATAGTAACCGGACGAGCCGCTTTTATCGGTGGAATAGTGTGAGCCACTGCCAGCACGAACTGGTGCTGCTGCTGCTGATGTTGCTGCTGTTTCTGCTGCTGCTGTTGGCGTTGTTGCTTGTGCCGCTGCTGCTGTTGTTGATGTTGTCGCTGTTGTGGCTGTTGTAGCACCGAGGCCCGAGTCTGTGGTGTGTGTGCTGTTGGCATTGGATGCTGTGGAGCGTTTCTTGTGTCGTGGTGGTGGTGCCACTACCACAAGAGCACTACTTGCCACCACAGGTTTGATTTCATTTGCTGTGGCAACACATGATGAACCCGTCTGGCCGCCCGTCTCAAGACCATTCATTGAGAGCGACGCTGTTGTGAATGGCATTGAAGTCGTCACATTCCCGCCAACGCTGCACCAGAGAAGATAAACAGAGAAAGATAGAGAGAGATGGGGAGAGAGAGAGAGAGAGCGAGAGAGAGTGAGAGAGAGATTAAATTGAAATTGAGAGCGCGAAAAATCATAGAAAAGTCAAAAGTCCGTTGAAAGCGAAACTTCAACTCGACTCGCGCAATGAAAGTGGTTTTTATTTTTGCCAGCCAACAGTTAAACCGTTAAACAGGCAATCGGGCAAGTAGGTTAGTAGTTTTCTTTACGACATATACATATATATGTATATATATATATATATTTTATTTTTATATATGAAGCAGCTGGTTTCGCTGTCGATTTGCCAGCAGCGGCAACATTTTTGTAACACTGACAAATCAATAAATCTTCCAAACTCAGAGTAACCTTTTTTTAATGCGTGTTTAATGTGTCTGGAACACAGTTTGGTGGGGGAGCGAGGTGTGGGGGTGGGGGGAAGGTTGCTGAGCTACGAGGATTGTGTTAAGCCACATAGTTAAAGTTGGCATAAATTGTTAGCATTTTAACGTATTTTTAAGTGCTAGCTGCCAGGCGCAAATACACACCCACACACACACATACATACACACATACATACACACACAAACATACACACTCGCACACCATTTGAAATGCGCAACATCAAAATTCAATTCGGAATCAACAGAAACTCGTTCTAAACAGGATTTCAGCTTGAGTAACTGTTTTTTGTCTATTTTATATATATTTTTATATGGTTTTTTTTTATTATTATTATACTTTTTTTTGGCATACGTTTCTTTAATTTGAACCGTTAGCAGTGCACAAGTGCAATATACAATATG
This sequence comes from Drosophila setosimentum, assembly GCA_035043505.1. NCBI lineage: Eukaryota > Metazoa > Arthropoda > Insecta > Diptera > Drosophilidae > Drosophila > Drosophila setosimentum. The sequence continues at coordinate 11,252,098 of JAWNMY010000003.1, read as the reverse complement.
TTGCAGGAGGTGTTTTAATTCTATAGGCAAACATGTAACGCATCGAAGAATGCAAATCGAAATAATTTACGTATTTATTCTTGATCAGCATCATCAGCCGATATGCCGGATTGAACTGCTATATAATATATATGTAATGGAAGCAATCGACCGACAGCTGACAGCTTCTATAATATGAAACCTTTTCGGCTTGCCAGGATATCTGGTATAAAACTACCGAGTTACGATCTGTTAATGGTCTTAAAATGTTCCAACTCGTCGCATATTTTTTTACGATCCTTTATAAGCCCAACTTCACATAATTTTCTTGGCCTTTACCGCTCCCCTTACTTTAGGTCATAAAAAAAATGATATAGCTAATATATATATAAATATAGCTGAACTCTGGTATGTAAGGGGATGTCATCCTCGATGTGTCAAAGATAGTTTTTCTATCATTCTAGTAGGCATTCGGATGAGTCATATCTATCATACTATCTGCATTATATAAGAGTGTTCTTGCTTATATTTTTTATTTTTTGTTATAATTGTTGTTAATGCATTTTTGATCTGGCCTGATAGCTTCAGTTTCTCTTGTTGAATGAACAGTTTTACAAGCTGCCAGCGGCGCTGCTGCTGTTGTAAGTTATTTAAGAACTGTCTGTGTTTCTAACTTTGGGCACTGGGTCAACAGCTTGAAAATTGCGTAATAACAGTCTTCGTGTCGCAGTCGCAGTTACAGTTGCGGTCGCAGTAGGTTGCCGTTCTTATGTTGCTAGTTGGTAGCAACAAAGAGCGCAATGCCAAAAAAAAAAAAAAAATAAAATAAAAAAAAAAACAAAATTGATAAGTTGCGATCAAGCGATCGGTTGCGGACTTGGACTTGGGCTTGGGCTTGGCTAGCATTTTGGGTGACTGAGGCGGCTATGCCTTAGTGATTAAGACCAGCTTGTTTATCGATGCGTTTATTATGGTTAGTCTGTAAATTTGGTTTCTTTTTATTTTTCTATATTTATTTTCATTTATTTTTGGTTTCAGTTTTGTTAGCTCGATATGTAATGGACAAGGTTAACGTTCCATCGCGGTTTGGAGCATGAAATATTTTGCAATATTTGCGTATTTATTTGTGAGCCGTGTTAATTAAAATGTTCAGCCTCGTTTGCATGTCGGAACACGGGGCCGTTACTAGAAACTGTTAAAGTATCTCTGCTCGCGTGTGTGTGTGTGTGTGTGTGTGTGTGTGTCCGCTAATTATTGTTGACTTGACTGCCACAACAAATTACACTTTGGTCCAACAGCTTTGGTTTAGTTTACAGTTAACCAAAATTACCCAACGTCCTTCTAACTAGTTAGATAAACTGTACCCAACAACAACAACAAAACATTCGCAAATAAATCAATCAAACTAATCGCATTTCTATTGCAGTGATTATTTTTGCGAATATGCCACTTAGTGGGAAAAGACTTGTGCATGAATTGCCCAAATCTAGGCATTGACCCTGGCACAGCTACGACCTGTGCAATATTGAATACAAATTAACAAAATAAATAGCTTCAATATGATAACTGCATTCATGACTCTGATATAATGGGATATATGGGAAGGTCGCATGCCGTTGCAAACGACACCTGAATAGGAAGCGACACATCACACATTAAATACAGCTACAATCAACTTTAATGTATGCACATTCCATAAGTAACTAAAAACCTTCTATTTAATCAAATTTAGTGTTTAACATGCACATCAGACCAATGAGACACAAAACGAAGCCATTATGCCGCTGTGCATAGAGTCATAAACAAGATATCAAGTGCATATATACATATATATATATAAATATGTGTGTAGTTATATATACATATGCAATCAGGGTATTTGCTATAATTGCATTAACCTTGCATGCCAGTAAATTAAAGAATTTATGGAATGCAAAATGAAATGTGAGCCTGTTTTAAGGCATTCGAAATAACTCAAAAACCCTTTAAAAAGTTGACTAAAGTGAATATAATGAAGTTGTGCAAAAGTATGTCAAAATGAAACATTTACCATAAAGTATATATAGTTTTGATCATGCGTCGAGTCTAAAAGAGCTACAGTCTTCAAATTATAAATACAAACTGAGATCAAATCAAATCTTCCATAGAGTATACATATTTTCATAATTCTCATATTTTATATTAGGAATCTATGTTAAAATCAAATGCATTTCAGTTAATATTGTGTTAGACAAAGATTTGGGTTGAGTTTATAGTCCAGACGAGCTTGTAAAGATAAAATGATAGAATCTGTTTTGCATCTATTATTATCTGTTTTGTGTTTTACTACTTATTATTATAGGTAAAGACTTGCGATTAGTTTATCTGCCGGACGAGTTCCCTCGACTACCGCATTCTTACTGATTATTGTTCTTCGCTTTGACAACACTTAAATTTATTAAATATACTGTTCTTATCTGTAAGTGGGACTTCAATTGCTAAATATATATTTTGCAATTAATTGTAGAAGATAGATAAAAAAAAAGCACATTTTAAATAAATTGCACGATTAATGCCACACATCACAATATTTGATGGCTGTTTGGATTGCACTTGTAGCCAACAATTTGTACACACATACATACATGTACCCACATGAGCAAGTATGTGTATGTGTGCTTGTAGACATTTCAGATATTTCAAACCAAAACTGGCTGTGACCTCCAGCAGAAGCAGCAGCAACAACTGCAACATATGTGGCTTCTTTAATTTCAATTAATATACGTAATTGTTGCAGCTGCAAGCGATTTTTTGTATTGTTGTTGTTGTTATTGTTATTGTTGTTGTTGCTGTTGATGTTGACCGACGCGACATCAAGTGTTTGGCAAGTCAAGTGGCTTCTGACGCTGCTTCTGCTGCTGCTGAAAAGAGGTGAAGGCTGACGACAGGCGCCAAAAACCGCATTGCGACGGCAAACTTGGAACGTTGAACGTGCAACTTGAACTTCGCGATGCGATGCGCCATAATTTACATAGTTGCATGCAGATTAAACGTCAACTGCCAGTTGCATTAAGATTAAACATTGGCAAGACAATGGACAGACACACACACAAACACACAAACATACACACACTCACACTCACACACAACACATTCACACACACTTTGCAGCGCCCATTTGTTAATTATTGATGGCTATTAGACTTGAGCATTATATTTTCTAAGCCGGACTAATTGCCAAAAAAAAAAATAATAATAAAATAATTAAAATGAAATAAAATACTCTAGACTCAAGTCATTAGTTATCATAAGTCGGAGGTTATTCAACGACAAAGACAACTTCTGTGTTTCTTTAACGATCTGATTAAAATATTATTATATATTTATTCCCATCTTAATGGAAAGATGGGCCTCGGCCTCAACTGATCAAGAATATGTATATATATATATATGTAGATAGGTCTGACTGCATACAGCTAATGGGCGTTCGAGCTAATGTTGCCTGCCTTATTACATAGACTTGCTCAACTCCATTGTACCCGTAATAAAAGTTTTTAATGGGTAAATGTGTGTAACAGCATAATTAAAATGTTCATGCAATTTTCGGCGATAAAAGATATGATCCTAATTTAATTGCTTTTACGATCGGACCCACTCAAAGTTTACTTTATGCTGACCCGCTTGGTTTTTCATTATTGTTGTCTGTTGTCTGCTCAATGCCGCCAGCGAAGGTCATCGCAATTGTGGCTGCGACTGCCACTGCCACTGCCACTGTTGCTGCTGCTGTTGCTGATTGTGAAAATGAGACTGCAACACTCACCTCTGATATGGGGCATATTTGAGCATTGCTCGCGGCAACAGAAAGTTATCATTACTTTGAGCAGCACTGGCACTGCCAACATGCTGCTGCTGCTCATCTCCCACACCATTTGCTGTGTCTGCCACTGCTGCTGTTGCTGCTACATTTACTCCATCGATTGCAATTGTCTTCTGACCAAAGAATGCGCCCAATCGCTGTAGATAGCCGAATTTTGTGAGGCCAGCGGTGTCCTTGTTGTTATTGTTGTTGCTGCTGCTGCTGCTGTTGTTACTGCTGCTGCCGTTGGCCGCCGAATAGCGTCCGCTGCTGGCGCGACTGTGTGCAACTGCTGCCTCACCGTCATCCTCGTCGTAGGGCAGCACCTCGATTGCGTCAAAGTCGTACGAATTGAAGTAGGCCTGTTCCCGTGTTCGTTTCACTTGTGCCGCTTCCGTTACATGATCGGCGGATATATCCGTAGCGGTTTTCTTGCTCGTTGCCGTTGCCGGCGAACTTTTGCAAATGGGCATGGTTAACGTCCTTGCAGCCGCATTCAGCTCCCAATCGGCCACTGACGGCTTGCCTCCTATTCAGTCTTAGCTGCAACAAAAGCGGTAATATTTTAAATAAGCTTCGTTTGCCAAGCCAAATTGGGCTGGAAAAGCCTGACCAAAATTGAAATGGAGTTTATAAATATATATATTTAAGTTTTTTATTAGTTTTTTTTTTCTGGTTTCTCTCGGTTCACTTTCTCCCTTTGCAAATTGATTGTTTTTTTTTTCGCAAGCTATTTATTATTTTTTAGTTTTACTTTATCACAGTTAATTTAAGGCTGCAGACTTCAAATTATTAATTCAAGTTCAAATAAAAACAAATCTCTCATATAATCATTATTTTTGAGCTTTACGTTATCACACTTTATATAAGAAATGCAAAAATAATCAATAAAAAATGTTGAATCTTTCATTTACGAATGATTTAATATCCCCTCAGGGACAGATTTTTAATAAATTTTCATAAAAATAAATACGAATTTAAAAAATAGCAAAATAATCAATATTTTTGTGACTTATTTTATCGCTTAGAGTTGTTTAGTAAACTTAAAAATCAATCAATAATCACAACTTAGTCAAAAAATCTTTTTGGATACACAAAGATTATATAATAAATATATATTTATATATATATTATATATATATATGTATATATATATTTTTTTTTGTTATGCGAAAAAACATAAATTTTGAAAAGCCCAATTTTTTCTCCTTAACAGACATTTATTTTGCGGGGCATCAACAATGGAATGGAAGTGTTGGGAGTGTTTCCATCGCAACTCGAGCCGTTGGCACATGTTGTTGCATTAATTAGCTGTTGATGCAATGCAAGCCGACCCCTCCACCCACCAAAAACAAAGGTTCCCATTGCATAAGGCAGCCCTAGGTCTGCCTGCCTCGGGGATTGCAAATTGGACACCTGATAACTGGGCAGCAAACACAAGACTCCAATGACCCATGATGAGTATGCATGTTTCTCCTTGTCGTGCCGCACATATTCCACAGTCATTTCGGCACATGATTTGATAATTGAAAATTTAAACTAACTGCCTGCATGGTTGTCAATTGCCTGAATTGCATATACTTTATTTATGCATACACACACACACACACACACATTCACCTATGATAGACAGTCAGATTTATAGATAAGTGTACAAGGAGAGAGAGAGAGTGAAAAAGAGGGTGGATGAGGGGGCGTCATACGTAATGCAGACAGCAAGCTGACAGCTTAATCATTTGTCAGCAGACGTGGATGGCGCCCAGGGAGTGGTGCAAGAGTGCTGGCAATATGCTGCCATTGAGGTTTTTTGTTTTGTGTGCGGTAATCAGCAGCTTCATAATATCAGTGCTGAAAATTCGAAAACCAGTTTAACATTTGCCACCTGCCACATGCATCAGCAAGTAGTTGAATGAAACTTTCTTTGCTCAAGTGCTGGGTGTATAATATATAGCATAAAGAATATTTATTTTGTGCACCTTGTGCCACAATGTTTGTCTCATTTGAGTGCTTTCTGTGTCAGCTGCAGCCACACTTAATGATACTGTTAGTTGCGAATTAATCATCGGTCGGTCGGTCGTTCGGTCTGTCTGTCTATCTGTCTGTCTGTTACCATATGACGATGCTCTACCGATGCACATTTGTGCCATGGTCAAAATAGCACATTACTAGTAGAAACTCATAAAGTATTTGTTTTTTTTTTTTTCTAGTTCTCTTTGGAGTGGTGACAACTCAAAGTTACAGCAGTTGCCACTTGCCACTTGCTGTCAGCTGGCCGTGTTTTCTTGTCTCTTTCAATGCGTTGACAGGTAAAAACCAACAACAACAACAACAACAGCAAAAACAAAAGGAAATATGAAAATGAAAAATAGTTGGCAATATTTTTACATCGCTTGAGCAACCTCAAATGCTCAGCTTATTCCCGTGGCCACTGAAAAGCAACTACAATTTGGAACAGCGAGTCAGTGGCACAACGTGACTGGGTTAAATGAGACGGCGGCGGGGCTGGAGCTGGGGCTGGGGCTGAGGCATGGTCTTGGTCTTGAAGCTGTGCCTCTTCATCAATCTTCATTTTGGTTGGCACTCTTGAACATCGCACTTGTCAAATAAATCCAATTCCTGAGTAAAATAAATATGATAATAAATAAATAATAAACTTTCCACAGCCCACTTAGACTTGGAAAATAGCCCTTAATTAAAAATAGTTAAAGCCGGCAATTAATTATTGTTTCCCCTACATATGTATAAGTATGTTTGTATCTTGTGATAAACAATATCTATAAAATATGAAAAAGTGTCGGTAAATAGAAGAAATTAAGTAAGTCTGATGAAAGTCCTTTGGAGAACAATGTATTATATATATTAGTCACAGCAATCTACAGACCTGTCACATCTATATTCAATAGTATCAAATATAATAAATATAATACACCGATCTGCCAGAATAGGGCTGCCCATTTGACAAACAGGATCAATCCTTTAAAAGAAAATACAGAGCCCAAATAACGTTAGAGAACTCACTGATGGAGTTAGCGCAATCGCAAATTGTGTTGACAGGAGTCACTGGAGGATCTGTCGTAAATCCACCTAGGATACACGTCACTTAGCACAACTTCCACTACACTTCTGCGTAGACCATCAGGCCAACAGAGATTTGGCTGAGCTCGACATCCTGGTTGAGCAGCCTGTCTAAACAAAATTAATATTGATTTTTGGTTTTATTTCTGGTTATCAGCATCATGACCAGAAAAACAATTGAGGCGCTCGTGTTGCTCTGGCAACCACTTGAATAATTCAGAACTATGTCCAGCGAGACATGCGGATCTTATTTATAGTTCAGGTCTCGAGTCTGACTGATGGCTGTTGGCTACTGCCTGCGGCGGCTTTTGATATTTGGCTTGATGAGTCAATTGCTGGACAAACAGAGACATCATTTATTCAGACTGTGGTCCATAATAGCAAGTACGAAGCGTGCAAATTACTCAATTTGATTGAGCTGCCAGTGTGTCTGTGTCTTTCTACTCACACACGCATTCGCATTCATCTTTAGCTACTACCTTGACTTTTATTTGACATGCATTGGATTTATCGATAGACGGAATCAATGCGGCATCCTAAAACAAAAGAGTTGCCCGACAAACTTGTCGTTGATCACCACAAAAAAAAGTTGATCACCAAACAAATCAATGCAAGTAGCCAAATAAAACTCAATCGCCATCATAAAAGAGACATAGCGCGAGAGATCAGCCGACACTCACAAAAGATATATTTTTGTATAGCACTTTACACTGGGCATTGCAAAACGGCTTAGCAAACAAAACCACAAAAAACAACAACAAGTAAGACTGATGTAGTCGAGTGAACTCGACTACGATATACCCTTAACCCGGTTATTAACTAAATTCTATTATTATTGGCAACTTCCGGTAGCTCTTACAGTCTCTGAGATCTGCGTGTTCATACAGACAGACGGACAGACTGACATGGCTATATCGACTCGGGTGTTGAACCTAATCAAGAATATATATACTTTATGGAGTCGGAGATGCTTCCTTCTGCCTGTTACATACATTTGCACAAAACCATTACACCCTTTTTACTCATTTTTAATGGGTTGAGGGTATAAAAACAGCTACTCGCAACGCCTTTCCTTCGTACGCACAGTGGGGCAAAGTGACTAAGCTAACATACGCTACATTTAGCACAGTGAAAATTGCATCTATACTTCATTTATAAACGATTAAATACATTTATTATTTAGTTAATGTAGACAGTAAAAAAGATTTATAGATTTAAGATAAGAATCTAAAAAATTATAGAAATACATTGTAAATCTAAAAAATTAAAACGAAAACATTAAAAATCAAAATATCTGGGAGTATTAAATTGTAAAACTTGGGAAAACCAATAATAAAAAATAAGGTTAAAAGAAGTTAAAATGTTTAAATCAGTTGTGCCTGACGGTAATTATAAATGGGCAAAGTTGTTACACTGAGAAAAACTTATAACCTGAATTTTTCGTATATTTCGAATTTTGTGTAAAAACTGGAACAATCTTCTGAATCTAGTAGCTACTAGCTTTTTTTTATCCCTAGTAGATATGAATTTATGAAAAGTATGAATTATCAACTTAACTATTTGAATACATTATCTTTTATGCAAGTGATCCACTGTAGCGTGTATGCGCCACAAAAGGTTGCAGGCTACAAATTTAATGACAATAAGCTATCAATGCATGTTGTTATTGTTGTTGGTTGCCGACTGCCGCCTCTTTTGTTTCGATTGTTGTAGGCACTTCAAACGGTGACAGCCGCCTGAAGATGCAACATTTGACCCAACAAAGTTAAAACACAAATTTTTGCTAAAAAACCCCAAAAAGAAAAGGTCAAACGATGTCAAAAAGCTGGCCGATTATGCAAGTAGGTTTGTGTTTTACTCATGGCTGAGGTTTATGAATCGATTACAAAGAGTGCAGCTGTTAAATGACTATTTATAAAAGGGGCTGGTACTGCTGATGTTAAGTTTTATGATGATGATGATGATGATGTGGGAATTGGTAGCAAGTTAACGGCTCGTTGCGCCTACAACTTGGAGGCGCTGCTGTCATTGAGGTGTTTACAACCTGCGTGGTCATATGGCCGACTGCTTGCCTGCTTGGCCTGCCTAGCCGTAATTAGTGCGCACAAAACCTTTAATTAGTTGAACAAAAGTAAGACTCAAATAGACATTTTGCAATGGTTATTGCGACAAGTCACTAAAGTCAGCAGCAGCAGCAGCAGTACATTTTGCAATTGGTGCTGTTGAACTCAACTAATGCCATATTATTATGAGAAATGAGTGTGTGTGTGTGTGTGTGTGTGTGTGTGTATGTGTGTGTCTGTGATAAAAAACTCAGTGGGTTAATGTTAATTGCAAACACACTATTTGCTTTTTATGCGCTTAATTGCAGCTTTGCACTTGCCAGTCAATGTGGCAAGCGCATTTGCCTTTTTTCCTCTATCCACGACTAAAATACAAGCGTTTTTCAATTCGAACAAATTTATTTGTATCACATTTCCACTTGGCTCAAGTGGGTTAAAGTAGCACAGTCATTTATAATGGGAGAGACCTTTGTGTCAACACAGACAATTTATAAGCGCATCTCGGTCGAAATGAATGTGAATGTGGCACAAACGAAGTACCATCACAACTAGATTTATTTCCCTTGCCACCCAGTGACGACAATTATAAGTAGAATACTCCTGTGGCCATTTGTGGCGCAACGAGAAGCACTCCAAAACATGAGCTGCTAAGCACAAGTGCCACTTGCCAGCAGGCTTTCCTATACACACATCTGAGTGTCTTACCATAAATATGTGGCAAGTTGCATGTCGTCTGTACAAAGGAGAAAAAAAGTAAAAAAAAAAAAAAAAAACTACCTCAACAACCACAAATATGTCCTCATGCACTTTAGTGGCACTTTGGCATTACGAAATTGTACTAAATGCAACAGAAGCTCCTTTATGCTTCAAATTGTTGTGCTCCGTATAATACATATATATATATATATATATAGATATATACATTCATATAGCATAAGTTCGCAAAATGTGTCTGCATCAGCTAAGCTGAGATTGCTTTTTCTTTTGCATAAAAAAATAATATACGAGACTCGTTTTTGCTGCTACTTTTATACAATTGCTCTTTTTTACTCAACTGAATGGGTTTCTTTTTATTCTAAGGCTGCAATTTCGCTTAAAGTAATACGTATAGCTTTCGAATTTGTCATATTGCACATTTATTGCCACACTTCAATTTACAATAGAGGCGTTGACTAAATGATGAATTTCCATCATGCAAATCGAAAGCGGAGCGAAAGTTATCAAAAGCAGTTTGAAAACACTGAAAAATGTGTCATTAATTAAGTGCAATTGAAAGTGACCACAGATATATAATAAACAGCTACGCACACTTCATATATCATACATATATATATATATATATTTATATATAGTTAATTGTATATATTGATTTATGTTGCCCTTTGTATGTGCGTTCAATGTCTGGCCATTCTATTTTTGGGGCGAGTGCTTCTGCTTTTTAGAGTGTTATTGATGGCCAGCTGCCGGAGCAGCAGCAGCAGCATTAGTGCACAAGGTTAATTTGAATTTTGAACCATCGTTCTTCAAACAAGACAATCTCTCGATGAACTAACTCATTCGGATTACAGTAAATACCAACCAAAAAGTCGTTTTGAGAGAATCGCGTTAGATAGAGGCGTTGTGATGTGGAAGTGATAATGCTGGTCACAATTCAAAGTCACCATGCGCTTCAAGGACAAGGTTCCGGTTGGGCTTTGCATAATTTTACATCTCTATCTACATATATTGTCCACAAAAAAAAAAAAAAAACAGTTCTAAATGAAATAAACCGCTCTTCCCCTCCTCTCACAATCCGCTATTCACTCGAAAACACAGCCCTCGTAAGAACTGCAGGGGCAGGGTCTAAGTAGTAGTATTTCCAGTGTGCTGCTCCGGGGCCATTTACATAATCTTCGACTTTGACCCTGCTGCGTTCGTTTCTGTTGCGATTTATTTATTAATCGGCAGCCTCCAGTTGGCTCTTGGGTCTTGGCCATATTTATAACCTGCACTTCATTTAGCTCGTTTAATTTTATAACTTATTTAACTATTTTACACCATGCTTTGCATTTTTATAGCCGTTACGAACCAACTTAATAGCGCACGATTAAATAATTTAATAAATCATATTTATACTGACCAAACCACATAGCTTGTATATGTATGTGTGTGTGTGTGTGTGTGTTTGGCTACAGGTTATCTGCTAGTCGAGCATTCTCAACTGGAGCACTGCTACTTGTTTTCTATGCTGCACCAAAGACTAATTTCAATTCTAATAATTAATGTATTACCTATGATTATTAACGAACTAAAGAGGTTAAGTGATATTTAGTAAGCATATATTTTATTACAGTGCTTTTTAAATATGACTTTGATTTGTTAAATTTATGCTAGTTAAATAACTGAGAATAGGGTATTTTCTAGTCGAGCTCTTGCCACTATATATTTAATATATATTTATGATTATAGTCTGCATATTTAGCAAACTAGTATTTTCTTACAATGCATTTTAAATTTGACTTGAAATATCTACAAATTGTACTAATCATTCACTGTTAAAAGAGCTGGGAACAAGATATTCTCTTGTCGAGCTCTTGCGACTACATAACTTCTACATATATATAGATACAATTCTAATTGTTAAATGCCCATCGATTTAAAATCGTATTCTATAGGAATATTTGCTGATTTGTTTATCGAAGAAAACTTGTTTTGTTATTGTGCGTCAATTGATAAATCGTATTTCTAATTGGTTTTGCAGCAAACGAGAAGATTCTATTTTGAAATATATTTAGCTGAAGGCCCTTTATCAGCTTGGTTATTAAATAACAAGACAATAACAACACACATATATATATATATAACACATATGTTTTCATAGAGACGAGTGCTCCCAATATGACTGAGTGTCTACACTCATCTATAATCATATTCGTCTTCATCGCCTTTGCCTTTTGTATCGTTCAGAGCCAAGGTCAATATCAGTGGCAAAGTCAACGACGCGAAAGCCACACAGCATCTGAATACAACATGCACACATCAACACTCGCTGTTCGCACACACATCAGCCTAGCATATTTGACATTTAATTTTCGGTTCATCTCATGACTCAAAGCGCCAGCTGGAAGCCAAAAACCTCAAAGAGAGGCCTCCCCAAGAAACAATTGGTGCGAGCATTCAGCATTTTGTGTTCGGTATTCGGTGGTCAGTAGCAACAGGTGTAATTTATTAACGGGCTATTAGGCATTTGTTGGGCCTAAACTTCAAATTGTGTAATATACTACCAAACAGCCAACAGCCAACAGCCAACAGCCAACAATACACAGTCCACAGTTAAACCAATAAAAACAATACCAATCCAAAGCCGGCCGGACATCCGCGTTTTTAGGTCAAGCCGCAGCAGTCAGCGGCAGCTTTAAAACTATAAACTCAAATAAGACCATTATAAATGTATACAAATATATATATATATATATACAATATAAACATATATATTTATGCGCACTTGCGCCATTCAACACCGCAGTCCGCTGTCCGAGCTCAGTTCATGCATCTAATCAAATTCAGATACAGTCAATCAAGTTCAGCTGCCAATTAGTGAAACTTTTGTTTCGTATGCATCTGAATTTTTCATATGCATATCTTTTTGAAGGTGGAAATACCCTTCTCCAGCCAGCCCCTTGCCAAATTGTGAGTCAACAGCAAATTGCAAAGTTGCTCTAAGGTCTGTCGTTGTCTTCAAAGGTTGCACGCATTTAATGCAATCATTTTCATTTGTTATCAATAATTGTCATCCAAATAAATTAGAAGGCCCATCGATTATTCCTAAGATAGCTATATGGTTTGAGATTGATAGGAGTTTGATGCAGATATCTTCAAAAGCCAAAAATTTAATCACACAAGAACTCATTTTTAAACTAATATTTTTGATGACAGCTGTATGATAAGTGACCTGAATCTCAGGGACTAGTTAGCCAAATGTGAAGAGCGTTAGTACAATCATATTGGGAAAGTTATATTCGAATAAAGTTGTTCACGCAAGAAGAAGACTCGACAAGCGATGCTGATCAGAAATATATATAGTTTCTAGAGTCGTTACAAACTTAATGATTATATTATAATACTTTCTGAAAGGGTATACAAATTAGTAGGCATAGGCGTATTTATTTTTATTTATTTTATGGTTATTTGTTTTTAAACTGCCTCATCCGTTACGGATACGGGTAGGGGTATTATGTTAGTCGTGAAGCTTTTCGCCTAACTGCCATAATCAATAGGAAAGAGTGCAGCATTTGCATGCAACGCTTGTTGTAGTCGCTTGTGGCCTTTGTCTGTGCCCTGTTGCTGTTTGGCATTTGCCACACACACACACACACACACACACACATATATATACACTTGCTGCATACAGCGATTAAATGAATATTGTGATCGGTTGTTGTCTTTGGTTGTGAACATGCTTATGTCTTGAAAACTTGTTTAATGCCGTTGTTATCTCTTAAGTGTTATTATTGAGGCTTTTCATGCCAATTTGCGTTGTCAAGTTGTGTGTGTGTGTTTTTTTTTATGATGAAAATTAGCTGCACACATTGTTGCATATTATTGGGTTTCTGGTTCAAGTGTACACACCATTCAGGCATTGAGTCTCGTGAATTGACGACGAAACAATTAAAGCCAATTTAAATCAATTGAAAGTTGATATATCGATGTCACGGGTCCCCTGAACTTCAGAAATGGTTATTCAATTTGTCTGCTGTCGCATTGTGCATTATTGTTATGCATTTTATTATATGGCATTGTACTTTGGGACTCCGGACTTCGACACGCTCTTTAATGCACAATGGCGTTCATTTAACCATACAAAACTTGTATCAGAATTAAATTCACTTAATTAGTGGTTGGCACGAGTCTCAATTTGCTGTGTGTGGCCGCTGTGTGGCATTTTGGTTTCTTTCAACAAATAGGGATTTCCTTTACGTTAAGTGCTTCTCGAATTGATACTATCTATCAAAAAAATGTAGATCATGAAGTTAAAATAAAAAATCTACATCATAAAACATCATTTGAATTAAGCTAGAAAACTAGTTTGAACAAGTTTTTTCTATTTTTTTTTTTTTTGTCTTCATTAGGTAAATACAATAATATAATTTAAATGATAAACACAATGCCCAGATGATTAAGTATTTCAGCTGTTTTATACATTGGAGACAAGCGTAGTCTCTTCTAAATATATATATATATATTTACTTTATGATCACATATTGCAATGCATTTGAATTTCGATTATTTATGCATAGGTTTTCAATATTATATAATACTTAGTTTGACTTTAAACGTGTTTTTATTCTTTGTGCTTATCAGTTTTAGGTATTTTTTTATTTTTTTTTGACGTGTTTGTTTCGTTTCTATGCTGCTTTATCTGCGTGTTTAAATGTTTTAGCGAATTCCGGTTCGGCGACCCTTTCACTTAATGGACCGAAGCGTGTTTGACAAAATCTTAAATAATTGAATTAGACCCGGCTACACACATAGGCTGTAGCTACAGAAATGTATATGAGCCTTAAAAATACATAAATGTTACTTTAGTCGGCATCGAAGTATTTAAAAGCAGATTGGGTAAGATTCCAATAAATATTTTTCCATCGACCAACATTCATTTTTGATTGTACTAAAGCGGATAAAAATCCAACAAATGTCAACTAATATTAAGCCATCAATTTTTCAACTTTAAGTTCTTTTTTATTAATTTTTATGAACATTTTTATTAATTTTTGAACATCAGCTTAAAGCGGATATGAATTGAATATATAATTTGTCTATTTTATACCCCAAATCTACTATGTTTATCAAATTTATTTAATTTTTCGATATCTGCTTAATTTGTTAACCAAAACAAATTGTTTTATATTGAACAGATGGACTTAGGGTATCTTCTAGTCGAGCTGTCTCTGTGCTAAAACATTCGAACGTGTTCTTGTCACAGCGGAGAGATAAATTTGGGTATCGAACAGACCATATTCTGTTAGCACCTACGTTGAAGCCACATTTTTTTCTTTGTGCATCAACGGTAAACAAATTTGAATAAGCCATAAGCAGAGCCAATGCCAGTCGACGAGGCATTCAACTGCCACGCAACGTGAAGTAAAAACAAAATGTAAATAAATATATAATGCAATAAATGCGGGCATTGAATATCGAACTTGGCCACAATGCACAAACAATGCAACGAAAATGTTTTCGAGTGGTTTTTCGCATTCCTAACTCCACCTTCCCCCCGTCCTGCTCCATACCCACGTTTCGGCATATCCCCGATATGCATGCTTAAGTAGCTGCATGCGAGGGTCGTTGATTAGCTAATTAATTGATTTATGTATTGGTTAGATGCGAAACTGCTCAGAGTGACATCACTGCCACTTTCGACTGTGTCGACTATTTTTGGAATTAATTCTATTGTGGATTTTGCGAATGTGGCAAATATCTTTCGGCATAATTGAAATGGAAGTGTTGTCATAATTTTAATAGCCTGTATTAAGTATGCTTTTCAGCTGATGATCAATACTAATTCAAAATGAATTTGGCGTGGGTGTTTTGATTTAACTACTTTGATTGCTTTGACGAATCGACAAATGTGGCAACCCAAATAATTAATGAATGAACACGCTCATTGGCAAATGCCAGCTAACAACAAAAAAAAAAGTGTCAGCTTATTCACTTTAATTATGTTTGTTTTATTTATGCATATTCAGTAATAAATCAATGAAAAACAAATATTCTCATTTCAATATGCGGTTTTGAACAATCCGTTGCATATAACACAAATACCCCTGTTGGCAAATACGCAAATTGAGAAATTTGCAATCTGCAAACGTAACCAAAACCATTGCAGCCACAATTGTTAATTGCGGTTGCATTTGCAACGCAATGTGGCCAAAATGCCACAGCCTAAGCTGCATGCGGGCGTTAAAATGGGTCTTACTAAAAAAAACCATTTAACACCAGCACATAGCACCGAAGAGGAAGCACAAGCATCGAAATATTAAATATTTGTATGCTTTGTTAGACTTTAAGAGCTGTCTGTCGGCCTTGTCATCTATCTAAACGGTTTGTATGTGTGCAATAATTATACAAATAAGCAAAAGCTGATGTTAAATCTTGTGAAAATTAGTCATATTGTTTTACCCTCTAATTAAAAATCCGCTTCGTACTTTCTAAAACTCAGATCGACTTTTTTTTTATAGAATGTAGATTAAGTAGCTTCCATAAAAATCCAACGACTTCTTAATTATGCAAAGCAAGTCGCATTAAGTTCAACAGAACTTTGTCAGTTAAATATATTTATAAATGTGTTAATGCTCTGAATCCATTGTTAATTGGGAAGAAGGCTATAATGGTTTTGTGCAAAAGTATGCAACAGGATGTAGAAAGCATCATCAAACATCATAAAGTGTATATATTCTTGATTACGATAAGCAAGTGAGCCACGTCCCTTATATACCGTGTATATCAAGTTTATTTTACTTTATTGATAACTGCTCCGCTTGCAAATAGCGATATATGTATCGATAGTACATATACATATCATCGAACAATTGCACAAATTTCATCAAGATCGTCAGAGAAACATCCAGTTATAGTGTATATGAGAATAGGTGTTGTATTCGCATATACAATCAGCCAAATTTGATTAAACGCACTTGGCTTTTTCCTTATAAAATTGAAAATCAAATGTTTAACACATTAGTTAGCTATTTTAAATACACGTTAAATAAAAGAGAATATAAATATCAGATTAATAATGTGTTCAGCCTTCATATTTGTGAATAACTAATTAAATTTGATTTGGCATCGGTTCAACAACTTTTCGGAACTCAGATAGTGTGATAAATTATAATTATTAAGATTATTGACAAGAAAATTGTTACTGGTTAAAATATCTGGTGTATATTTTTATATTAGGTGCGTTCAACTGTTACCTGATTTGATGGGTGCATTGCTATTAGTACATAGTACAAAAGGTGGCAAAAGCGAATTCTTGGCTTGATTACTAGGCCAACGCAGAAAACAGAATTTGGCAACAAGCGCCTAGAATAGTCTGTATTTGAAGTCTTGACTCCTATTGCCAAATTCTGCAAGAAATTTGGTTAAACTTGTGTGCTTAATAAAAACATAGAAAATAAAAGCAAAAATTCTCCAATTAAAGATTAGAATTTATCATTTGCATTTGGCCTTTTGCTTTGAATCAATATTATTTTATGCCGCCCACTGCAACTAATGTTGCACAATACAATTTTATGATTAAACGATTATGTTCATTAACAAATTAACCAATGAGAGTCATTCGCTGTTTTGGGTTTTTTTTTTTATTTTTTATTGGAATAGCTAAACTTTGTGTTGTGACAAATGGGGGAGAGAACAGCAAACTGCATATCTATATCTATGCATACATACATATATGGGATTTGTATAGTAGATAGATAACATTCATTAAAATGAATATTAGTAATAATTTATCGACTAACTGTCAACCAATTAGCATATTGTAAATATGTGCAAACATAGAGGGAATTCTGTTTATTTTCTTTCGGTATTTGAATTTATGGCTTGGATTTTGAAATATTGCGAAATGTGGGCAATTATCTCAAAATTAATTATTATGTAATCGATCGAGGCGCGCTTTGTCAACATTTTTGTTGACTGTTGTTTTTTTTATTGTTGTGTATGCGTATGTGTAATTGCTGGTTGATTATTCGGTTTTATGGCTGGGCCATTAAAGTCAGGATAATGCGCATTGAATGGGGGCACTTATCCTGGCTTAAAAAAAAAAAGAAACATATAAATGCTTTTCGTAGATATACATTTTTTGCGTCATTCAAATGGCTTATCTAATGTATGCAAATTTCGTGTCTGTTTAATGACACAATAAATGGTAAAAGGGCCACACGATTTGTGGCAGCTAATTTGGCCATTTCTGCGGTAATTAGTTGATGTTAATTAGCTTTTACTGTCGTTGTTGTTGTTGTTAAATAACATTTAAACTGTTCGATGCATAATTGAATTGCACATAGATCGCTAAAAGACAAAAAATGAGTCAAGATCAACAATTTAGTATTATCCGGTAACACGTTTGTTCAAAAACGAGAAATTAATAAAATTTATTGTTAATTGATTTCGGCTTCAATTTAATTGGCGAATTTCTTCTTCTGTATTTTGCTTCGAGTTGAAAGAAATGCTCAGTTTCTGCACTGCCCCAAAGCAGAAACTCTGCACGATGGCAAAAAGAGAAAAAAGAGGGGAAAAAAAACTGAAGATGAGCAAAGCGCACGCCAAAAAGCAACTTATGCAATTCCGTTTTCTGTTTGTTTTCAATTTCTGCTGCTGCCTATTTTTTTTTTTTTTTGTATTCCTTTTCTTCGCCGCAAACTGTGTGTAAAAAAATAAAAAATACAACACACACGGCACCCATTTGATGCACATTTTGTTTTTCCACATTTTCCATACAACACACACACACAAACACATACACACACACACACACACATTTCACAGTTTTAAGCAGTGCACTCGAAATGGTGTCAGTAGAGGAATCTGATGTTTTTATATTTATTTTTTTCAATTGACAACACACTGAGAAAGTATTTATTAATCATTAAATACTCCAAATGCAATTGCTGATTTTTTTTATATATGCACCTTGTTGTTTGTGTTGTGTCCCTTGATGCGGATGCTGATAATGTCGTTGCGTCTTTGCGTTTTTGAAATTTGCGTGCACGCGTCTTCTGCGTATTCGCGCAGCAACCGATCAACCGACGCGAACGACTCGCAGAAAGAAACTGAAAACCGAAACTGAGCAACGCAAGAGCCAAAGACAAGAGCCAACGGGCCGTTAACTCGCTGCGCAGCTGCTGCTGTTGCTGCTGCTGCTGCTATTCACAATACTTTTTTTCCCGCTCATTTTAGCTTTTTTCATCAGCAACAGCTGGTCGTGCAACTATCGTTGCATACTCTTAGGCTTGCACTACAAATAAGCAATACAAGTTGTTTATTTTTCTTTTCTTAAGTATTTACCTTTTTTAATAGTGCTCTTCATGGTTGCATATTGGTCACATCTAACCACATTCACCCGTATGATAATCGTAAAAGGAGCCATTAAATATTTTTGATACACACTTGCAGCGTGCAGCGACTTCCGTTTTAAGGGTGCGCCTGAAAGTATGCTTGCAATAATGTTGGCTCGTCTCGCCAAATTACTGCAGACAACAGTCGCGTCAATAAAAACTCGGCTACCGCGGCACAGGCGACCATCAAAATGTTTTTGTGGCGCTGCATTGACGTCATTTAATTATGATTACGGTACGCAGGGGAAATGGAAAGGGCAGCGGAAGCAGCGGTAAATGCAAAGTGTATCCTGCAGGAGACGCACGTAATAGCAGCAAATAAATATAAATATAAATAAATGGCCAACATTATGTGGCGGTGGCCAAAGTGATTTACCAACACTGTCATGACTAATAAAATGACTAAATGCTTATGCAGCTGTCGACTCCATTTTGTTATTTTTTTCATTTTCATTTTCGTTTTCATATTTTTTTTATTGAGTAGGCATTAAAAATTTGAATTGTTGCACGCACTGGGAATTCAATTAGCCACTCGCCACTGACCTTTGACCCGCTCTTAATTAACAGGTGCCAATTGTGCCTATGTCATCATCATCATTATCATCATTATTATTATTGTAATCCTGCATGATCATTGGCATTGAGTGTGTTTTTGTTTGGCCTCCTGAGCCTGCAACACAATCGTTAAATATAAAATCCTATTTATTTGCCAATTTTACAAGCCAATGCACAGCCCAACGGCAAACGACAAGCGGCAAACGACAAATGACAATGACGTCAGCACGCCAGGCGTCAGGCCAGAAGCCAAAAACTATTTACACCGACAGCCCCCTCCGTGCCCTTTCCAACACTGACAGATGGTGGTATGTGTGTTTGTGCTTGTGTGTGTGTGTGTGTGTGAGTGAGTGTGTGTGTGTGTGTGTGTGTGTGTGTGTGTGTGCAGCAAACGCATAATTTCATTACCAAAGCTCGACGTTTGTTTTCAATGATGTCATATGGTCGCACTCGGACGGAAGTCCCAATTCCTTGTGGCTAAAGCTTAACGCATGCGCCCAAAAAAATTTACTTCATCTGAGTGGCAATGTGACGGAATGCACTCGTCGAACTTCTCTCTTCGACTGTGACGTCATTATTCACTCTTAAAAACGGTCGGCAAGCACAAAGCTCGCTGGCCAACAGCTGCAGATGTTTGTAATATGTAAACACCCTGTAGAAAATGCGACAGTTGAAATTGAAGTTTATTTAGTTTGACTAACAGTTGTATTTTGTTATTTATTATTATTGTTATTATTAATGTTATTAATATTGTTATTAATATTATATATTTTTATCAATTATATCATAATTTAGATTCTTTGCTTATGCTTTGATTTTTCTCTTGCGTTTTCCATTTTGCTATTTGCTACTGGGTATCTTTCTGTGTCTCCTTTGCATCCTATTTGCTCGCTCTCACTTAATACGAAGAAGATGGGGGGGGGGGGGGGGCTCCAACTGCGTTTGTTTGCCGCTGGGCAGCACATGAGTAAATAAATATTTATGTTGAAGTGCGCCCGATTCTGCCGGAACATTATCCCTTCAGTTGTAAACTCTTCATTTGCGTTGCTCGAGTTGACTTTTGTTGAATTGGCTTTTGTTGTCGCCTTGGAAGCTGGCAGGACATTAACCTTGTGCTCCGCTTCAAGTATTCAATTACAGGGCCAACCCACTATAACAATAGCAACAACAACAAAAAAACAAGACAACCAGAAAATCCAACAAAAAACACATTTTCCCAAAATTTTCTGTAATTTATTGTGATCTATGTTTTCTTTTTTTTTTTGTGTATTTCAAGAGGAGCTTGAGGGGCTAGGAGGGAGGGGCAATGGGAGGGGCAAAAACAACTGTCATATTATGCAAACATTGTGCAAACAAACATTTTGCTGTTCTTTTTGTTGATATTGTTCACCAAAGATGTTCCAAGTAGCCATTAAATGTCATAACAAGAAAGCCAAACAAAAAACAATCAAATCAAAGGAGTGGGGGTGTGGGGGGCGGGGTGTGTGCGGGTTAAGGCTCAAAAGGAATCCAAATCCAATTCGATTGACATTGACGCAAATGTAAAAAATAAATCAAAGACAAACTTTTTCTACTTTGATATTTTATTTTTTAGATTTTTTTTTTGTCAAGCGTCGGTCGGGTTGAAGCCATTTCGTGCAACATGCTCATGTACATATGGCAAGGAGGCAGCATCGCAAAATTTATCGCCGGAAGTGATTTTGACTGAAATCCAATCAATATAAAATTATGCTGCTGCTAAAAATAAAGCAAACGAATGCTCAAACAGACAACAACAACAAACTAAGCCATGTGCCAGTGCGTACAAGTAGGCAGCCGTCAACCCCCCCCCCCCCCCCACTCACTCGCTCCCCTGTTCCTCTCTATCTCTCTCTCTCTTTCTGTCTCTCTGAGGCAGCCACATCTGAAGTGAAGTGGTAATGTGTTGTAAAAAGGCCTGCAAAAAAGCAACAAAAAAATGAAAAAAAATAAAAATTCCGCAAATTTATGAAGCGAATTTTTCTCTCCAGAGACATGCGTTGGGGCGTGTAAGATGGGGGAGGGGTAAGGGGAGGGGGCTGGTAGATGGACCCTCTGTATTCCATGGCTGCCCTTTGTTTTTATTTTTTATTCTTGTTACGTGCCACTTGGCTTTACTTTGCACAATTTTCAAGTTCATATTGCTCAACTTAAGCTGCATATGCCACAAATTGTGGCAAAGTTCCAAAGTCATTGATTAACATAAGCCAATAATAATTTGCCTCAATGTTTAATCTGCTTCCAACAAAACACATAATTATTATCGAATTATAAATGCCGAAACTAAATTGCGTGCCACAGAATGTTGCCACCTCAAGGCAACAATCTTTTCATCCAAGCTTTATTTAAATAGAAATTAAGTTTGCTTTAAACTTTTACTTGCTTTCATTTCGCTACAATTCAATTAATCCCCAAAGCAAAGGGCCAAACCCAAATTTACAATTGATGTAAAATGTTATTTGCTTAAGAAAATAGCTTTTGAGTTTGCTTGGTTTAGGTTATGGCCGTATTTAGGAGGAAGTTTAGGGTACTACTTTATACATTAACCAGAGGCTTATGAAAGAAACTGCTGAGGAACAAGGAGCAAGATTCAATTTGAGGAAAGATTTGTTGGATGCCAGATACTGATTTTGGGGTTAATTGGAATGAGTCTGAGGAAACGCATTCTCTATTCTGTATCACGACAGCTTCTAAGCCAAAGTTTCCCTATTTTTTGGGGGACTACCTGAGGAGAGAGATAGAGAGAATGAGATAAATAATCTAGCAGTGTCCCAAGATCTAGTGGGAATCTGGGAATGAGGGAGTTTCTCATGTCCGTGTTATTGAGAATTGATGTCATATTTCCCATTTTATCTACGTGGAGATTATGAAATAGCTATGAAGTGTGATTGTATCAGGTCTCATCCAGAGTATCTATCTCTCTCTCTCTCTCTCTCTGTCTCTCTCTATCGCTCTTAATGAGAACATTATTAATTTCTTGTTCTCATTTCCTGTAATGTTATTCAAAACAATAGAAAAGCATAATTTGCGCAAACTTTGGGAGTTCTCCGACCTTATCTATTTATCTTTATTGATATATAATTAAAAAAATAAACTCATGATTTATTTAATTAATTAATTAAAATTAAAATTTGTATAAATAAAAATCATATATTTAATATGTTCAATTTAGTCTGAATATTTCTATGTATTATTATATTAAACGCTGAAATTTAATTGCATTAATTAATTTAAAGCTAATGATCATCATTGATTCATAAAACAGGAAAAATCAAATTATACATAAATTGGGTCAGTTAGATAGTAGGCAATATTAAATAATGTGTATATATATAATGCAATAATAAGTTAACATAACAATAGCTGAGAGGTGAGCGGGAATGTTAAAGTTCAAATAATGCGCCATTTGAGATAAATCGACAGGCGAAAGCAGACAAGCACATTGTAAACGAAGCGAGTCTCATCCAAACAATAGAACAGCAGCAAAAAGGAAGAAAAGCAAGCAATAAGAACAGCAACTGAGCTTGTGGCTAAGCGTGCCATCTACAAAAAAAAGTATCAGCACACGAGTGAAAGAGAGAGAGACAGAGGTAGGAAGATAGTGAGAATGGAGTGAGAGAAATATGTAAATAAACACAGGCAACAAAAGTCAGAGCAAGAGGCAGAAAAGGTTTCCCGTTAATTTATGGCCACATCTTACACACTCACTTACACACACGCACAAAAAGGCAAAAAAAAAGGAGAAGAAAAAGGAGCACGTGCAATTTGTCAAAAGAGCAATGCAGTGACGTCATAAGACGAATCAATGATAACAGTGCAGCGACCTCTTAAATGCCAGCACACAAGTAAAGAGAAAGTGCTCGAACCAATCTCCAAGCGCGACAGTCACGAAGAGAGCGAGAGAGCGAGCGTATAAAAGGGCGAGCACATTGCAAAAGCGCCTCAGTTATCTAGTGGAAGTGCCGGTGTTAGCAAGCAGAAAAGAACTTGCAAAGCTTTCCAATTGGGCAGCAGCAGCTACTACAACAACTAAATACAATATGTACCAGAAGTTAATAATATTGCCGATAATAAAACAACAAAACAAATAGATCACGCCTCACATATATGTATAGTTTTGTAAATGAAGATAACTGTGCGTGACAGTGTAAAAATGTGAATTAAAAAACAATAACAGTTTAACGGATTTATGATTTAGTAAATAAACAAATATAAACAATATATATATATATACAAATATTTATATAAATATATACGGTGTACATATGTATATAAAACTAGAGGCAGCAGAAAAATAACGTCTGCTGCCAACATTTAACTGCGCAGCAAAATATGCTAGAAATTCAAGCACAAAATTGAACTCAATTCTCCAGTGAAAGGCGCCAATTATAATTTCAATAATTATAGCAAAAACAACAAAAGCACCAGTAGCAGTAGCAGCAGCAACAACAAAAGAGGTAAGTGTAACACACACGTGTGGCAGCCAGCAACATGTTACACAAAATGAGCAGGAGTTGAAATTTTCCAGGAAATATGTTAATTTCACATGTGTATTAAAATAAAAAAAAGAGCATGCAGTAAACATTCAGATGAGACTTGTAGACACAACACAAACACACACACTTTTTTGTATATATATATATATATATCTATGCGATAACTCAAAGCGTCTTTCGCAAGCAAAAAAAAATAAAGAAGAGAAATGAATGGAAAAAAGACGTAAACAAAATAAACAAAAATTTCGACATGAAGACGGCATCAAAAACGCCAATGAACGTTGTCCCAATGATGATGTAAAAAATGAGTACAATCCCACGAAGAGAACCGACGAAAGAAAAATGGATATGTAAATGTAAATAAATAAATATAAAAAAAGTATAAAAAAAATAAGAAGAAACACGCTCGTTAATAGTACAAAACGCCGTTGTTGCAGACGACAAGCATTCAATTTTCATGCCTCCTCGAAAAGCGCGTGGAATTTTTATTGGGCCACATTTCATTTCTGAAGCACTTCCCCAACACATGCGTTGCAACGCCAACCGAAAATGCAGATGACAAAATATTTATAAGAACATATGTTTGTATATATGTTTGCTATATCTGCGAGTAAATGTCAATTGCTTGGCGACAAACACTCGAAATAAACATGTGTATTTTTGGATCCATCCGTAAACAAAACGCATTTCGGCACTTAACTAATTTGCCTTCGTCTTTTTTAATTTGAAACATGCCACTGACAAATTAAAAAAACTATATATAAAAATAAATAAAAACATGCTAAATGCTGACAGGCAAATGTATCTTTATTCATACATGCCCACTAATCGACCAAAAATGATTATTATTATCGCCAACAGCAATGATCAATAATTGCCAAATTTATTATACACACGGCTCATAAAAATAATGCATAAATAATAATTTGATACACATTTAATCCTTTCGAGGCACAGCGCATCAGATAATAATACTACTACTACTACTACCACTGCCACACATAAACAAATAAATTGATCGCTTGCCATTGTTGGGGCACTAAAAACAAATAACGGAAACCACCCAAACAGGCATCCAAACAGGCACCCAACCACCCAATCACCCCATGGCGTGCAGCCGTTTTACTAATAGTCGCCCAGTTGTTGTGCTCTGCTGCTTGAAATATGTTTTATCTTTTAAACAATAAAATAAACACCGCAAACGACTTGAATCAGTTTAAATAAACGCAGCATTCATTTGATTCATTCGTAGAAATTCAGCGTATAAATATTTATACATATATAGATATATATATATATAACTAAATATATATATAAATATATATACTCGTTGTAGGCGTTGCATTAACGGTGTCATATATAATCAGTTTAGCCCAGACCTGCCGCTGACTGCTGACTGACGACACAGACTGTGATTCAATTATCTTGCCCCACCTTTTTGCAACTTTTCATTACGTGTACATAATTCGATTTTGTGCAAGCATTTTGAATACATATTATTTTTTATTTTTTTTTTTTTGAGGCGCGTCCCACAATATGGAAAGTTTGTTCTAGCAGAGCGCGTGTTATCGAATTTATTTTTCGTCATGTAAAATTTTAATATAATAATTTAATTACTCACTTTTAATCTCATAATATTTAATTTTTCACTTTGATTATAATTTACAATGTTTTTGCTGTTGAATCATTTTTGAAAATTTGTATTCTGCTTTTATGGCACATTAAATAAATACATTAATATATAAGTGGATAAATAAAAATATAGTAATAAATAAATAAATAATCCACATAAAAATTAAATAATAAAATAAATAAATACAAAGTAGAAAAATAAATAGATAAGCAAATTAAAAACCGCATTTTTATCTACATTAAATAAATAAAAAAAAAAAAATAACGAAGTAAATTTAAAGCTGCATTCTCCGCGCATTTCCTTAAAATATACTCAACTTGGCAAATTCAAGCCAAATTCGAATTATTTTACGAGTAGTTTCAGCTTAGTCTGACTTTTTGTTGTGCGCTCATCTCTCAGACAAAAATCAGAATTCTCTGCCAAAGTCGCAGAAACTGTCGCTTTGGTTTTGGTTTTGTTGTTTCTGCTGTTTTTCGTTTTTCGTTTTTTGTGTTTTTTTTTTTATCTATGTACGTTTTTGTTGTTGTAGTCTAATTTGCGATAAACTGACACAAGATTGCAGCTACTTTATTCAAATTATTATATGATAAGCCGCAACGCAGCGCAGCGCAGCCTCGTAGAACAAACAGAATGCGAATACAACAACAAAACAAACATAAATAAATGAGAAAGACGAAAACGAGGAATATTAAATGGTGACAAGAACACAAAATGAAGCTTGCCACTGATTGCCTTTTGGCATCCACAAATGTTGCCCTTCTACAGCCCGTCTTGATTGTGCTTGGCTTTAGAAAATTTGAGTCACAAAAGTTTTTCCACATTTTTCTTGAGCGCTTTGAGTGCTGATAATTTGATGGGAAAAGGGGCTGTTAAATAACGAGCATTTAATGGGCATTCCCAGTTTATCGGGAAATCAATTCAGGTGCTCAGATTTTCCGATCGTTGTACTTGTCGTATACGCATTGCGTATACGCCCCTTATTTCATTTGATATTTTGAAGGCGTGCGACGAGTGTGTCAAAATAAATATTAAAGTTGTTCGAAAACACACACACACACACATAAGAACCACACCAACTCGACATAAACACACACACACACACACACACACACACACACACATACACACCCACACACAGATGCATAAATAAAATTGTACCTTGTTGGCCACTTTGCATTTGTCCTGTTTGAACAGTTTTGTAATGCGATAAGCCCAAGTTCTTGTAGTTCCTCAACATTCAGAGAGCTCACACAAAAGCAAAGTTGCTGCTAAGCCCAAATCCATGTTGCATGTTGAATGTTGCAGGTGCAACCACTGCGTTTGTTTGACATTTTGAGCTTGCCTACGGGCAGAGCTTTGTT
The DNA here is from genome assembly GCA_035043505.1 of Drosophila setosimentum. NCBI lineage: Eukaryota > Metazoa > Arthropoda > Insecta > Diptera > Drosophilidae > Drosophila > Drosophila setosimentum. Next base: position 11,224,989 of record JAWNMY010000003.1, on the reverse strand, counting down.
GCCTTGTCAACTTGTACAATAACCAAACGCACAGGGGATAAACATAAAAATGTATATTGGATTTTGCAATTTAAATATTTAACTTGAATGGTAACCGAAAATGATTTCTTGTTGGTATTATATTAAATTATTTAACTTATGCTCTAAAATAAAATCTTTGTTTTAAAATAATTTCTTGTGTTTCTAAATTGAAAATCGTACAGTTCCAGTTAATTCAATAGCTACTAATTTAATTTTAATTGTTTTAGTAATATATATAGATAGATATAGACATAAATATATTCACGATATAAGCAGATTTGCACAAATACATATCAATATCATTTTTTTGTCTTCCACAACTGATCGTTGAGTAATTGTTAACATTAAAATTCTTTTCGTATCCGCATATTAAAAAAATTACTCAGCGTCTTATCTATTCCGCACAGCTTTCGTTTTCAGTTGTTTAACATCAAATCTCGTCTGCTTTTTCTGATAAGCTATGTAACATGGCATTAAAGGCTTATACATTTTGACATAACTAAAAAATGGACTGAAACCGCAGATCAACAGTTCAGTTAAAAATTCATAATCTTTTGGTATATCAAACTTCTTCATTTTTTTTTTATCTCACAGATCATTTGCACCCCAAACATATTTCATTGCTTATGAATCTGGATAAACATTATGTATATTGTTGAACATGATTTGCTTTCAGGCAGTTGTTGTTTTTTTTTTTATTTTGTTGTTATTTACCTTTCAAACAGTTGAAATTAATGTTTAGCAAATTTCAAAAACACACACATCTCAATCTATGAATTCTATTTTATTGCTTTTGTTTTTTTTCTTTTTTGCAGCATGAAGAAGTGAAGAGGTTGAGCTGGAGCTTTCTACATCCGTTTTGCAGAATCTTTAAATTTCCCACAACAAGCAAAAACAAAAAAAAAAAAGGTACGCAAACAGTTAATTCAAATATGAAAATCAACATGTTCATAAAATGTAAATAGCTGTTGGGTCGGAGGTCAGCACGCGAATATGAGTAGATGTAGATTTTGGGCTGTTGTGGCCCAACCTTAACCCCGGGGTCAGCACGTACTCTTACTTATACATATATACATATATATATATATAGCCAGGAGCAGCTCGTAAATTATTTGCGCGCGTGTTCAACAAAATGTTGAATAAATAAAAGTGGCATGTTTGAGCGGCTATAAAAATGCGAACGCGAAAATTTGTATGAATGATTAAACTCAGTTTTGTTGCCACTTCTGTAAACTATTAGCATAATCATGTGTGACTCTCTCTCACTTTCTCGCTCTCACTCTCTCTCTCTCTCTCTCTCTCTCTCTCTGACTGGCTGTAGGTGTGCGAACAGTTTTATGACACATAAAGCACTAATATGTTTGGGGCATAAAAAGCGCCATTAACCATAGCCGGGGCCAGCCATAAAACAATTTATCAAAATTTTTGACATTAACTAGCAGCGACATCCTCATCAGTCTTTGGATCCCAACGAGAATGCGACAGGACATTAATACACATATATATATATTTATATATATATATATACATGATGACATATATGTGTGTGTGCCACATGGTCATGCTCATTAGGCGTGTATATTTCACACACACACACACACACACGTAGAATTATTGTGTATAAAAATGCAAATCGCACACATTTTAGTGTTATAATAATTTATATTGTTGGGCTTTTTGGGTTTGTTGCAAGGGATTGCTTCAAAATGCGTCCACACTCAGAAATCTCAGGAAAAGTCTACCTCAAAATTTAAAATAAACATCGCCACACAATTGCCGTCGGGGATTGTTAAGCTTATTTCTTTCTAGAAATCAAGGCTTACATTTTTCTAAACTTTTTTGTTATTATTAAAAATATATGTAAGCTTTTCAAATTCCGCTTTTGTTAAGCTAACTTTTTTGTTATCTGAATTATTAAATTAAATATTAGCACAGCATAGCATATATCGTGTCGCCTTAGTCAGAAAAATGAATTCTGTGGAAACATTTTTAAGCTCGGAGGACATTGAAGTTGGGGCTGGTAGAAGAGCTAAAAGGGGGCACAATCTATCTAACAGTTTACAGAGCATGAAAACCACAAAAATAAAAATTTTAAAGGATTTGCATTTCTGCGTTTTGAGATATATATATTTCTTCATAAAAGAAAATATCTTTGAAACAAAATATAAAAATATTATTTATATATTCAAGAATTTGTTTTTCTCACTTATGCAAAAAATATTTCTTGAAACCAGAAAAACTCTGTAGTGTGATTTTATACAATTTAAAGAGATATATTTTTTTCTGAGTGTACTGGTTTTATGTGGTTAAATATGACTATAACGATAAGCAGGAATAACAACAATACGGCATGTGTTAGACGTATGCAGGAATATGCCATTTGTAGTCGACGGTTTTGCTATTGGACGCCAACCATTGGTGACGCCATCTGTGGTCATTGTCCATTTTGTACTGACTCTTGTCTATTATCATTGTCCGGTTTTACGAGTCCAGTGCGCCATGTTAATGAGATGCAAAAAGGTTCACCTACGCTCCATTTACTATATTCATATATGAACATTTTTGCCTAACACAAGTTCCCCGTTCCAACTGCGTTTCCGTTACTCTGTTCCTTGTCACTACCACTTCTACTTGGCCATATTTGCTCCTTACGATTTAAGTGACGTTGACGTCCAGGCGAATGTGTATGACTGTGTGTGTGTGTGTGTGTGTGTGTGAGTGTGTGTGTACGTGCGATTATTTTGCCTGTCAGCGTGGGATCTGATGGCCAAGAAGGTTAGCGCCTTTTTTGTCCCTCTTTGATACTGGCAATGGCAAATGGCAAATGGCAAATGGCAAATATAAATGGCATTGCTTTTCGTATTTGTTTAGCCAGGCACAGCACACAACGAAACACACTAAAAGTTGCTATATGTGTGTGTGTGTGTGTGTGTTGCACACTCCAATTAAGCGACAAAATTCTGCTCAGTTACAACATTTTGTCAGGCTTGTTGATTTATTCGATTTTATGCGCTGTGCTGCGCTGTGCTCTGCTCTGCACTCGTCACTTGACTCTTGGCATACATAAAGCAAACACACACACACACACAGACACACACAAACAAGCATATAAAATCTGATATTCATCATCTCATCACGTATACGCCGAGGGGCACTTGAGAAGGGTTCGCTTAAGCCTTTTACGTCTGCCACAAAACTAATTGCCTACTTTTGGGCTGTGTGGCTTAATATTGAGAAATTCTGGCGAAATATCTCGCTGAACGGTACAGGAATGCTACGATAATAAGCGAGAACAGAAAACGCTTGCAGGCAAACCAACAACCACTTTTGCAAATACAATATTACCTGACTGTTGTCAGTAGTTTGGCCAGAGACTAACCCGTTACACGTTGCTTCTGTCAGTCGCTCATCCGCATCCACATCCGCATTCGGATTCGAATTCGCATCCGCATCCGTATCCGCATCGCTGTCGTCCTTGCTGACGTCGTTGTAACTTTTCATTATGTATTTTTGCAGCGGCTCTGACGTCAGAGGCGACTTTGGCGTTGAGTGCTACGTTCTGGTTACGATATCCCATATATAAACTAAATCTCTCGCTTTTACTCAGTCTGTCTGTGTGTGTGCGTGTGTGTGTGTGAGTGCTATTCCTATTTCAGTATCAAATTGTTGCCGATGCTGTTGTTGCTGTTGCTGTTGTTGTCATTGCTGTTTGTGTTGATTGTCGATTTGAGCATTCCTGCAAGCTAAATCGATTTCGATTTTTGATTTCTATTCGCCACAGACTCCAACAGAATATACTTATTTTATCTACACATACAAGCAGATATACTTCTGGCTGCCTGCCTGGTTGCTTGCTTTTGCTAAATAACCCTGTCGCCATTTATCATTCGTTATTTTTCTCTGCGTGCAGCTGTGTGCAACTTCCGCTTGCCACTTGCATTTGAAAATTTCATGATTCGCTTCCATATTCTACCGGCAAACAATACTTGTGAAGAAGCATTCCGTTTCCTGTCCAAGCAACGGAATTCTGCAAAGAATAACTGAACGATTTTTGAACTGGGCTGGCAGCTGTGCAATACTGCAAAACAATCTTGAACGCCGCTCAGGCAAAACTCATTGTACACAATTAGGGGGAATATTGAGAAAATAATAGGAATCGAATCTCGATTATTGTAATTTACTCTTCATACACACGGACAACAAATTGACTTGATATTTAGAAAATCTAACAGGAAACTTTTCTCATTATGCCTAACGCGAAAAGTTGAGTCTTCTTAAAAATAAGTTTTTTCTTTAGTAATTTTTGGAAACTTTAGAAAAATATCAAAATATAGATTTCCAAGTTGCTTCATTCTAAACAAAAAGATATTTTTATTTTCTTTTTTCCCGAATATATATTTTGTAATGTAAAGAAAATATTTATATTTTAGATGTGTACACAGTATTTTAACATTAGCTTTTTTTTATTACTAAACTTTAATTAGGATATTTTTTTTTTGTTAAACATTTTAGATAGTTTTTTTTTCCAATTTTATTTCGTTAAAACCTTGCATTAAAATTGCAACAGCCAAACACTCTACACCTCACATTCCACACACACTACACCACACACTCACTACACCACACACACACACACACACACACACACACACCACACTGGGGACATTTGGATTAAGTCTGCGACTGGGAATGCGATTGGAACAGCTGACGCTGTTGTTGTTGCTGTTGCTGCTGTTGTTGTTGCTGTTGCTGTTGCTGCTGTTGTTGTTGTTACTATTGGCAATGCCATTGCTATGGCTGGCAGGTGTTTTTGCCAATGACTAAGGTTGGCCATAAGATAATTTTGTATATTTGTATATGATGCGGCTGCCTCTCGAATTGTATCACTGTCCAGCCAGTTCGACTGTCCGTCTGTCTGTCTGTCTGTCTGTCTATCTGTCAGTGTGTACGCCAGTCCAACTGCCTGTCTCTCTGCCTGACTGAGTGTTTTTGTTTGTTTGTCTATTTTTATATTGCGCACTGGGGCCATTTGAAAATCTTCTTCCAGCTTAGATATCCGCCAAGCTTTCTGTTTATCGAAGACAAAACTGTTTTTATTGTTCAAGAATTATTTTCATCAGCACACGTATTTTATGTATGTATGTGTATGTGTATGTGTATACATAAATTAACCAAAACACACACACACATACACACGCACACACACACACACACAAAATGCTGGGCATCAATTTTCATCGAAAACTGTCCGCCGTCGATCAAACTGAAAAGTGAAAATTCAAAAGGCTTCATGCGAATTTCACACCAAAGCGGAAATGTGCCTTAGCACATCGTCTGTATTTTTTTTTTTTTGTTGCCTTTTTTCGTTTTTTGTTTTCGGTTTTGGGCTCGTTTTCCGGCCTGGCTAAGACGAAGGAAACCGCATCGGGTTTTCACAGCAAACGCCAATTTTGCATTGCTTCCGCACAGAGACAAAATTTGTTTAGACCTTAATCTTGGGCTATTTTTGGTCAGGCATTCATTACGCATTCACGGCAAGTGCTCGGAGGGGTTTTTTCTATGGTCCGAAATACATATTCAGCCAGTCGCTGCATAAAACAATTTGCCGACTGTCCTGGCCAACAACTTTTCAGCTTAGACGTGCAATTAACAGCAATTAGGCGAGTTCATTCAGCAAACGTCTTTCATTTGACATCTGCGTCAACTGCACTTGGGCTTGGCAAATATTATTATACTTCAACTAAACTGTATTATATTCATGAGATCTTCTTCAAAATAAGAAGACAGCGACAATTTGAGCAAAGTGTCATTGTATGGCTTTGTGTCTGGAAAGGACCTAAAGAATAAAGAATAACGAGAATATCTCTTAAAGCGCTTCAGTTTTGCAAAATGGATAACAATATTGAATTTGTTGTGTTTGATTTTTTTTCTTCACAGTTTTCCTAAACTACTTTGACGCTGTTGACAGTTTTATTTTGGTGTAGCGTCAAATCGGCACTTAGGAGAAAATCTATGCGCAAATCCCATTTATATTTAATTTTTCATTTCATTTTGGAACGTTTGCCGTCATACTTTGTGCACTTGATCCTCGTAAAAGCAGGACGTGACATAACATGCCAGGACTGACAATGACAACGGCGACAAGCAGCAGACGACACACAGACACATAGACAGACAGACAGCCAGACAGCCAGACAGATAGACAGACAGACAGCGAGACAGCCAGAGGACAATGACAATGAGCGAAAAGTGCGCGGACAACAGCATCGGATGTGTACAATAAATTTGATTCAATTGCTTTCGAGCACTCTTCAGCGTGCTTATTGAATGCGCCTTTCAAAATGTAAGGCGTCTAACGCTTTTTGTTCTCGCCTGCATCTGTGTCTGTGTCCCCAGCCACGGATAGCAACTGAAGTCAAGCACAATGGTGGTGACGATGCGCTTTTTGTGGCCAATGCCTGGTCGATGCTACTCGGCTGCTTCTCTGCTCCTTGCCAGCTTCTGTTTCAGCTGGCAAACGGAAGTGAGTTGCACAAAGAGCAGCGTGATTCCGGCAATTCTTTGAGACAGACACACACACACACAGTCCGTATTACACTTACATATGACAGTTGTGAATTCGATAGTCAACTGCAAGACATGCTAACTTTTAATTGCCAGATACTCATAGCGCTCTAAAACTAAATAAGAGGAAACCCCACAGAGTGCATTATGACCCAGACCCAGAAGCAGACAAGGAAGCACATTCAGTAACAGATTGAGAAGTAGGCAAGAAAACACATTCAGAATTAGATTCCGAAGCACCCAGAAGCAAGGCCAAAGACAGGCAAGTAAGCATACCCAGAAGCACAAAACATATCCTGAAGTCGATTGAGAAGCAGGCAAAGAAGTTTACCCTTTTCAAACTCAGCAGCAGTTCAGAAGCACCCACAGATGCAGACCCAGAATCAGTCCCAGAAGCACATCTAAAAGTAGACAAAGAATCAAACCCAACAGAGAGATCCAGAAGTAGACCCAGAAGCACAGACCTCAACACATGTCCATTAACCACATTCGGAGTCCAGATCCGAGTCAGAGTCAGCTTAACTGTGAGAGTTTATGGGTAAGTTAAAGCAGCCAACAGATGCAAAACCCAAAAGTGCACCAACAAATTTATGGAATATATATATGTGTTTGTATATATGTATGTGTATATGGCTAACACATGAACACGCCATAAGCTGGCTTATGCGTTGATGGCCCAAACTTTTTGTGGGTGTGTGCAAGATACGTGGCATAAATCCATAATATACTGTCATTCGCTTCGGGTGCATGGTTAGCCAGCTGGAAGCAGATGCCCTTTGCCCCAAAGGGCCAAAACCGAAAATTCTACAACACTTTGGCAAAGAAAATAAACGTTTCTGCATATTTGCTAGTGTGGCTATGTGCAATATGTTTTCAGATATGCATAAAAAATGGCATAGAGCACAACTGATAAATAAGATTGTCATTTTCATAAATGCAAATAGTAAATGCTCGCATTTAAATAAAAGGATGTCCTTAGGAAGCAAGTATTTACGACATAGTCGAGTTTTATTTTATACTCTGAAGGGTTTATTGATTTCTTATAATATATCTGGAACTGTTCTTGAATTGTAAGAATATATATTAAGTTTGCAGCGATTGAAATAACTAAAAATACAGCATTCTTTATTGTTGTTTCTATAGTTTATTTTTTTTTTCGATTTATTTTGATGTAGCTTTTGTGCAACAAATTAACTTATACGAGCTATCCACATCGACTGGCTCTCAGATCGTCGACGTTCTCTTTATCTGATCTAGTCTCTGCCACTCTCTCTCTCTCTCTCTCTCTCTCTCTCTCTCTCTCTCTCTCTCTCTGAGTGTTTTCATCTCTATAGTTCCCATTGTTTCCACAAGAATGTCTTGATTTCTTTTATATACTATGTAATTGCAGAAACTTTATCAGGAACTTATCTTTATCTACTTCTGTCTCTACTTACATTTGAATATTAACTAAATGACAACCAACAATAAATGTCTATCTTTTGTCGCTTTACAATCTTGTTCATTAAGTGGTGAACCATGATTTCAGCACTTTATAAATTTATGTTGAAATAATGTTGTTGTTTTTTATGCAAATGAAGCCATGAGGCTTTTTAACAATAGGTGGAAAATAACTGTAATATATATTACAAATTCACTCAGAGCTCAATTACATTTGGCGAGTGACAGCCAACCATTAAGCAAGGCCACAAAGCTAAAAATAAAAACTTAATGTCATAAAGTCATAAAGTCACAAAATACATAATAAATATTTGTTAAATTTGAAAAGAAACCAAAACAACACAATAGTAAAGTTTAAATTTGATTACAAATTCAAATGAATCTAATTGGTTGAATATTAAATACGTGATTTTTCCAAATTTAAAAATAAAAGAACGCTTTTCCTCTCATGTAACATTAACGAGGTCTCAAAACAAAAGAATCAAATTCGAAATTTTATGCATAAAAATGTTCGGTTTCTTGGACATTTATATGTTAGATTTAATGGCTCTTTTCTGTGGGCTAAAAACAATACAAGAAGAGCATCAAGTTCTTTATGTTTACTTCTTCTCTGCTGTTTTATTTATTTATTTTCTTTATTTTTTTGTACTTTTGTACATGCAATACATGTTATCAAACAAAGTCAAAACGAGGGTCGAAACAAAAACAAGGCGCTCATAAAAAGGACAAAAACACACTGAAAGTCATTTTCATTTCATTTTCCATGCTGCTTCTGCTGCTGATGCTGCTTCTGCTGCTGCCGCTGTCTCTGACGCTTATTGTTTGCGAATTACATGCTCAGAATGGTGAATACAACGCATAATCTAATAATATTTTATGGCGAATGGGCCTCTAATGGCCAGCATAGGAGTTCTGGCACCCTTCAAAGTGCGTTCAACTGCCCGGACGATCAATAAATGAATATATATATATGCATATATATACATATATATATATATATATATATGTGAATGGCAAATCTCAGCTATGTGAAACTGAACGGCTACTTTTGCCAGTGTCATCAATTCGCTGCTTGCTAACAATGCCACATTCGCACATCCAACCCACACCTACTCCTCCCATTACGGCCTTCTACACAAGCATTAATGGCACAATTAACGAGCATTATTTGTTGCGCATACGCCACGTATGCCGTGCGCGGCACTGTTTTATTTATTGGTTCTAGTGCAGTATTTTTATTAGCATTTTCATTAGTTGGCAACGCTGTATAAAATTTTAATACATCACACACACACACGCACACACACACACATAAGCACACACAGGCATAATCACTGGCAAAGGTCGCGACTCAGGCAGTTTTTGACACGCCTACTTGGAGGCAGCAGTAGCGCCAAAGAGCCGCATAAAACAGCCAAGTGAGCTGTGAATAATGACTATTGTCATTATCGAGTATGGAGAACTCTATACGTAGTGGAAGAGCGGGGGGGGGGGGGTTGTGGGGGCAACACTATTCTCAGGCATTTAAGTGTCTGTTGAATATAGTCCTCATAGTGTTTTATTGTCTTGAGAGCTGCAGCAAATGAGACGTGAGCAATTTGGGACGACAAAGTATTCCTCATAGCAAAACGAAAATGATAATTCAGTCAATCAGTTGATACATTTTGGAATAGTGAACTAAAAATAACTTCACATCGTTCAGAGACAAAAGCTGTATAAAAATATTTGAGAAATGAATAAATGCCAAAAGGCGAAAGAGTAAAAATAAACGCTTGGCAAATTGAGATACCAAAATATAATTGCATATATATACAAGCAACAATAAAATCAAATGAAATTAGATTTATATATATAAATTTAGATATATATATGTATATATTTATGCGGGAATTATCAGCTTGGGCACCTGCTCGCTAGCCCGATTTGCGTTGTGTGGGCAGTATCCAAATAGAATTCTAGCATTGTTCTAAAGACATGGTGTGTGTGAGTGTGTATTATGAATGGTATGCGAGGTATGTGTGTATGTCTAAATGCCATCAAATAGCGTACGATAAATGACATGCGCCCGGGCTAAGAGGCAGATGAGCATTATGACGCCATAGCTATGACGAGAATGTCTTCTATGGATAGGGGACAATGGGATCAACTAGAGGGCAGGTCATCGATTAACGTGCCAATCAAAGCTAAACATAATTATTGTCATGCTGATGATGATAATCGTGATGATGCGTCAAATGACAGGGCACCAGGGCATGGTACTAGGATGAAGACTGGGAATAGGACGAGGACTGGGACTGGAACTGGGACTGGGTTAACCAGAGAGCATTCAATATTATAATAGGCATTGTTTTCGAGGCTTGTGACGTCCGCTGGGGCTTAGGCTAAAAATACACAAGAGTTCATGTTGTCAAGTCACAGCAAATACGCGCGTGTGTGTGTGTGTGTGCTGCTGTGTGTATGTGTGTGTGCTGCGAACACACAAATTTTATTGGCTACCGAAAGGGGGCATGTCCCCAGTGAGATAATCAACAAAAACACGCACACATAGACTCTCTGGCAAGCTCATGTTGCTCCATTTTGGTAATTTGCATCCGACGGAACAATTCTGCATTAACATTGTACAACATACAATAAATTATGTGTTGCCATCGGCACTCTAAATTAATGTTGACTTGATGCTATTTGTTGTTGATTGGCCAGCGGCGCATTAAAATTTGTCACCATTTTTATTGCATACTTTCAGGCAAACATGAATATTGGCATTGCACACAAATGGGATAAATTATCGCCGCGAGAGTTTTTGCAGCTACAGGAATTGGCATCATGTAAGTGCAACATTCTCTCAACCACAATAATAATTTATATTTATTTCATATTTTTATGCATATAAATTGACCTTATTAAAAGAGAACTTTATACTTTGTTGCAAGGGAAGTGAGCAACAGACTGCATCACACAGAGCTTTAAGAGTGGCTACCACACCCACTTGGGAGGCTAGAAAATTGACAACAGTCTGATATGCCTCGAAGTGTTAATTAATTAAACCCACACATTTATATGATTCACAATTTTAAAGATACGTTACACAAATTTTTGTATCTAAATTGCTGGCAGTCTCCTTCAATGATCAGCTAAACCTAGAATCAAATTTTAATTAAAACATATAACGTTGGTATAAATATTTTTATTTAGTATCACAGAGTACATAGAGCCATCTTAGTCTGTCGTTCATTTTTGTATAAAATTAGAAGTTCCTCAATCTTAAAGTTATCTTGATGCGTCATATGTATATATGCATATACAGCAGGCACGGATCAGATTGAATAGCTGCCAATTCATACAAATTTCATAGATTCTCCTATTTCTATTTTCCTCCTTATAACAAAATATCATCAACATTGAACTAGTTCTCGGCAGTTTTTGCAAATTTATAGCCACAGAATAACTGCGGTCTGCAAGCAATTTAATCCTAGGCATGTTAAAGATATCTGTGTTTCTTCTTTTACTCTGATTTATTGCCTTTGGCATCACGTTACGTGCTGCTTGCTTTTGGTCATGCTATACGAACATTGCAATTAAAATGGCATTGCAATGAAATTTTAACAGCAACAAAGCAAAACCTGCAACCGTCAAAAACAAGATTCTAGTTACGCTCTCTAACTAAACCCGACTCAAAGTTGGTAGCCGTTGGAGACCTGAAATCATAATACTGCTGAGCTGATGATGATGATGAAGTGCGTGTGCTCGAAGCTTTATTGTTTGTCATCTTTTTATACAGTGGCTGCTAGCAAAGCCAGCGCATATCCAACACAGCAACAATCTCAGCACTTTAAATATTGAGGAAAGCTGCATGACTTTTAATAAAGCAGATACCTTATGTGTGTTCGCATTGTTGAGCAGCTTTAAGTTTAACTTTTTACAATGCAATGATATCCCTTAAGCTGTAAGTAGGAAGACTCTACTCGAAAATGATCGACTAGCAGATGCTCAAAAAAAAAACACTCTCAGACATATTAAGAGGCATTTATTTATATTATCATAAGGCGTCAGCAAATAGAAAATATTTTTAATTTTACATGCAACTCTCCCAATATTTAAAAATAATGTTAATCCAATATATATCCTTGCAACCTGTAACTTGCAACTTATACATACATTTAATGATTTAAACATTACCACTAAATTCAGTGTAGTATTTCTGATCTAATTGCGATTCATTTAAGAAGTTCATCTCGGCTGGATTCGAAATTAAATTACATTTTTGTATTTGAACCTGTGCTGAATTTGTATCTTTTTGGAATGTTAGCTGATGAGGCTTTTTTGAGTGCGTCTTGCAGTGTCCATATTAAAATTTCACTATTAACAAATCTAGCACCAAATGTAGAAACGATAGATTGAGTAGTCCCTATATAGTCATGTGAAAAGACCGTTGTAAGGATACCCTCAAGGGCTGAAGGGCTTACATTTATCGACCTAGTGCAATTGCCTGGTGGCTGTCTGTCTGTTGAGTATGATTAAAAATTTGAGCAGCAATAACAATCGAGACTGTCAAATGCAGGCGCACAAAGGCTATTACACAGAACGCCCATTGGGCGTGGCACTTGTCTATTAGAGTGCTCTTCAAGCGGTTTCAAATACGAAGTGTCAACGACAGCAACAGCAACAGCAACAGCAACAGCAACAGCAACAGCAAAAACGACAGCAAAAACGACAGCTCTGAACTGCAATGCATGAAGTATTCAAGTACAAAGTACACTCAAACACTCAAACACTCAGCCGAGCTGTGGTTGCAACACGAGGAGCTTAAGTGGGTGCTCGAGGAGGAGTCGTTGGGGCAACTGTGCACACATTCATTAAGTTAATAAAACTACGCAAGTGCAACTGCTGCAATTTGGGACACTGCCTACGCAGCAGCAGCCGCAGCAGCAGCAGCAGCTCTTTGTGATTACACAACACTTGCCTGTGGCATGTGTCACAACACCCGACACAACGGACAACGCCATAACAAGCGACTTTGTTTCCATTAGTTAATTATACCTGTGAAACTGTGTAAAACTCAACTTGTTGTCTGCCCAACCTATCCCTCGCTCTCTCTCTCTCTCTCTCTCTCGCTCTCTCTATCTCTCTTTTCTCTCTATCTCTCTCAGCCACTTGGCTGATTTGCCTTGTGTGTGGCACACTCAAGGCGACAATTAAGTTGGCGCCACTGCAACAATTGACGCTTATGTACAACTTGATGGCACTGTGGCATGCACCACCCAGTTGACAACTCAAGCTTATTTCTACATCATTTGAATTGTAAGTGGTTTATTTTTTGTGTCTTTTCCCTTTTGCAGACTCCACGCGAAAGCTGCAGGATGTCCTCCAGGATTTTTCTGCGGCCAGTGCATCCAGTGACACGGCCACGCCCAAATGCATACCAGATGGGGTAAGTGGCTAGTTAAACATCATTTATCTTTTCTGAAATACGCTCTTGCACATTGTATGTGGCAGGGGCAACTTTAATATTTCAATTAATTGAAATACAGACCGAATCTCTCTGTGTCCTCTATCCTCTGTCCTCTGTCTCCTGTCTCCTGTTTCAAATCTCGTAACCTGTGACCCGTTTTAGGGCAGTGGGAGACAAGTCAAGGTTGCCACTGCAATTGCAACGATTAGGGCTTAGAATTGCTCATCCGCTTACACGTAGATACATCTACAACTAATCCTCCTACATCCAACTGCCTCCTCCTGTCTAAGCCCATCGTTTTGCCTGTGCGTTTAAGGAGAGCCCCTGGCTCAAAAGTAAGCTGATGAAAGGCAAGTTACAGCAAAGCAACTTATGGCACACGTATACACTCACACACTCACACACTTTAACACTTACACACAACTGACAAGGATGCGGACCCGTTGCTGCCAACTGCTCCTGTCTATGTCTATGGCAGCTTTGACTGCTTTGTTGCGTTGGATTTTCGTGTTTTGTGTGGCATAAGAAGAAGTGAAAGATTGAAAGTAAATCTTCTTATACATACACAATAAATCACAGACATTTTTCAAGTTTACGCCTGAATGCCAAATGGAAATTGAGCAGCAAACTGACTGCGAACTCCATGAATTGATAACTCTGCCAGCATCCACACAAAATGCCAACTAACTAAGGTAAAGACACGTGTGGACAGACTGATAGTGAATTTAATTTGAAAACCAAATTGAACAGCTTCTCTTTGGCACTCCGAAGAAACTGTGAAACTCCTGCTCATTGTCATCCCTTGACTCGACTTTTACAAATTGCTCAAGAACACCCTGAGAGAGTTGAGACCTATATGAAACATAACTGCACACGAAAATGCTTTCATTTGTCAAGATTTCTTGGATATGCTGAATATAGTATTTTGCACAGAACTCATATTTGAACTGAACTTTCATATAGCAGCTACTTGATTAATTCGAGACAAGTTCAGATGGGCACAGAATAGGTAGACATAGTGACGGCTGTTGAGTCGGATGTTGTTTGGGAATATGCGCACTTTGTGGAATTGATTATATTTTCGTCAGTGCAATAAACATTTCACGATGCAATAATAATATTTTCATAGTGATTTATTGAAAGAGGAACAAAACGGAAGACTGTAGTCGACTATGAGAAACCCTGAACCCAGCTGTCAAATATACTTAAGTTTCATTGCCAAATTAATTGATTGATAATATGAATAATAATACCTAATCAATATGAGAATGTTGTGAACAATCTTGATGAAATTTGTTCAGGTTATCAACAACATGTCAATGTATGATATTTATTAATAGGAAACCTCTGTCTTTAAAATTTAAAATATGCGCGAGGTATACAAGAACTAGTATTCCATATTTAAAGTATCTACTAGTGGTATAATATATAATAGTAATATAATACTTTTGTGAAAAACCCTTATACCCCATTTATCCATTTTTAATGAGTATATAAAGAGAAAAACAAAGTATTTGTTGGCAAACGTAATCTAGGCTAAAACCAGAGCCAACCTTTTGCCAACAAGAAAGATGTCAGAACACAGGCAAAACCAAATGAATAACCGAGATATTCTCTGAAGGGGAAACATGTGGCAACAAGTAGACACAGTTGATGATGAGGCACTGCCGCATCGCAGTAAGTGTGTCGCCGATTTACGGAATGTTGATTTCCGTTTAAGCTTATCACACAACTTGTGCTTAAGCATTCGAATAATGATATCATATGTATTTGCCATTTCAAATGCTCGACCACAATTAATTAAGTTGCGTCCATAAGATAATCGTAGCACAGCGTGTGTATAGCGCAATAATTGTGGCTTGTGGCGCATGTTGACACTAATTGCAATTAATACGTAAAACACACGTAAAAAGTTTATTCGATCAACACACACACACAACACACACAACACAATTTCAACACACATGCGACGCGTGGCCATTTTATCATTATTTTTATTTTTTTTAAAATGGTATTTTATTTGGAATTGCAATTTGCTGTTAAGTCTACTTAGCCAGACTCACTTAACCCGACAAAAAATGCAAATAAGAAAACACACACACACACACACAAATACGCTTGAGCTGTTTGAAGTGTGTATTATTTGTGTTATGCAATGGCAAACGGTATAATTGAGTTTACTCAGCTCCTCTGGTACGTACTGTGCATAATTATAACCAATTTCGGGTAACCGAATACTTGTATACCTTCATAGCGATTAAAACTTCTTCAATGATTGGCATATCAATTTACTGGCCAAACTCATCTCCTCAAATTCCCCAAAAAAAAAATTAGCAACTAGATTACTGACAACCTTTTTTTAATCAATATTTTCTTTACATTTCTAATTGCTGCTTGTTTTTCCACGTTTTTTTTTTCTTCATTTAATGCTTAAATAAATTCCTGCAAATTATGAGCCTTAAAGTTCGATGATATTTTTATGTTTCTGTTGTTATTGCTGTTTGTAGCACCAGTGCCAGTGAAAAATACGAAAGTACTTTCTACATTTTATGCGCCATATTGCGAAAGTCGATTATTTCCGGTTTATTGTGCTGTGGCAAACTATATAATAATCCTGATTGAAAAACAAATGATTATTTGGTTTCAATGAAAGTGCTTTCGCATTTTATGGTATTGAGTTTAAACCTGCTACCAGAACTTGCCACAAGTGCTCTAAAGACAACTCTACACTCTAGACTGTCTTGTACTTGAACACTTGTCTAATATAATTTGTATATCTGTATGTATATATATATATATATATATATATATATATATATATATATAAATGTATTTTTCTTATTAAAAGCAGCTTACTTTACGCTTGGTCGCTTCGCTCAGAGCTCGAGGTCTGATATCAGCCCCTGCGTCTGCAACAACTTCACCTTCAGCACTTCAATTAAGTTAATTAAAGGCAGCTGCTGGAAAATGTTGAAGTGACTTGTCTTCAGATTGGCCCTGCCATTGAATTATGTTTTCGGCGTCTTCAATTTAGCTGGCGAAATGCTGTAAATTCATTTAGGTATCGAGTATCATCATTGCTTCGGCCCTCTTTGTTCAGAATTTCCAATGAACACCAAACTACAAGTTGTAAAATTTGGAAAATTTATTTTAGCGCAACTTTGTTTATTCTTAATTAAGTTGAGAAACTGTGCACGGCTTTATGAACTGAGTGAAACGAATTTATGCTTGTAGCAATTTGATCCAGCTTAAACTGAACAAGCTCAAACAGACTAAACAGCGCTGTAGTATTAAACACTTCTGCTGGTAATCTGCACTTGACCCAAGTAATCCAAATGCTGTGCAATTTGCTCACTCATCATTTGTTCCTTATACCGGATCGGATTCGCTTAAGTATTCCTCATCAACCGTATTGTTCACATGCCACAGGCAAATGCAAATTTCTGTCATGCAGTTAATGTCAAAGTTAGAATGTCAGCTGCATAAACACACACAAACACACACCAACACACACACACAGATATACACTGCGACTAAATGTGCTGTGGTTTGCATGTGACTGTTTTTGCAATTTATTTAGCTTCTGAAGAAATTTGCAAATTTGCTGCAGAGTTGAAATGTGGTTCACGCCTCGCTTGCCACTAACTTGTGTCGGCGACTCGGCGTATACATAATTTACACATTGACTTTCGCCCCAAAATGTATGCAATACATGAATGAATGCAAAACGCAGATTACGCCCCTCACTGAGAATTTGACGATGTATCCTGAGGGGTACAAAGCATAATAAACTGACTAAATGGGCCAAAAGCGCGACATGCTCGTGTGATTATCAGCGCCCAGGCGTGAGTGTATTTGACTGTAATGGATATCACACATACGCACTGTGCCCACCCAATATGCTTGAATATTTATTCATTAAACCACACACTCACTCACACTCACTCACACACACACACATATCAGGGCAACTGCTGTCAAAGTACCAAACTATGGCGGATCGAGCAGAGTTCTATGTGTGTGTATTTTTTTTTTTTTCGCACGCGTATCTCGTTGCTTGCTAAATAAATTTTGCTAACGCGATTCGCGTGCCATTACTATAGTGCCAGGCTACTGCTATGTGTGTGTGTGTGTGTGTGAGTGTGTTATACATTATACTCCGGTTGCAGCTCTTGTTGTTGTTGTTGACACTCGACATAAGCGTGTTCTTGCCGTTTCCCAAGGTATAAATTTCCATTTGGCTGTATTCAGTTTCATGATGGCCCATTCCCAAACACCAAAGTGCTGGTCTAGGCCGAGCCCGTAGACAACTGAGCTAGCTCAACTCCAACCTCGGCATAATCTTAATGTTGTTGGGCTGTCATATCTTTTGTTTTATGCTCGAAATTTAAAACGCCACAGCAACAGCAGCAGCAGCAGCAGCAGCAGTAGATTGTGAAACGCATTATAATGATGATAATAATAAATATAATGTGACGTTTCTCTAAATCGTTTCGCTTTATACACTATGAGCAACCAGGCAGCGCTTTAGCTAGCTAACCATTTCAAATTGTTTACGTTAATAATAAATGATGGCAAGAAATGGGCATAAAGCAATCAGCAAATTGGATTGTGCATTTCTGAAGCTTTTCAAGTTGATTATATTCAGATACGTAGGGTATCCACTGGTCGTCGTATTCTTTTTAATCATTCCTCTTTTTATTTTGTTAATAAATGCTGCTCATTTTCGCTTGACTCGCTCATTTTCCAATTAGTGGCAGCCGCCAGCCGACAGGCACGCATTATCTCTGTTGCACAACAAACCGTTCATGATGAAGTGGCTACCGTAACTATAACTGGTAACTTGAAACTGGAAATTGTTAACGGGTAACCGTTAGCGATTTAAAACATAATTTGTGTTTACAAAATGAGGCAGTTGGACGCTTTATCTGTTACTGAGTGGGCTTTTACCAGTGCCAACCTTTGTTGTCCATCACTGTTCCCACAGCAATATGTCTATCAATGTCATTTCATTATTTTGTATTGACAGTGCAAAGCTACACGTGCTGCTTTCGGCATGGAGACCTTATACGACAAGGGCTTCAGTCGCCTCGCCGTCACCCTTGAGGGGGCACGTTGTAGGCCATTGTGGCATGTTTGCCACATTTATAAAAAAAAAAATACAACTTTTGCAGATCCTCAGAGGGCATTTACAGTCACGTACATGACGATGCGCCTCAAATCACTGAGACTAACAATTTTAAGATTGTTAGTATGTGTGTGTGTGTAAATAAGATTTAATATATGTACGCCCATGTAATTATAGATTCTAGAAGCATACTCTGCTGAGCTCCACTTTAAGGCCGACTTTTCAAATTAAAGTTCAAGTATTAATTGTGTTTTGCAGGACATTGATTTCGATGGCTTTCGTCGGTTTCTGGACGCATTCCTGGACTGTGAAGCGCCGCTGGATCTGGCCAAGCATCTGTTTGTGTCCTTCCTCAAGCCGAACGTCACCCAGGCCCAGTTGCATGGCAAGGCGCTCAGTCAAATGGCGGCCATTAGCAGCACGGCCGCCTGTGCGCCCGTCACGTCTCACACGAAGGGTAAGCCGCCTTCGATACCATTGCCCTCTCCATATCCATTACACATAGCCAGTACATGGATATATATATATACATATATATATAGATATATGTGTGGATATGGATAGGGACATGGCACATGACACATGCCACATGCCAGACGAGAGTCAGTTTAATAATTGCAACACATTTCTCACTCGTGGTTCGTTGCTCCTTGCTTGTTGCCTGTTGCCTGTTGCTTGTTGCTCGTTGCGTCTGTGGTAATTAGGCTCCATACCGAACCTGAACAGCATTGCCGAACTGATGCCGCAATGCAGCATTGGCGGCGATGCCCAGGCCCAGGCACGCACCAGTTTTGTCGACAAAATCCATGGTATTACGGATAAGTTACAGCACTCACTTGGCGGCCATTTGACGCACGATCCCAGCAAGACCGGTAAGTGTGTATGTCTCTTTTCCACACTCTCTCTCTCTCTCCCTCTCTCCCTCTCTCTCTGTCTCTTTCTCTTATTGTGAAAATACATTCCACAAATCAATTTACTCGCAATTTCGACTAGCCTTATTTAAACAAAAAGTGGAGACTAGTGGATCATAATATATATCTTTTAGATATTTGTACGACAAAAATTGATTTGCAAATCGTTGAAATTGCGTTGAAATCGTTTTGTGGAATGTTATGTTTGTAATTGTGTATGTGCCTATGTACATGTATGTGTATATGTATATGGTTAATTGTGAGTTGTTTCTTTCGCTTTATTGTGTGTGTACACATTGCAGGCAGTGTACATCCCATGCTAACCGTTACGCCCAGCCCGTTGGCCAGTGGTCCGAGCATGTTCCCGAGCATCAGCGCTGCACGACGTTCGGTGGACTCAAGCCCATCGCACTCGCAGACCAATCCGTCGCAAATGTCGCGCAATTCGTCGAAGAAGAGCAACAATTCCGTTAATTGCAAAATTGATAGTGAGTATTAATTAGATTGTAACTCAATTCGAGTCGCGCGCCCCGACAAAGTATAGCCCCATATGAGGAAATTACAATGTACTCTGTCCCTGGATAAGTTTGCAGTTCGAGTTTGCAGTTGAAGTTTGAGTTTGACTTTCAATTAGGCACACATTGTGTGTGCCAACTCAACTGTAATTAGCCAACTTGCCACACAATGTGGGCGTTAAAGCTGCTGAATAGAGCCCTATATATATATACGACTATATATCTGTGTATATATATATATATATATATATATATGTATGTATGTAGTAGGGTGCAACACTTGTGAGCGGCATCTTGAGTACTTAAACTTGTGCTACAAGCATTTGCAACTGTCAGCGTTGCGGCTGTCACTCTGCCAACTGATTACTTTGTCGACAGACAAACAGACAAGCCGACAGCCAATTCAGATGCTAAATTGCATAGTATTTGCCACACAACACGCGCAAAATAAATGAGAAGCTCAGTGCAATCCCCATGCGTAGAGTGGGGCAACTGCATTGTGCCAGCGACTTGCCGCATTGTCCAATTATCAACTGCCTGTCTGTCTTTCTGTCTGTGCGTCTCTCTTTGTTTTACTTAAGCCAAATCAGCAGCAGGGCAAAAACAACTCTCGACCCATTCACTAATTAGCTGCAGTAGTTCAACTGGCGGCAAATCACAAAAGCTTCTGCACTAATTCATGGGCATGCAATACTTCATAAATTATGTAAAAGCGCACAAATGCCGAAAGCTGAAAGCTGAAAAGTGAAATGTGAAAAGTGCAAAGGCACCAAACAAAGGCCCATGTCCAACCATGCTCCATAATGGCAGCTGGCAAATGGCAAAAGGTAAAAGTTAAAAGTTAAAAGGTAAAAGGTAAAAGGTAGTGGAAGCGGAAGTGCTTGCATAGTAAATAAATAAACAGCTCAGTTCGAATTGCTCGCTCAGTTGGCAGTGTTGTCATGGGTCACAGCATACCCTGTAATAAGTGTAGAGACAGCATAAACAGCTCAAACTGTTACAGGCTATGCAAGGTGCGCAGTACGTACAACGAAACGAAAGCAATGTCAGAGTTCATGTCGTAAATCAACGCCCAATTAGAACATTTTTGCATTTTCACAAAGTGAGCCGCGCCAATGCGTAAAATTAGCACTCACACGCACACACACGCACGCACGTACACACGCACACACATATACAGTTATTTAGGCCTGTAAGTAAGCTGCTGTTGCTGCTGCTGCTGCTGCTGCTGTATTTTCTCCTTATTATTCTTCTTCTTTTTTTTTTGCCATTCCCCATTCGCCATTTGCTTACATTAATTTCGCTTCGCTTGAAATGTGCACGAATGATTAATGATCGTAAATTTCATTTTCTTCTTCGTTTTTTTGTGTGTGTGTGTGTGTTTTTTTTACCATTCCATTTTTTGTTTCTTTTGTTTCGCGTTGTTTTTTTTTTTTGCTGTGCGAGCCTGTCGTTTTACGCATTTTACCAGCAATTGCGGGTCACTTTTTTCTCGCTCTCGTCCCTTGTGCTGCTTAGAAAAATTGCGTTTGGGAAACAGGCATATAACAAGTAATGAGAAAACAGTGCCTGCCTTGCGTCTGTCTCCTGTGTATGTGTGTGTGTGTGTGTGGGAGAGACTGTAAGCGCTAATTGGATTAGTTTTGCTTTGGTTTCCGTTTTGCAGCTGGATATGGGAATGGATATTGTTTCTCTGCGTGCTCAGCAAATTTTATTTATTGGCCTCAGTGCGTTGACATTGATCAGCACAGAAAATACTTTTGTATGCACACATCATCTATATATAATATATATACATATATATATATATATATATACGTTATGCATTCGTCAAGCTAAAATTGTTTGTGCTGGCCAAAGACAAAATTGAGTTGAGTGCGTATCTCATTTAGTTATTGATATCCAAATGTAAATATTAACCAATATTTTAGCCATGTTAATTTATTGGCAACTAGTCGTTGTATTAATAGAAATGTAAACATAATTAGCTGAAACGTCCCTTCAAACAGCCAAACGCAATACACAGCGTTCAATGTGAGACAACATGCAAAGGAATGCCAAATGCCAAAGGCAATTCCAATTAACTTGGCTCAAATGTGTTTGCTTAACTTATACGCATTTGGCGAAAGTTTCATAAACATCAGCAGCAGCTGCTACCGGTCTGTCGCATTGGTTAAATATTTAAAGCAATTAGAAAATAAATGGTGAAAAGAATGTCCTTTGACTGCGATATGTCTGCGATACAAAAGCTGTGAAGCCACTGAATGCGAAACGATTTCATTGGCTTTGTGCCGTAAAAATCGATATTAATGCCATTAGCAACATCCTATGAGCACTCAAAATTAAAAGAATACTAAACAAATCCGCCAGAACCAAAAGAGAGAGAGCGGTGTGTCCAGATATATATACGAATTTAATTATGAGGAGTAAAGTTGGGTTCATTGCTTTGCATTAATGGGCCAATAATTGCCAAATAAAAATTAACTTTTCAATTCTAAAAGTTTATACAGAGCAAAATGGCAAAGATGAAAAGCAAAGCGCTTGGTTCAAATTGTGACATTCAAGGAAAGAAAACAAACAAACATAATGAGTGTTAAAGTGTGAAAAGCAAACAATGACCAACTTCAAGCAGGCAGCTGTCAGTTGCAGCTGCAACGAAATCCTGCAACAATAGCGAACAACAACAACAATAAAAAGCCTGGCACTCTATCAATACCAATTGCAGCTGCAGCATAAAAATTCCACAGGGGAAACTGTATCGAAAGCACATAAGAGCTTCAAATGAGTTTGACTGCATCGATTTACAAATAAAAAAATACTCTTTGTTTGCGCAATATAAATAATTAATGAATGCATTTGAATCGTTTGACTTTTGCTAACTTGCAGCTGACATTAAGCTGCTGGCACGTAAATTCTCCCACTTTGATCCTTTGACCCTGAAGGTTCCGCTGAAGGACGTGGTTTGCTACTTATCACTGCTTGAGGCTGGACGGCCAGAGGACAAGCTCGAATGTAAGTGAAAATGGACCGTTGTTGGACCATGTCATGCAACTGACCTTAACTCATTAATTCATTCACTCTCTCTCTCTCTGTCTCTCCCCCTCTCTCTCTCTTTATCTGTGTCATCCATTCAGTCATGTTCCGGCTGTACGATACGGATGGTAATGGCGTACTGGACACTGCAGAGATGGATGCGATTGTTAATCAGATGATGGCCGTTGCCGAATATCTCGGTTGGGATGTCAGTGAGCTGCGTCCGGTAAGTGCTTAACTGCAAAAGATTCCCACACACACACACACCCGCACACACACACACCGGCAGACACACATGAATAGCACCATTTAAGAAGTTTACATTTAAAAATCATTACTGCCATCAGGAACAGACAATTCGGCTTATTAAAGCACATACGCACACACACACACAGAATGGCCAACACAATCTACCAATCATCAATCGCTCTGATTGCTCCTCAATCCGGAGAGTTTCAGTTCAACGGACTAAAACTTTTTCAATTACTTACGAGCATTCGTAACCGATGCTAACGAAAAGCACTCGAAATTAATTTCATTGTATTGTTTTGCGAAACAAGTTCTTAGCCCGCATTCATTTCGGCCACACGCCGTATACTAAAGCAGCCAACTTAAGAAACTTAATAGTTTGCACAACAAACCATGGCAACAACAAGTGGACTACTCTGAATCGATTGTCCGACTCGACTATGTCATAACTGTGACCGGCTTAGACCTGTATCTATGCCATTCATATTTGATGAGTTCTATGCAATCTTTACTTTAATAGATATTCATTATTTCACTTTAGTTCACTTTGAGTGTATGAGGGTGTATGCGGAAAAGCGAGTATGAAAATTCTTAAAGTTGTCGAGCAACCACAAACAAGAAAGGCCAAACAACAAAAATGTTGTCAACCACATGGTGACTACAAATAAACTCAAAGCGTCAGAAAACTCAATTAACACAATGCCCTCGGCCTGTGTCGAAACTATGACAACGACGATTCCAGCTATGTTAATGCGTTGGCTCATTGGGATTGGTTGGGGTTGTTGGTTTTTGGTTTTTGGTGTTTGGTGTTTGGTGCTTGGTGTTGGACCGCATTCATTTCAATGGCCATGATGGGCTTATGACACAGCTAGAAAGCATAAACGGGAGCCACATAATTTAAATTCTAAGAGTGTACAAAAATTTTGTAATCAAAAATTCTTGCGCCCTTTTTGTGTTCTGAAAAGGAATCAAGTATGAATGATATAATCGAGAGTGCTCGATTATTAGTTACCCTGTACACATTTTCAAAGCGATCCAGATTGTTGATAGAAAATTAGTAAGGATTCTCAATTTCAACTAGGAGATATTCTGTATACAGTTCTTGTTAATGCTTTATAAGATGTAGATATAAACAAAATACGTGAAATTACATTATTATGGCGATTTGTCCAATAATATATATATACATTAATATTGAGTCCGAGCTGCTTTCTTCAGTGTGTTACACAATATATGCATTATATTATGAAACACTTCCTATCCATTCATAACTGGTAAGGGATATGAAAATTGACTCAAACTCTGTTGAAACAGAAATTATCAAAGCAAATAATGAATTGCACAATTTGGAAATTCATTTCCGCTTAAGACACAAGGCACCAAGATCTACAAACGAAAAGGGACGCTGTATAAATTCTGGAAATTTGTAAATATGATGAAGTTCTATTTCAGAAACTTTTGTATAATAATGACTTAAAGTTTCAAAGTCAAAGTTCACCACTCGACGAACGCAACAGGACATGAAATTGATTGGAGCCGGAAATTGTATATCTCTCAGGGCAGACAAATGATTCTCGGAAAAGAATATGCCATTGATATCAGAATGAAGTCAAGCAAACTACATTATACAGTATGTATGTGTGTAACAACGGGCAATTCAAAGGAAATTTTAAACCAACAAAAAAAAATATATAACAATGCAGTACAATTGAAAAAATAGAATTTTAAGTATATTATCAATGGAAGGCATACGCCGCATTGCACAATTATTGGATGAGGTGAGGTGCAGCTGCACTTAAGCTGACTACTATAAACCCAATGCACTCTTTACACAAAAGAAAAATCAGTTGGATGGCATTTTTAGCTTACAATTTCATTATTCCATTCAATATCTCATTGCGCATTGCCAAGGAAAAGGAACACTTTTTGACTTACACATTTTTGAGCCGGCAATTCAATAAAGGTTACCTTCGAACTTTCCATATACATCTTACTCCTGATGCTGCACATCAGCATCAGAAGCACTTGTGGGTCGAATTACCTTTATTTTGTGGCAGCCGCAGAGCGTCTGTCAGTAAATTGCATAAAGTGAACCAACCATCCGACTCACTCTGTGCAATCCTTTTCTTTCTTTCTAACAGATACTGCAGGATATGATGGTTGAAATTGACTATGACGCCGATGGAACAGTGTCCTTAGATGAGTGGCAACGAGGTGGCATGACAACCATACCACTTCTCGTCCTCCTAGGTGAGTGTTAGCCAAATGGCCTAGTTGAAGCTTTCAGTTACTGCCATTCCTGTCTGCCTGCATTGACTGCCTTCATAATCAAGTAATTCGAAAAGGTTCACAGCCAAAAAATGGAGAAAAAAAAACAAAAAAAAACGAAAACAGAAAAGTAGAAAAAGCAAGTGAAACTTAGCCAGTAAGTGCATCTGTGCTCTCTGCACTTACACACAAGTGGCCAGCTCTGTATTTTATGCCAAATCCAATGAAAAATCAACTCAGTTTCTCATCCTCGATTACAGGCGTTGATAGCACAACTCTGAAGGAGGATGGAATCCATGTGTGGCGCTTGAAGCACTTCAGCAAACCTGCTTATTGCAATCTCTGCCTCAACATGTTAGTCGGCCTTGGCAAGAAGGGACTCTGCTGTGTCCGTAAGTATAGGGTATAAATATACACACATAAATAAATGGCAATCAAATATTTGTTAAATTTGAATTATTATTTATTGCTTTTGATTCGATATTTAGCATAGTCTGTAGAAGAAACCATAATAAAATTGTGCACAAATTTATTTATTTTCTACAAGTTTAAAAATATTATTAAATAAACTAGAAGCCATGACCAAATTGCTTTCAATAGCATTGCATATTTGTTTGCTCTCATTTTTGATTAGTTTGCAAGTACACGGTGCACGAACGATGCGTGCAACATGCGCCCGCCTCATGCATCACCACCTACGTGAAATCGAAGAAGCCGAAATGCGGCGCAGATCTGTTGCATCATTGGGTCGAGGGCAATTGCTACGGACGCTGCTCCAAGTGCCGCAAGCGCATTAAGGCATACCATGGCATAACTGGCCTGACCTGTCGCTGGTGTCATATGATGGTAACTATCCATATTATAATTAAGTAACTATATATCACATATCTCTGGAAGCGATTTTCAATTATTTTAACGTCTGCCAAAACATTGAAACATTGTGAGACCCAACGAATAACGTTGAAATGTCGACTGACATGTGCTTTAAAATCTGTCGGGTTTAATAAAAATTGCAATTCACATATTGAATAAGCTGCTTGTGCAGAATCTCAATATAAATGAAAATAACATGAAATGCTGACATTGTCACTCTGACGACAAGTGTAGCTGGCATTTTAATACTTCAGAGTATTTATTTAACAAGACAAGTTGCCAACTGCCGACAAGGAGAGTGCAGAAGTTCTATGTTCTACGCTGCGACACAGGACATTCCAATGTGCACAAGCTTGGAATTATTCAATACGAGCAACTAAAAGAATTATTCAGATCAACTCAACAACTGAACTGAACATGTTGCAGATTTATCATACGTGTTTTTGGCCATGTCTAAAAATTGTTGAGCTCAGCTCATGGAGATTGTGTGCATAAATGCAAATGTGCTTTTGACTTCGAGATTCACAACTCAAAGAAATTATGCTGCTGCATAACACATAACCACAGCGCTCCAATCTGTGGCACCATCGCTCCACCAGAACCACAAAACCACTAACACCATCATTTCAACCTATTTCTCTGGTTGGAGCTTTGTTTCATGCTGGAGGCAGTGCCAACTTTGTCTAACGACTTTGACAAGAACAGTAGTCAAGGTAATGCCAAATTTGTTATCTCAACAACAACAACAACAAGAAGCAGAGAAAGAACAAAAAGACTTTCTACTCAGTTGTGGCAAACTGTATTTTATTATATCTTTCATGCAAATCGTTGCAAGAATAAACAACGAGCTCAATATTGTTCAATTTGACAGCGCATTTGTTTTCTCTGCTGTAGATATTTTCATTTATATTTTGGCAGCATTAAGTGGTGCAACATTCAGAAATTGATCAGAGTTTTTGCTACGGTTGCAAGTAGGTTTCAAATAGAGGATTTTTGGTTGAAATAAATGTATATTGAGCTTAAATATTTAATTGTTTAGCCAATATTTAATGTCTTCGTCTTAACAAAACTTATAATCTAATTGGCTGCCAATATTTTATCTTATCTATATATTTATCTATATATATATATCTGACTCTTAAAATATTTCAAATGGAAAAAATTAGCACTTAAATCTCATTTAAGCGCAAATTAACATTTTGGTAGAGGCGCTAACAAACTTTTAATCGGATTCATTAAAGTGAAATGAGCATTTTAAGAAGCGTGCAGAGTGTTCGTTAAATAAATACGTATACGCCTAGCCATCCCAGGCGGCCTTTGTAAGTGGTTTTTATTTTTTAGGCCAAGAGTAAATTGGAGTGTAAATGGAATTAAAGTCCGCCAGAAATTTTATGAGCTCGATTTAATTTTTCGGTGGTTTCCTTCGTGCAGCTAATTTGAAAACCTCTCAGTATATATATTTCTCTCTCTCTCTCTCTCTCTCTCTCTCTCTCTCTCTCTCTCTCTCTCTGTGTCTCTGCTAATGGCATCTCTGTTTTCCTTTAGCTGCATAATCGCTGCGCCTCATCGGTGAAGAAGGAGTGCACACTGGGTGAATATGCCGGACTAATTGTGCCACCCACTGCAATCTGTCCAGCTGTCCTGGATCGTCAGCGTTCGGTTAATCAGACCTATAAAGTGAGTGAGATCTGTTCACAAGTTTTCATAAAAGCGCTTCTCAAATACCCAAAAAAAAAAAACTAATTGGCAAATGTACTAATCAATCCATTCACTCTCGATACGCACGCCGCTTGCTGTACTTGTTTGCTTTGCTAACAACGCAATCGACACAATCAACCCAATCAATCCAATCAAACCATTCAACACACTGTCCACACCAAAATTGTAACCCTTTTGTGCTGTACACGTATCAATCAATCACTGTGAAACACGAATACCTTGAATAGAAATCACAAATGCATCATCATCACCAGGCAACACATTTCCAAATCACGCTGCCGGATGAGCTGAGCTGTCCGCTGCTGGTGTTTATCAATCCGAAGAGTGGCGGACGACAGGGCGATCGCATTCTGCGCAAATTCCAGTACATGCTCAATCCTAGACAGGTCTACGACTTGTCCAAAGGTGGACCCAAGGAAGGTGCGACATCAAATGCAAATCGCGTGGCAAGTCACTTCAATTCTGAGCCTTTATTTTTATGGTTTTTTTTTTGTTTTTGGTTAGGACTTACGCTCTTTAAGGACTTGCCAAACTTCAAAGTAATCTGCTGCGGTGGCGACGGCACAGTCGGCTGGGTGCTCGAGGCTATGGGTGAGCAAAAACAGCAGCAGCAGCCACCTATGTGACTAAATTATAATACACACAAACACCCACAGACTCCATCGAGCTGGCCACACAGCCTGCCATTGGGGTAATACCCCTAGGAACGGGCAACGACTTGGCCCGCTGCCTGCGCTGGGGCGGTGGCTATGAGGGTGAAAATATACCCAAATTGATGGAGAAGATAAAGCGTGCCTCGACCGTAATGCTGGATCGATGGAGCATCGAGGTGACCAACAGTCTGCCAACCGTCGAGGAACTGCGCCCAAAGGTGAGCGATCAAACCAATCGGGATGTGTAATGCACTTAAATCTGTGTGTCGATAAACTTGTGGTGTTCGTAACTTAAACGACACAAGAAAATCTATACACATTCGAGGCACTGCCAACAGTTGTGCAACAAAACTTGGCATCGACCAACAACATGCCACCTAGAAGAAAATTCCCAATTTTCATATACAGCTTTGCAGTTTGTTGTTTGAACATGTCTGCGGTTTCTGTCCTAAAAAGCCCACTGGGCATTTGGAGGCAGATGGGAGCAACCCAAAACCGATTAAACAAACTAATTTAGTCTGTTGCCACATGTTTCAGGGCTCAGAGCCAATTGCAAACTTCAATAGCCATAAACTAACAGTGTGTTTCATCTCTGTGTGTGTGTGTTTGTATGTATGTGTATGTGTGTGTGTGTGTGTGTGTGTGTTTGACTATTTGCAGGTAACTTTGCACTCCAACATGCAAAAGGTGATTGAGTTGTCACAGAGTGTTGTAGTTGACAAGTCGCTAATCGAAAGATTCGAAGAAATTCAACGACAAAACCTGATCAGCAGCAGTTGCAGCACAGACAACGTGTCAAATGTGAACCAGGCACCGACTACTTCGGCATCTGCCACCTCGATTATGATGGCAACGGAATACACTCAGGATATGAGTACAACGACAACGTCGACAATGGCTGGTGGAGAGGGGGGACAACAGCAGGTGGGAGCTGACAGTGGCACACGTACCACAACCACCAAGAGCATTTCAATGTCAACGTTTGAAACGAGGCGCATGCAAAAAACATTGACAGCCACATTGAGCAGCAGCAGCAGCAGCAGCAATACAATCAGCTCAAATGGCAGTGCCACAGGCAGCCCCAATATCAACCTGCCGCAACAACAATGCCAGCCACAGCAAGAGCCAGAGCAGTTGGCAACTGCAGAGATGCCATCCCTAACCCGAACAGATGCAACAGAAAAACAATCGCTGGAAACGCTGCTCGTGCAGCACAAACAACATCAGAAAAAGTTGGCAGAGGAAGCTGCTGCCGCTTCAGAGTCGCCAACGGATGCTGCCGCATTCGAGAGTAATGAAAGCGATCGTAATAATAGTCGGTGCAACGTCGTTAAACAGCAAATTACATTGTCATTGGATTTGTCGGACAAGTGTACGACCAGCAGCCCCAACAATAACAACAATCAAGAGCAGCAGAACAGGCAACATCAAGTGGCCGGCACACAACAGACCCCAATCACACCCATTACACCCACAACACCATTACCAGCTGTGGCAGCAGCAACACCAGCAACACCAGCAACACCCACAACCACAGACACAGCAGTGCCAATCAGTGCAACACAGTGCGGCAGCAGCAGCAACATTCCACAGAAGGCAATCAAAGTGCAATCGGACAAGGACTGCATTGTGCCCTATAACATTATCAACAATTACTTCTCCGTTGGCGTGGTGAGTATTCAGCTCAAGCTCAAGCTTTGTTTTCTTATTGTAAATCACTTAACAACGTTGCAAATGTATATATTAAACTGGCTGCTGCAATGTTCTGCTGTCGTGTCAGCCCCATAAAATGGGCAGCTCTATGGTAACAACAGCAAATCCAAGTTTTAACTTGAATCTTGCTTTCTCCTATCATTTCCTATTTAACTGAATTAAATTCTAATTTGGTGTACTTAGCATGATGACTTAGTTTTAATGTCAAAGACTTCGATTCTGCTGCTTTTTGAGCAAAAGCCATAATTTAGATAGTAGCAGTATATATCATATATATATATATATGCTTAGTTATAAAATATAATGAACAAGTTTTGGACGCTTAGCTAAAGAAAACTCTTTAAATTATCTGTTTATCCATCGATTTAAAGTGTCCATTTTGATATTAATAAATCGACTATGCAAGAGCCAACACAGTTTCTAGCATTATTAATAAATGGTCCAGTATTTCTCACTGTTAAATTATTGTTAAGCAAATAATAATAATATTGCACTACTCTTTGCTCAATGGAGAACGAAGAGAAATCGTTTCAACAGCAAATAAGCAACAAGAGCACTGAATCTCAGTCGGGTTTGTTCAAGTAAAGTTATTCAGGATATTGTGGCAAAGCGGTTTATTCAATAATTTATACGGATATACATATATTAAGCGAATCACTTATGCAGAACTTCTGATGTATAAATG
Source organism: Drosophila setosimentum (assembly GCA_035043505.1). Taxonomy (NCBI): domain Eukaryota; kingdom Metazoa; phylum Arthropoda; class Insecta; order Diptera; family Drosophilidae; genus Drosophila; species Drosophila setosimentum. Next base: position 11,193,768 of record JAWNMY010000003.1, on the reverse strand, counting down.
CCATAGTAGCGCATATTTTGTTAGGGAATGCGGCAAGCAGAAACGTGACTTGCAGTATTCAAAATGCACGCAAATGAAAAGATGGAAAAGCGCAGCGCTTTCTAATGCAAATTCCACTCGAATTGCATTGAATAAATCCATATAATATGAAACAGATGAAAATGCACGAAAAGCAAGTCAAGTAAATGACGCGGCAATGGACAACGATGACAATTCATAGAACCACAATTCGATATGAGATATGAAATATCCTGTGGTCGATGCCATTGGCACGTAGCATTTTTTATCAAAAGAAACCATGCACTATTTTTAAATAAATTGCCAGCGCATTTCCCAATTGCCAAAGTGTTGGACAAACAAATGCAAAGTGGCCGACTGCAATAACATACACAGACCCACAGTCACACACGAGAATAAATACATACCACCAGATATAGTTGGCGCCGTTCTGGGCATACAATCAAGCGAGGCTCATTTGCATCTTTGATGCAACGCTGCAATTCAGGCTCACACAGCCATCATTAGCAGCAGTTGCATTCAAAGGACCACAGCCCAATTTAAACGCACAAAACGCGAGTAAAAGTTTCGAATGCTTGTAAATAGATTACTTTGCGAGTGAAAGCTAGCTATCATCAGGCTTTAAGGATATGCATTTCAGACAGCTCGCTGAGATCATTATGTCCATTCGGTTTGCTGAGTATACGCTTTTTAAATGAATGAGTGAGTCTGTTTGATTGTCACTGCAGCTCAGCTGGCGACTTTTGCTTAATTAGTAATTCGTGCACAAAAAGCCATGGGAAACATATTGCGCTCCGGGGACAACTTGACGTGAATGTGCCCCAAAACACGCCCAATAACACATTGGGTAATAAATACAAATTCAAAGGACGAATGTGAATTCAGTAACTTTGTTAGTTTTATTTTGGGTAAAGGCTTTTGAATAATTTAGCTAGACTCTGAGATGAAGATAGTAGCAGAAATCAAAGACACTTTTGCCGCTACGTGCAACTAAGTAGCTAGCAAGGATTTAATGCGGCAATAAAGAAAGTTTAAGTGGCAAATTTACAGGCAGCCAGGCAGCCAGGCAGCCAAGGCAGCCACAAGATGTGAAAAGTAATACCAAATAAACGAGGCGAAAAGCAGAGTCACAGAGAAACTGAAAAGAATGGCAACTACTAAAACGGATATGTTGTACAAATCAGCAAGGCGCAACTTGAATCGCGTCCTGCGTCTAATCAAAATAAAAACACGCCCACATGGGACACAAACTTGGCAGGGCCACAGACAGGACCTGCGATAGTGTTTACTGATTCTATTTGCTTTAATATATATAAATGTATACACCACATATACATGTACATAATCATATATATATATATATTATATATGTATATGTATATATTATATATATATATATCTGTGTGTGTACATTGTAATGCTGCTCCATTTGTCAAGTGCGGCTAAAGTTGAAATCCTTTTTGTGCAAACGTTTTGCACTCTCTCCCTAACTCTCTGCCCACCCTTAATTGAATGTCAGCCTAAACGCAATGAGCACACACACACACACACACACACACACACACACATAGGGACACACAACTGCAAGATTAAGATCCACAAAATCCTTGCTAAAATAAAAATATTGCTCCAACAAAGAGGATCCACAACAATTTGGTGTCTGTTGCCTTGTGTGTCTTTATCTCTGTATGTGTCTTAGTAACAGTGTGTGTGTGTGTGTCGTAGTGTGTCGTAGTGTGTGTGCGTGTGTGTGTATTTGTGCGTGTGTCGTTTCAAGGGTGTTAGTTTATTTATGACCTGTTGTGCGTCTGTTTGAACTGTAGGCGTTTACAGACAAACTGTCAACGATTTTGTTCTTACAGATACACCTTTAAAAATATATATACGTATAGATCCATTTAAAGGTAGACTAATGCCAAAAATACAAGAAAATCTAGTGGATTCTTTATGCGGATTGTGCAGCTATTTATGATTATATATATATATATATATATTGCTGTAGCTAACTTGCTGAATAACTGGTATCTTTTTAGCTTACTGTCCTTCAAACAGTTTGCTTTGCTTTGGTTCGCTTTGCCAACAATTACAGGGTATATCGTTGTCTGTTGTCGAATTTACTAATGTTGCTGTTGTTGCTGAGATTTCACATGTCGGCTTCATATCGCGCAGCCTCCCTGGCTCCACATCCTTGTGAAACCCATTTAGCACTCATGTTTATCGTGTGGATGTCGGCTGAGAGCAAAGCGCACAAGGAGTCCCAAACGTGCCACGAGCAACTTGTCATATTCGTTTCCACGTTTATTCATATAAATATATATATATATATATATATAAATATGTATGATATGGAAGCTTTGCTCCTTGATTTAAAGGTTGTGGGTCGATGAGGCGGGACAGGCGGTGTGGGAAACAAGGTAATGCGCCATGGCAAAGTATTTCACACTGACGCTTTGGTTTAACGTCAACAATTGACGTTAAGCGCGAACTTGTGCGTTGGTGATGAGAGTGCCAACGAAATGCCACAGAAACAGTAGCAGGAGCAGCAGCAGCAGCAGCAGTAGCAGGAGTGGGAATGGGGGAGTCGCGGGAGTCATTGACTCAATGGGTAAACATGTAATTGTGTGCGTTGCGATTTTTGCCCAATCTTTGCCTTAACTCAATCTCAAATATCATAAAATTGACAAGTCTGGTCTTACGTATCTTTTATGGCATTCAATGTGCGTTTTATGCGCTCTCAGATAAAGCTGTCCCCTAACTTTATAGCCTTGAGGTGCCGCTTTATATGGCCGAAACATTTGGTTAACAAATTTCATAGCACACATGCACACAGACAGAGCAACACTCACAACTAGCTGCAAACGAGCTAATTTGACGTTCTGCAACGGCACCACTAGAAGCAGCAGCTTAAAGTGAGATGACACTTGGCAACGAGCAAACTAATTAAAAAGTTTTGTCAACATTTTCAGCTATCTGTCTCGCACTTTGTTAGATTATTCAATTTGCGCTCGAGCGATAATTAATCTTATTTACTTTGTAAGAGCAACCGCCACAAATTAGACGACCGCAAAGAAAATGATGAAGTGGCTACTAAACCAGAGGTATTCATGCTACTCACACTCACACTCGCTGCTCATCGCCAACAGTTTGCCATGGTTCCCTTTCTGTGTTCTCTCACATGCATAATAAATGTCTGCCTACGTATATATGTGCATCATGTCGTATGACGTATTGCAAACTGGGGCAATCCCCATCACCTCCAACTGGCTGGCAATCTTAGGTATTCAAGTCCCCATTGAATATGCTAAAATGAGAATGCTGCGAACTCCGTGCTTTTTGTGTGCCGCGGATTCGCGAGATTTATGTGACAAACCTTGAATGCACGTAACGCAGGACTACATCGACTGTATAATTAAATATATCAAGATATTTAAATATGTCTGCATAAGGGTGGTTCAAAATTTTGAAATATACGTTTTGTTACGTGACTAAAAGTACAAGTCGCTTTAAGCCAAATCTGATTATCATTTGTATTACAGGATGCTGCAATTTGTGTCAAGTTTCATTTGGAGCGCGAGAAAAATCCGCACAAGTTCAACAGTCGCATGAAAAACAAGCTTTGGTATTTTGAATATGCAACTTCTGAGACATTTGCCGCATCCTGTAAAAATCTGCACGAGCACATCGAGATTGTGGTGAGTGTCCAATTGAGTTAGACAATCTGCGTAGAAATCTTCAAGCCTTCAAACCTTCAAATCTTCGCTTTCATTTGTCAGTGCGATGGCGTTGCCTTGGACCTGGCCAATGGGCCGCACTTGCAGGGTGTGGCTCTACTCAATATACCCTACACACATGGCGGCTCCAATCTGTGGGGCGAACACTTGTCCCAGAAGCGCATACGCAAAAGTGCTGGCCCTTTTGGCAAGAGTAAGAAACTCAAGTCGAGCGACAAGGAATTCTCAGCCACCAGCTTCACATCTGTGGACCTCTCGGTGGCCATTCAGGGTAAGTGTTGACATGTAAAGTATTTTCTTAAGAATGATTGAGAATTATGATATTTGAAGATTTTGGTGATCGTCTGATCGAGGTTATTGGCTTGGAGAATTGCCTGCACATGGGACAGGTGCGAACCGGCCTACGCGCCTCGGGTCGTCGTTTGGCTCAATGCAGCGAGGTGATCATTAAAACCAAGAAAACATTTCCTATGCAAATCGATGGCGAGCCCTGGATGCAAATGCCCTGCACGGTAATACACAAAAAGCGAACCTTGATTCCAATCAGAATTGTATATGCTTAAGACAATAATTGACACATTTCAGATAAAGGTAACTCACAAGAATCAAGTTCCTATGCTGATGGCACCACGCTCGGAAAAGGGACGGGGATTTTTTAATATGCTATGCAGCTGATTCAGGCGCAGCGCATCGAGCGACTTCATCGGCCGGCGACAGGCCGCTGAATCAGCCGATGAGCTGGAAGATGATTATCGTATTATGACCAGAAGCACCACCGTCCATAATTTACCTTAGCAAGCCAAATAGCTTTAAACTGTTTACCCCAACTGGCTTGCATACGGTTCACCTAGTCAAAGATGTCTGCTTAAGCCAAATACATATATATTAGTTGAGTGAGTTAAGTGAGTTTTAGAGCTTTTCAAATAATTTTGTGGTTTATAATACACATATATATATTAGATACATATATAATCGAATGACTTGTACGACAAGTACCCAAAATGTCATATGCATTCCAGATGGTTTAGTGAGCTGTATATATATGCCCAGCAATTTTGTATATATACAAATATATATATACAGTATAACTTAAGATATGAATTAAAAATCTCAGAGTTTTGTATATGCGCATCAGTGTTAACCATGTGAAAGCTTTAGATGTACTGTAGAGATTGGTACATGTATTTATTAGATATTGTAAGATCACACATACCCACACACACACACACACACACACACACACACACACACACACACACACACATACACACATTTAGCGAAAACTTGTCCAATAATGCAACTAAAATGAGACCAAACATTGTAGTGCGAATTTTAGAAAATAGTGCACAATTCTACACACAAATAAATATATATATATATATATATACATTTACATAGTATTTACAATTAAATCCGTCGTAATTAGTGCTGTGTGATGATCAGATGAGCAGTTTTTTGTTTATTTTATTAAATGAAAACAACATTAATTTTTATATAGTTCCTACATAGTGAAACATATCATTGGCAACATTTAATTTTTAACCAAATTGGAGTGTAAATTGACATTGACTTATTATTTTGTATTAACAAGGTTATTTATAATTATTTGCTAACACGCAGCACTATGCAAAATATAATGATTCAAAAATATATTTATATGTATATTCAAATGTATATTATATATGCTATTTATTTTATATATATTGTAAATAGAACAATGTAACTTGGTATACAAAATATCAATGAAATGGTGAAGCTTTAAAAGAATTTTGATATAAAAATACAACCAATTAGAAAGAACAAATGCTATGGCTTTAACCCAAGTGAGGCATGTATATTTGATATAGTTCCATATAGGTATATACCACGTAGGTATTTGCCACAGTAATACTCAACCCAATATAACAAATATCTACACCAATAAATTATTGTAAAAATTCAACTGCAAATAACAAGAATCGAATGAATATCTAAATTGAATCCTTTGGATTCGCATCGGATTGAGTATAATATTAATAACAATATTTAACGTATGTTAACCATTTAAATATTACCTGAAGCTATATAATACTTGTAATGATACACACATAATTATATCTTATCGGAAATCTATGTAATACATCAGATGATATAAAAACGGTAGGGTAACTGATATTAAATCATTCCTTGTCAGCATACATACATGTATGCTCTAAACGAATCTAACACTATAGTAAATTATATTAAATATGTATATAATATTAATCCAACTACCTAATATATACACAGAGTACCTACTTATTTACTTTTAACTCATAAACCATGGTTAGTCATTTTTTGAAAATACTCAGTTGTTGTATTTGTTGTTGCCGCATTTCAAATGTGGATATCAAGCACAGGATATCGTTTTTGAACATTGTGTAGCTTTATGTTAGTGTAGATCAGATCAGATCAGCAACATTTACTGGATTCAACAAACTCAAACACTTAAAATCTTTTTACATTAAAAAAAAAATATATATATTTAAAAATGAATAGCATCAGTTTAAATGTTTAAATGCCAACACTGTAGATGTTATATATGTCAACACATACAAAGTATATGTACTACGATCTAAATGTATGTGTACAGGTGTTTTGCATATATAAGTACATATTTAAAAAAAATATATATATGAACGTACATTTTTTGTTCGATTACAAAAGCAAGGAAAAATATACACAAAACATATGAATCTATTTAATTTTTGCAAATAACATTTTCGATGCAACTCCTCTCGCCCACAAAACTGTATTCATTTCCAACCGGTTATGATAACTTTCTTGTATTTGGGCGTTGGGATGCAAATGCCACACAGTAGCCAGTTAACATTAATTATAAATGAGAAATGTACTATTAGGGACAAGTAAGCCAACTAAATAAATACATCAAATGTAATTACAATTTATGCAATAAGATAATTAACTATGTACAGTGTAGAGCCGAAAAATATAAGCGATAAACTAGAGACTAAAATGTATTTATTTACAGAAATTAAGTCAAAGTTAGAAACTTTATTTATTTAGTGTAGCAGTATATAGAAAATATATATATATGATTATAACGAATTAGAAAACGACATGATAATTATTTTCTGGAAAAGCATACTTATTAACAAAATTTATAAAAACAAAAAACAAAAAACCCACTCAAACTTGAATAGTAAATGCTTTTAGAAAACCAACTGCATTTTGCATGTACGAATACATTTAGATGTATATAACTAGATCGAAATAAATACCTTTGTATGTATATGTATGTATACTTATAACTTGGTTGTAGTTTTCGTATACTTGTGTGCCATTCGATAGCCTTAAGTGCTATAAATTACATACATTTGTTCGACGTCCTTATCCTAAGAACCAGTTCCGCTTTATATGGTTTGCACACACATACCACATATGCACACACATACCACATATGTATAACACACACTCTAAACTAAATTTTCAATTGTGCCAAGGCTCTGCAAAATGTAATTGAATAGAAAAAAATATATGAAACATAACCATTTATGTAAACCACACCTGTAATCAGTGTTTATAGCAACCAATAATAAATACTATCTATCTCACATTTTATAAAGCAATGTATTTAGTTTTTTGAGCTATTTAATCCATAACAATTTGACAGATTCAATTTAACATATGAACCGTATAGGCTTATGAAGGTAAGCAAAATATTTTCACTCTTCCTTCCAAATTGTGCCAAAATTTCGGAAGTGCGGCAAGGATGCAAAGCCATAAAGGGTCGAAACATCACTGGATGCTCCATTTGCGTCAGCATGTCATAAAGATCGCTAGGCGGTGCATCCGGCATAAACAAGCTCCACGTGGCTTCAACATCCACGAGACTCCCATCTACAAAGTAACAATTACTATCTGTATACGAATGGCATACAAAATAATTATACCTGATCTGTGTGCTTGAAAATAAAGCATTGGTACTTGATAAGAGACGCTGTAGACGATATGATACTCTACATTTATGAGATCATTGCTCGCTTTACACTTGATCTTTTGCGTATATCTGAGAAAGCTGTTGGGCTCTTGGTCATCCTAAAGCAAATAAATTTGTGTTAAATGCGAAAACAACTTTGTGTGCAACTCACCTTTTCAAAGAACTCCCAGTTATCGTTCAACTCCTGCGACTTCTCCAGAAACTGTTTGGCTTCGCTCAGAAACTCTGGCCAGGTCAGTGTTGTGTGCGTCTCTGTGTCGCTCATGTTGTCTTAAAAGAAATGAAAATGACTTGCAATTAATTAATATATACTTAAGAAAATCAAGTCGCATACATAAGGTAAAGATAAACACAAATATAATTGTTTTGCATAGCAAGCACACACATAATAATGTCTCATATATTTTATACATAATCGACAAATCGAAACTTTTTACATTTTAAAGCTCATCAACTTGAGTACTTAAGATAACACATAATTAACTTTACTACAAAGCAGTCCAGGGAAACAGAATGCAGCGCTTAAAACTTATAACTAAATGCCTCTTTTAAGTGTTGCGTGGCTCCCCATCCAATGCGGTCACCTGGATATTTTCATTTCGTCGCACTTGCACCACGGTTACAGTGCCAGCGTTGTCATCAAACTTGCACGTAACCGTCACCTCGCTTAGCTGGAAAGTGAATATTTGTGAGCCGTACTTTGTGCGCAGATATACGGAACGTGGATCCGCCTCCAATATGTCGACAATGCATTGCTTCTGCACCTGCAACTCCTGCAGCTGAGCCTCAGCGTGCTCATTAAATAAAACGCCCAAACGGTGACTGGCCACCACCCAGTTGGGTACACGCACTGCGCTGGGCAACGGTGGTGATGGTGCTGCCTGCATGCCATTGCCACTTAATGCATCTACATTTATGTTACCAGCTGTGTAGCCGGCGGCGCCATATAATTCCAAATCGGATTCTTCGCCATCGGGCTCCTGTCGCGAATCATAAAAGTCAACGCTGTTCTCATTTGGAACAATGGAAGTGCGATCTAATTGAGGATTGAAAGCAAACTAATAAAGATAAGCTAAACATGTACATAATGCTCAACATGCCTGAGTCCATGCTTAAGACTGGTGCATCATAATAGGGTATATACGGTTTAATATCCAGCACAGGTGTTCCATCTACCATATCAGTACCATAGAAGCTAATAGTGGCGCCGTCAATCTTCTCGATTTCCACCAGCGATAGCCCAACCGGGCAAGGTCGATGCGGTGAGCGTGTGGAGAAAACTCCAATGCGTTCACCACCCAAACGTGGAGGCGCTACTTTTGCCTTGGGATGCGCATTGTTCCGATGGAAATGATAGATGAGCCACATATGTGAGAAGTCGGCAAGACCCTCCAATGAGTGTTCCGGATTGGTAAAGACACCATCATTCAGCTGTATGATGCTGCGGAGTCGACTACCAACGCTCGATTGGCGCGGCACGGCGCGCTTCTCGGGGAAAGCGCTGCGTATTATGCCAATTGGTTTGAAATGAGCCACATCATTGGAACCGTTGACGTTGATATCGTTGCTGGTTGTCTAGGATTGATAGAACGTTAAAATTGTGTTCTGTGCTTCTCTACTCACCTGAAACGCACCTGCAGCAGCAGCGTTTCCGGTTTGTCCTTGCCCTTGACGGTTCTGTTGGCGCAACCTTCGCAGCGAAAATCCTGCAGCAACCGGTTTATTGTTTCAATGTCCTTGCGCTGCACATGCTGCAAGTTGCGCACTTGCTGTCTGCACATGTAATTCAAGGAATTCAATGTATTCATAAATAACTTTGAACTTGAACTTCAACAATATCAAGGATTATATTGTACCTCAAGTTGTTAATCTCGTTCCGCGCAATTGTTAATTGATTTTTCAAATCATCCTCATGCATGTTCGCAATACAACACCGTCGAGCCGAATATATACATATATATCTTAGTTAACACTTAAACGTTCGACTTAATATTATTTGTATTTAGTTATTTTGTCGCATATTTACCTATTCGTTTTGGAAATGCCATTCACATTAGCGCAACTGTATCGCCAGCCATTTTTTACTATTGCCGTTCACACAAAACGAAAGCGATAACTAGCCGACTATCGAGTCGATAAATAATATTCTTAGCCATCCCTCGTCAACAATGACTTTATAAATTTCGTGTTTGAGCAAATCAAAAAACCCAAGCACACTTCAACTAGTTGTAAATTTGATTTTAAAGAAACTATGTGAGTATTTAGAGTAAAAAAATTATAAAAATTATATACTGCAACGAGTATTGTTATTGCCAGCTTAATCAACAAATAAACAACATGTCTCGTGGAAGTTCAGCCGGTTTCGATAGACATATTACAATTTTTTCGCCCGAGGGACGCCTCTACCAAGTCGGTAAGTAATTGTTTAAAATTATGCATTTTCTATTATGTACTTAATAATATTTATTATTAACTTGATGCATTCCTAAACGCACAGAATATGCATTTAAAGCCATTACGCAGGAGAACATCACCTCTGTGGCTCTAAAGAGCGGCGACTGTGCCGTTGTCGCCACCCAGAAGAAGGTGACGGAGAAAAATATTGTGCCAGAGACTGTGACACACTTATTTGGCATCACCAAGGAAATTGGTTGCGTTATGACCGGACGTATTGGTAATTTAAATTTCTTATTCCCATGCAGCAGTGGGTTTTTAATAAAATGAACTGATTTATTTTCGCAGCGGACTCGCGCTCGCAGGTGCAAAAGGCACGCTACGAAGCCGCTAATTTCCGTTACAAGTACGGATACGAGATGCCCGTGGATGTGCTGTGCCGTCGCATTGCCGACATCAATCAGGTGTACACACAGAATGCCGAGATGCGTCCGTTGGGCTGCAGCATGGTCCTGATTTCGTACGATGATGAGCTCGGGCCGTGTGTCTACAAAACCGATCCGGCCGGCTACTATTGCGGTTTCCGTGCCTGTTCGGTGGGTGCAAAAATGATTGAGGCGAACAGCTATTTGGAGAAGAAGTACAAGAACAATCTGTCCGAGGAGAAGGCCATCCAGTTGGCCATCACTTGTTTGTCGAGCGTGTTGGCCGTTGACTTTAAGCCCAATGGCATCGAAATTGGCGTTGTGAGCAAGTCGAATCCTCAGTTCCGCATTCTCGATGAGAAGGAGATCGAGGAACACTTAACCAAAATCGCTGAGAAGGATTAGGCGCTAAGCGCTGAAGCCCATTAATGTAATTTCAACTATTTTATACAGACCTTTAAATGGAATTGTGGAAAACATAAACCGAAAAAAAAAAAAAACCAAAACCACTACAATTATTTTCTCAGTTTCCAACTGGAATAAGAACATATATAGATATATATATACAGTTTCATTTTTCTTGCTTCTTGTGCACTTTTCCGCCCCAGCGCATCACATAAGCGTTGACATCAAACTTTCGCTTACAGCCCTGATAGTTCATGTAGCGTATTTTGCCAAAGATGGCACGCTGCTTCCAGCCCTGATCGTGTACACCTCCAATGGACCACATGCAGCCCACATAGCCATTGGGATCGCGACCATCCAGGCTGTACTTGTCGTTCAGCAGTATGCAATACTCCAAAGCCAGCTCCGGTGTCGCCGTCCACTCGAGTATCTTTTTGGCCCAATACATTCGCAGAAATCCATGCATTTTGCCCTCCTTCACTAGTTGCAGTTGCGCTGAGTTCCAAAGATCATCGTATGTACGTGAGTGCTCCAATTCCTCAAGCGAATAGCACGGATTGCGTTCATCCGTGCGATGCGTCTGCAGGGTCTGATAAGCCCAGTCATACAGACCCTTTAAGCTGTCGTAGTGCTCGTTGTAGTAGCAATAGTTATCCGCCAGTTCGCGGCGCACAATTGCCTCCTCGCAAAAGGCATCCGCTGAAGCCTTATGCAATGAGGTATATCGTTTCACTTCCAAAACACAGCGCTGTGCCGATATCTGGCCAAAGTGCAGCCAAGGCGAGAGTCCAGAAAGTGCATCGGCTGTGGGATCATTGCGTTTCTCATTGAAATAACGCAAGCGACGGGTGCAGAACTCGTAGAGTTGGCGACTACCAGCTGTATAGCCGGGCTTGGCCCAATCCACCACATCGACGCTCCGATCGCAGGTTAGCAACGCCTCAGCAGCCGTCCAATCAACGGGTTTTTCCTTTTGTCCATTGCCGTGTGGATGTTTAATGACAGGCGGAAACTCGGTCAGATATTCACTCAATTTTGAATTGATCTTGTTGCGGATGGTACGCGCTGCATACTCCTGCTTCTCCGAAGTCACCCACAACGGCACAATGTTGTGTGCATCGACTTGGGTGAGCGGCACGTTGCGCGGCAAAGCCTTAACCACGTCTGCCACCCACTGGCGTGGCAACCGTAGTGGCGCAAAGTCACAGACAACAGCGCCGATATTCTCGGCAACCACAAAGGCCGGCAGTCGCTCCACAGCTGAACCCAGCAACAGTTGAAAAGAGATGTTCAGATCACGACACTGTTGCTCCACCTCCTGCAGGCCGCCCAGCATAAACATGTAGTGTCTCAATGTCGCATTAAGAAAATTTGGCACCAAACAGAAGACCACACTCAGTGGCAGCTCCAGTTTTAGTGCCAAACGCTGTGCAAAGAGTAGCGCCCAATTGTCCTGAACGCGAGCATCTCGCGACATCCAATAGACAACGCCGCCTTTGCACTGCTCCTTCACGTCAGCTACTTCGCTGAGGACACGCACCCGTCTCTTCCTGAAGGCAAATTCATGGACATCGGATGCGGACGCAATGCGTTGCTCCTGCATGTGACTGATAAACTGCTCAAAGTTTTTGTAGCTTGGCCTGTACTTTTCTGGGGGAGATTTGACTTCAACTGTTTCCTCATCATCGCTGCTGCTTTCGTTTTTTTTCGACTTTTTTTTGGCAGCGCCTGCTGCGCTGGTAGTTTTCGTGCGCTTCATTTGCAATCTGAATAAATTACTTATTAAAATATATGTAAATCATATTTACTGCCAAATTCATACTTACAATTTTAATGCTGATCGAAAACCGCCAAACAAAACAAACTTATTTGCCAGAAATCCTCCAACTCGCATTGCGCATTATGAAATTCAATTTTTTTGATCTGGTCACACCATTTAGTTAAAGTTCAAAATACCGCCAAAAGTCGGGAATGTTAACAGCCACAAACTGGCTCCAACCACTAAGCAATATATTTGTATATGGTTATTGCTGCCATAAGTAAGCTACAGACGATTTGCCACTGCGCAGGCCCGTTATCTTAGCCGAATTATGCCGTCAAATCATTGACAATATCATTGAGTGTTTGTGTGATATATTCACAGAGCGAAACAAAACTATTTTACTGGCAGATGCCTAACAGCACAGCTAAAACTCAAAAGATGTTAAATTTTAAATTCCTTTCGACGCGAAATCGTCAAATTTAAAATGAGACATGAAACTATTTTTGTTTTAAGATTTATATATTTACTCAACTGCATACAGGTTTTTAAATAACTCTCTTGATATACAGATATATTCTTCTCCACACATACATATAAATTGTACCATTTAGCAAGTGATTCAGTTACCAGAAACTAACGCATGATTCTTTTTTTTTATCTTTGGAAATACGTTTTGCATTACACTCGATTTGTTTAGTGATTTTGTTAATAAAGTTTTAAACGTGTATATATACAGCTAGGGAATTTTGTAGTCAGGTTATTAAAATATATATAAAATATTGAATTCGCTTTTTAAACTTGCAATTATACTTATTTAAAAAATAAATCTAATTAATTTACACTACAATTGTTTCGACTCGTAAGCGCAAAAAATGTGAACAAATAAATTACAAAATAATGAACAGAATTATCACAAACAATAACAGCACAGATAGTATGAGGATGGCAGCCCACTGACGCTTATCTGCAATTGTAAAGTTGACAAATTATCATTAATTGTTGTTAATTATTACATAATTGAGTAGATTATAATATATATACCATTATTCATGTGTAGAACTTTGGCAACTTTCTTCATTGTTGTATCCAGCTTGGATTCGGTTGTGTCAAACTCATTTCCAAAATCATCCAACATGACCGCCTGCTCATCCAATTCGACGCCTATTTGGCGCGAAACAGTCTTAAGGGTGCCAATGGAATCACTTATCATGTCCAGCTGCTCATCCTGACCCTGAATCATGCGCTGCTGCACAGACACCGTCTCGCCCACATATCGATGGCCAGGACTATCCAAACTATTGCCATTGCCCCCATAATGGCTGGGACTATCAATATCTAGAGCATTCTCCAGCTTGGAATATTTTGTGCCACTGTGCCGCGTTGCGGCTGCGGCTGCCGCTGCTGCGGACATCGTGCCTGCTATGGTATTGGCGACTGACTGTGAATTTGGGCAATCAACCAGATAGGTGCGATCGTTGTTTGAATGATATTCGTTGCTTTGGTTGTGATTGTGGTTAGGATTGTGACTGAGGTTCAGGCTGTGATTCCTTTCGTTTTCGAGCAGTGGCTGATGTGCGGTTATGTCTCTGTCCCTGTTCCGGTTCAGGCTCATCTTATCCTTCATCTGTTTGACCTCATCGCGAGTGTTGTCGATGAAATGACGCCGGCTGGACAGCTCACGATTATCAATGCGAAACTTGGTTGGATTCTTTTCAACAATGCGTGCTCTATACAAATCTAAAGTTAAGGAAAAACTGAAGTGGAATGTAAGAAATCGAATTGATTTTTCGCCAGCGCATCGGCTGCATCAGTTTAGTGTGTGTGTAAAAAGGATATTGATAGTGTCCTCCAGATCCTCAAGGTCCCATTCAATGCTGCGCAACGAATTACGTAGCTCTGTTGTTGTCCATTCAACCTCGGCGCCACCGTCTTCGCCGAACTCACGCCAACGCAGATAGAGTCCGCGGGTTTTGTTCAGCGCTTTGAAGACCTCACTGCAAAGATAAGTACAGGTAAAGGAGAGAGGAAGGGGTATGTAGCAGGAGAATTGCATCAGAATGTGGTACATAAATAAGCGCAGCGAGCGCAATAAAATGCATACTCCTTAACAACAAAAAACGGATCCTCCAGAGACATGACCCACGCTCTGTCACGTATCTACTTCCGTCCAGATGCAATTTTTACACTTTTCCCGAACGACAACGATGAGCACACTTGACTTTTATATTCATAGATTTTTTGTTTCTGCTCTTTGCAGCTCAGTTCCACAGCTCTTGTTGTTACACACAAGTTCATACACACACACACATTGAGTGGGTTGGCTGTGAGCAACAACCCCACAAAACTTTTTTTTTTTTTGGGGGTGCGTTAAGAATGCAAGTTCGAAAATATGTTTCCCTTTGCGTTGTTATTTATTTGTTTGTCGTTTTTCGGAAATGTGCTCAATTTTGGTTAGCATGAAATTCCGTATTAACTTGATCTAATCTACGGTTACAATTTTATTTTAGTGGAAGTTTATATTTGAAAAGCAAGTTTATTGATTATTGCACTTAGCCATCTTATCTGCTTTTTATTGGGGAGTATTTGTTATAGACCGCGCTCGCGGTCAGGCTATTGCGATAGCCAGAACTAAACTGACGTTATTTTACGCTCAATACCATCGCCATCGCCATCGTTGGAGCGTGAAAGGAGCCTAAAGGTGAAGGCATTTGTTTATGCCGCTCCTGCGTCTGCGCAGTGCCTCAAAATCAACCGCAACCACTCAGCCGAGCATCGAGATAACAGACAACAGAACGCAATTAAAAACACATTTGTTCTTAAAGATATCTCTTTAAATTTCGAACAATTAGCATTGATTTCTCATTCTATATTTGAAATAAATTTAAATTTAAGCATGGATAAAGCAGTTCAGCCTACTCTCTCCTTCTCCCTCTCTCTCACTCTCACTCTCTGCTTGCGAATATTTTTGCTGAGAGCACAGCGACTTGCTTGTTGTTTGTTTTTGACATTTACCAGAGCACGCTGCTGCATCAATTTCATCGTTTATCAATATTAACTCACCTTCTAAACGTTGCCACCTCATTTAACAAATTTCTATGCACAAACAGTCTGGCTTAGGCGAATGAATTGTAAGTAACAATATTAAAAATCTTTCTACTTACAGCTGGTCTCTAAGGTGATGTTGTGGTCACTTTAACCATTAATGTTAACGCAAAATCGAGGAAGGCGTCGAATCAGCGCGCTGACGCAAAAAGGAGCAAAACGTTATCAGAAGAATGTTAAAACCTTATTTTTTTGATGGTATGTATAGGCTTATTTGCTCTGGTCACACAGATTGATTTCGTCCGTTGATCTGTTTTGTACTGCGAGCGTTGTATTTGAAAACAGAGTTAATAACAAAAGAAAAAATAAAATCAAATCAAAATGCTGCAAAATGATGCGGTTCGCACTCTGCAATATGACAGCGAAATACGAGTGGCCCAAGCACCCAGTCCCACCGAACCCCGAGGTAAATAATCTTTACGAAAATCGTGAAATTCAAACTATATTTGGATGAATCATGTCAAGCACTTAATGTTTTGGTACCTGATAAATATTTCAATGGTATAGGTGTAAACGATGAATATATACAAATACGGCAGGTACACATTGTCCCTATCGGTATCTTATCAGCAGCCGTCCTATGGTGTTTTTATGACCGTTTTACCGACGCCATATCAATTGCCTTTGTTTAGCTCCGATTTGACCAAGTGATCGATATTAGCCAGTTGCTTATCAATACAAATAAGATTCGACATATTGCTCACTGCATTTGAATTTGCTCTTCTTTGCAGTTTTTGACTCCCAAATCAGCATAACTGCCCAGCCGCGCCCGACATCAGGTAGTTAATTGCATATTTTTCTTAAGCTTATAATCGATATGAACTACAACAATAATCCCACAGAGGTTTCGCGCATTCCATTGCCTATTTCGACGGTGGCAGGCAGTCGCACTTTTATACCCTTGGCTGGCTACGATTGTCTCGCGGACTTGCCCTCTGTGCACATTGAGCAAACCTTCGAGCTAAACGATTGTGCGTAGAAGAGAATTGAGATTGTTACTGCAACTAACCGAATCTCATTTAATAGCACTCACAGCTGTCTCGTCAGAGAATCGCTATGTGGTTCGTTCGCCGCTCGGTGATGCCATCTTTGCTGCCTCCGAGAGCTCCACAGAGAAGCATCGCATGATTTGGGGCGCCGGTCGGCCATTCCAAATGCATCTGCTGGACAAAACACATCAGGAGGCTTTGGTATTTCGCCGGAAACTGGCAATGGGTTCGCTTTGCTGTCAGCCCAAAAATCTGGAAATTTGGATACCGCCTGGCAATGTGCTGGGTCGTGTGGTGCAATCCCCCACATTTACACAACCCGAGTTTTACATTGAGGACGGCAATACCAATCAGCCCCTATTCTGTGTCGAAGGGCCTGCGAATTCCGGATTGTGGTGCTTTTGCCTGCCAAGCGATTGTTACTTTAAGGTAGGTGCAAATCAGATGTATGCAAAGTTCCTAATTATTTCGATCCAATTTCAATCTCGCCAATCCGGAATAACTCTGATAGGCCCCATTTGTCACATCTAAAACGGCCTTTCCATTAAGTTGCTAACAAAAGAAAAACTTAATTTTTGCAAATGAAAGATTAGCTTGCTTTAAACATTGCATTCATAAAACACATAAAATACTTCTTAATTTTTAGCATTTAGTTATGGAATTGAGATTACGAGTTTTTTAAATTCAATTTATGGGAAATCTCTAATAGACTTTAATGGGAATGCGCTCTTACACCTTACCCCCTTCAAATTTGCCAGACCTTTCCGATTTCGCCCAATCCGATGTTTATTTTGATCAAACGTTGCAATAATTTTATTTTCTGATTATCGCTCAGATTCACTCGGGTGGTGATCTGCGCGCCTCGATAGACCACAAATGGTTGGCCAGCAAATCGCAGTACACCACAAACATTTACTTCAGCGACACCAGGCTGACATCCAAGGAGCGTGCCCTAATCCTGGGCACGGCATTTCTACTGGTGAGTTTTTTTTTTGTTTTTTAATGTTGGCCCATAATAATATCCATTTATTTTATATTTTCAGGAATACTTGTACTTTCAAAGGCGCTCCTAAGTCTGACCAAATGAAACAATAAACTAATTAAATTAAAAAAATTAAAAATAAAAAAATTATGTTTTCACATTGATTTTTGTTTATTTTTTGCATCATTCTTTCTTGTTTTTTTTTTGTTTTTGTGGTTGTTTTGTAAAGTTTTCATGCTCAGTTTTTGATATATTTTACATTAATGTAATAAATCACTTCATTTCATGTTGTTTTTGTGGTTTTTTGACATACATATAAATATATATACATATGTATATATATATACCATATAATATATAAATATATGTATATACTTTGCTATACTTGTAGCCATTTTGTACAATAATTTTCATTTATTTCTATTAACTATATGTGTGTTTGTGTGTGTGTGTGTGTAGTTTGTATTTCTTTCTTTTTTTGTGTTTTCTTTTTGCTAGCCTACAAAACTTAATTTATATATGACAACATAATCTTGACCTATAGTTAGTTATTTTTTATGATTTTATTTGATTTTCAATTTTGCTTTCGCTAATTAAATATACCATTTATAACTAATTAATTAAAACAAACAATTGAAAAGAGTCTCGTGGTCTCGTTTTTTTTTTTTTTTCTCTAAAAACTAAAACAAACATAATGATGGTAAGGTTTTCAAATTAGGAAGAACTCTGTGATTAGAATGGAAAACGGATCAGAAATGTTGTTGGTAAACGGGTCGCGGGGGGAGTGGTAGTGGTGGGTGGGCTAAGCCTTATTATACTAAATAGATGGGTTCATTTTAATTACACACAAAATAAATGATTTATTCTTATTTATAGTTCTCATATTATACATACGACTCACAGCACTTCAGGAGTTTTGTATTTTTGTTTTTTGTTTTTTTTTTATCATTTCGAAAAAGAAATTATAGATCTCTATATATGTATATAGAATTATAAATATATATATATATATATATATATGTATATATATATATGTTAGATAAGAGTTGAACAACTTTTCATAGGTGAGAGTTGACATTAACTAAACTAAATACTTGAAAACTACTGTTCCTTTATGTTGTATAGTATGTATATATCGTACATATGCTTGACTTGCCCCACACACACACACACACACACACACAGAGACACACACATACAACACACACAAGCACAAGCACACAGAGGCCAACACACAACAACACAGCTTAAAGTGGCAACTACATTTTTAGATTAGCTAAAGGCAAAATATGCCTGAAAACTTCAACTCAAATTGTTGGCTTTTCTTTACTAATCCACAAATTAAGCCAGTCTCTCAATGCTTTTCTTAGTTGTGTTTGCGAGTGTGTGTGTGGGAGTGTGTGTTAGTGTGTGTGTGAGTGAGTGTGTGAGTGTGTGTGTGTAGAGTTATTTTGTGTGCCCAAATGCGATATGCTTAGACATTTGATATGCGCTCGTTGATGTTTTGGTCAGTGCCGCTTCCACCACGTGGCTGTTGGCCTGGCCGGGATTGTGGCCAGCCATATGTAGCCTGGTAGCGGTGCAGCTGTTGTTGCTGTTGTCGTTGTTGACGTTGCTGTTGTTGTTGTTGTTGTTGTTGATAGGGCCACACTCAGGTGGGCTGCAGCATATACATATACTGTCAGTTGCTGGCCGTTGCCGTTGACACAGCCACCGGCGTTGGCAGTGTGATGATTTCATTTGTGTTGCTTCTCGCACGCTTCTCGCTGCTGCCACTGCCACTGCCACTGCCAATGGTATCCGTTGGATTATCGCTCTCATCGCCATTGCTGCTGAAGCTGCTGTTCTGCAAACGTCGCTTCAGACTATGGCCATGGCTATGGCTGTGACTGAGACCAAGTCCATTGGTGACCGTCTCATCCTCGGACATGGAGCTGGCACGCTTTGGTGTGTTGCCCGCACTGTCGTTGTCCAGCGACGCAATGGCCGAGGCGGCGGCACTGTTTGCCGCACTAAAGCCATCCTCGGAGGCGCTGTCTTGGCCCGCGGCTGGGGCATCCGAACCTGATAGTTGCAGCATGCCCGACGGCGTTGTGTAGCCACTCAACTTATTTGGATCCTTCTCGAGCAGCTTCTGTGCCAGCAGCTTCAGCGAGATGAGCGAATTCTCACAGTCGCTGGTATCGATCTCAGTCAGACTGATGCCAGCCCGTTCGATCTCGGCATAGGTGCCAAATGGCAACTTCTGCAGGCACTCCAACTTCTGGACATGTGTCTTGGAGCGCAGATGCTTGGCCAGATGGCCATGGATGCGAAACGCAATCTTGCAATCGGTGCACTCGAAGGGACGCGGATTGGATGTGGTTGGCACACCAAATGTCGATGTCATCATCACCTTGTTCCTGTGCGCCTCGCTCCTCTCGTGCTTCTGCAGATGACCCTGTGTGCGGAACGAGATGCTGCACGGCTCACACTTGAATTTCCGTTCCATGTAGTGGATGTTCATGTGCAGCGACAACTGATGCGTTCGCTGGAACGTCTTGTTGCAAACGGTGCAAGTGGGTCGTGCATCACTCGCTATTGGCGGCGGTGGCGGTGGCACCACACGATTCGTATAACTTGCTCCCGATGCTGTTGCTGCTGTTGCTACTGTTGCAGACTGCAATTCATTGCTGCCGCTGGTTGGTGTTGTCTTAAAGCCATCCTCTCCGACAACCACAATACGTGTGGGTGCAGTTGATCCACTGTTGCTGTTGTTATTTTTGTTGCTGCTGCTGTTGCTATTTTTATTGCTGCTGCTGTTGCTGCTGCTGCTGCTGCTGAGTACGCCACTAAAATCGGTGGCATCTGGTTGCTGCACTGCAGCCGGCAAATTGGCATTGTGCGTCTGCTGAATCTCTGCGCTGGACTTGGAGATGGCAACGGGTACAGAGACGGAGACAGAGACGGATACTGTTGTTGGTACAGGAATGGAGATTTTTATAGTTGGCTTCTCCTGATCCGATTGCGTTTCGCTCTCCTCACTCTCCTCGGCGGATTTGACAAGTGCCGGCGATGGCGTTGGCGACTCTGGTGTCTTCACCTCGTGCACCTCAATGCTGGGCAGCTCTGTGATGATCAACTGTGGCTTGCTATTAACAATTGGCGTGCTCACAACACAGCTAACGCTGCTTGTGGTAGCGTTGGAACTGCAGCTGGTGATGCAGTTGGAGTTGGAGTTGGAGTTGGTGGTGGAGGTGACTAAATAGCTGCGACTAAATTGGCTCTGCTTCATTTTGGCATGCTGCAACGCCTGCTCCTTGATGTATGTCTGCAGGAGGACATCTTCGCCCTCGCTTTCGCGCTTTGCCTGCTCCTCAATTTCGGCAGAGATGCGCACCTTGTCGGAGACAGAGATTAGGGTCTTCATGAAGCCGCACTCATTGTTGCCCGCACCAAAGATAACGTCACGCATCTGCTGTGCCTGCGATTTGGGTATCTGCGCCTGCATTTGCTCGGCCACCGGCAAAGAGGACGCCACTGAAATGCTGGGCATTGGTCGTGGCTTGGTTAGATCCATGGGTGCACTACTCTCATCGTTGGGCACACCGCGCTTGGGTTTGGACTCTTCGGGATTGGAGTAATACTGTTCCTGCTTCTGGTAGTCAAACGGCGGCTTGGGCGACGTAAACGAGCACACCTGACGCTTCGGCTGCGACCCGCTGCCAGCTGCGCTGCCTACCGACGAGCCAATGCTGTTCGCTGGACTGGCAGCCGGCGTATCCTGCACCAGTGCCGGATACGGTGAAACACTCTGCGGTATCGGCGGCGTCATCGACAGCGACAGCAGACCACGAGCCGCCTCATGCTCCTTCATGCGCGACTTGGACTCATCGGTGTCTGTAAATAAAACGGAAAGGCTATTAGTATAAAGATGTACAATAAAGTAGATGATTTAGACTGACCACTGCTCTCCGACTCGTTGTCGCTGTAGTCATCCGAATCAGATTCACCGGCCAAGGAGGAGGTGCGTCCGCCCGCCGATGTCGACGATTGCTGATCAAAATCATCGACCTCAAGGAATTCACCGTCGGCGGGCATCGGACCCGGATTGATGCCCAGCTCAAAGCATTTCTTGAAGTGCGTCTTCGACTGCATGTGCTTGGTGAGATTGCCCTTGGTCTTGAAGCTGCAAAGGAATATTTTTCATGAATTAACGCATAATCAACTTAAGCAGAGAGAGAGAAAGAGAGAGAGAGAGAGAGAACTAGCAGATTCAAGGATAGATTAACTGAGATGGATAAATAAAATAGTTTATTCTGCAAAGGGAGGTTTACAAATTCCTCAAATTTCTGGCTAAACAGATATCCATTTATATATATATATATATACAGCAAAGGAACATTTAACTCACACATATATATATATATATATATATATATATATAGAGGAGATATTAAGCTACAGTTTGTGCTCACCTGAAATTGCAGTGACTGCAGGTAAATGGACGGACATCCGTGTGGGTGCGTATATGCTTCTTGAGCATGGATGGCTTCTTGCAACGTATGCCACACTCGGAGCAGACGTAGCGACCACGCCCCCGTCCACGTATATATGTGTAGTCCTCATGCGACTCGTAACCGCCAACCAATAGTTGGCCCGTTTCCAGCTTCTTGGCGGCTGCCTCCTCGCTGGCTTTGGCTGCCACATTCGCTTCGCTGAGCGCACCAATTGCTGGCGGCTGTTTCAACTGGTGCTGGTAGAACTTGCTCTGCCCGTTGGCCGTTGTGGAGCACGTGCTAACCGTTTCCTGTGAACTGAAAACGGAGTATTGCAGTTTGCCAGCGCCCGCCATTGCTGTGGTGCAACCAGTGCCGAGCATCTTTTGCCTGGAATCGTACAGAGCCATCACCTGTTTGGGCTTAAAGCCGAGCGGATGCGGCTGATTCTCCTCGCACACCTGCCACACGCTATACATGGACAGCTTGTGCATGCCGGCAACATACGACGGCTGCGGACAGTTAACCGTACAGTAGAACATCTTTGTGCTGCACTTGAGTCCCAGATAGGTGTACGCGTGACCATTCAAATAGAGTTGCACGCACGACTTGGATGGCCTTGGTGTTTCCGGTGAGATTAGCGGCAGTGTATTGGCAGTCGGTGTGATGCCATGATGTCGCTTTGGCGTAAAGGTGCCCGGCTTTAGGGGCAGACTGGTGGGTCGCAAGAATTTCGATTTGGCACTGCTCGTTGTGGTTGTTGCTGTTGCTGCTGATGCTGTTAGAATTGCTGTGGTTGATTTTATTGCAATTGCTACTGCTGCTGCTGCTGCTGATACCTCATCGGGCGTGTCGACGTGCAGCGGCGCCTGCGCCTCCTGCGTTTTGTTCACATTATCGAAATTAAAGTGACGCACCTCCAGCATAGTCATTGCCTGGGACTGTTGCAGTTGCTGTAGCAGTTGCTGTTGCAGTTGTTGTTGCTCCTGCACAATCGAGTTCTTCACATTATCCGCCATTCGTAGAAAATTGAATGGTGGCTTCTTGCCCAATGTGCTGTCTGCCACAATTACTGGCAACTTATTGCTGCTGCTGCTGCTGTTGCTGTTGCTGTTGTTGTTATTGTTGTTGTTGGTCCATTGTTGGAGCGCATTGCGTTGCGCTGGCGTTGGCGGTTGCCGACTGAATTCGCTGGGCAAATTCTGTACGCCACCGAAGGGCGAGAGTGCCTTGAGGGGGCTCTCAGCTGCCAGCAGCGGATTGAGATTGATATTGAGATTGGCATTCGTATTGGGACTGGGCTGTTTGCGATTGGGGCTGCGTCCACGCTGCAACTGCAGTGGCGGTGGCAGCAACGGTAAGCTACCCGGACCAGGTATGCCGGGAACATATGGTATCTCTTTATCCACAAGATTGATGTTGCTGGTGCCGCTGCTGTTGCTCATCGGTGGCAGTGTAAGCGGATTGAAGGCGGTTATCGAATTGATGGGCGGATATTGAAAATGATGCGGTGTGTTTGACGCGCTGAGCTGGAAACCATTATTGTTATTGTTGTTGTTATGATGGTGGTGGTGGTTGTTGTTGTTGTTGGCAGCGATTAATTTGCGCTCCTTAATGTCGCTGAGACGTGGCGACATCTCCTGAAAACTGCCGCCAGACAACAGAGGAGTGCGTATCATTTTGGGACTGTTCTCCAGCTCGGGACACTCTGAAATGGGTATCATGGTGCCGCCGGAGGAGGTAAAGCGACGCATACGCTCCTCCTTGCCACTGAACTGCTGGAACTCTGGATTGCCGGCAAAGAGCACGTTAGATGTGAACGATATATCGCCACTGCTCAGTTTGAGACGTTTCGATGGCGCCTCAACGAACAGATTCTCCAGCCGATCCTCGTGCATTTTCGTAATGACCACCTGGGCATCGGGCGCTTTGCGTGGCGCCGCATAATCCACCAGCGGTGTCTTCCCAAGCAGCGGACCCGGCGATGGCAACGGTGCGTCCACAAAACGCAAAGCAACGCTGGTGGCATCAATGCTTGGCGGGATGACAACAGCTGTTGTTGCTGCTGTTGCTGTTGCAAGTATATGATTGCTGCTGCTGTTGTTGCTGGTACTGATGCTGCTGCTGCTGTTTATGTTATTGCTACTGTTGTTGTTGTTGTTGTTGTTGTTGTTGTTGTTGCTGCTGCTGCTGCTGCTGCTGCTGTTGGTGGCTGCTGTGACGGTTGAGGTGCGTGCTGGAGATTGTGCCGCACTTAGACGACTGAGTACCAGGCTGCTTGGCTTGGTTTTTAGCTGCGACCAGGCAACCTTGGCCAGCTTAGCCAGCGACAACGGATTCTTTGAGTTGGCCATGTGCGACTGCAACTCCGGCAGGCTAAACGATATGGAATTGGAGCGAAAGTATTTGGTGCTCGGCGATGAGGCGGGACTGATCGGTGCACTTCTGTTCACATCCTGGCAGTAGGTGCTGTTGTGGTGCTTCAACTCATCGGCGCTGCGAAACTCATTGGCGCAAATGGGGCAGGAATAGACGGCGTCATCGCCCTCGCCAATTGGCACAGCCAAGCCACGTGCGTTCAACAGCAGATTCTTGATTATGGAAATATTTGGTGTTGCTGCTGGCGGTGCTGTTGTTGTGTTCTTGGCAATAGTTGTTGCTGCTGATGCAGCTGCTGTTGCTGTTGGTTTTGCTGGCATTGCTAGTGGTGGCTTGGGCTTGGCAGACAAATTCAGTGGCAACGGTTGTTGCAACTGTTGCTGTTGCTGCTGCTGCTGCTGCTGCTCCAGCTTGGGCACTGGCGTTGACGGATCCTGGCGATACTGCAACTGTTGCAATGGCAACGGCGATGGTGGCGGCGGCAACTGTTGCATCTGTTTCACATTTACAGTGGATCCTGGTGCTGGTTGTGTTGGGGTCGCTGTGCCCTTAAGGCTAAAATAGCCGCTGCTGGCTGAGCTGCACGCCGAGCTGCTGCTGCTGCGCTTTACGGGCGGCTCAAGTTGTTGTTGCTGTTGTTGCTGTTGTTGCTGTTGCTGCTGTTGCTGCTGTTGCAAATATAATTGATATTGTTGCTGCTGCAACTGTTGTTGCATATGCTGCTGCTGTTGCTGCTGCTGTTGCTGTTTTTGTACTATGGCCTGTGCCAGGTTCGTTTTAGTCTCGCCCAGCTGCTGATTGTTGCTGTTGTTGGTGTTGTTGCTGTTGGCGTGCGCTGTTGTTGGTATACTACTGCTGCTGCTGGTGATGTTGCTGTTGCTGTTGCTGCTGCTATTGTTATTGTTACTGTTGTTGTTGGCATTGTTGAAGCTGCGCGAACGATTCAACTGCTTGGGATACTTCTTCTGCAGCAGTATCTCCTTGTTCTCCACAATCGCCTCGTTCTGTGAGATCAGCTTGGAGATGTGCTCCTGCACCTTTTCCACATTCTGGCAGGGCAAAAATATAAAACGATTTTTTGTTGGTGTTGTTGTTTTTGTTGTTGTTGTTGTTGAAGAAAATGTATTTTTCTATTAGAAAATTGATTGACTTACCACTTGCATGCCGCCGCTTGAGCTGGCAAAGCTGCTCAGATTGGATGGCGGGTTGGGTGTGGCAGGTGCGGGCAGCGATACTGTTGTTGCAATGACTGCTGCTTGTTGTTGGCTATTGGAGCGCAACAGCTGTTAAGGTGGAAGGGTAGATAGAGTAGATAGGTGGTTACTCAAGTAAAATAGTCACAGCATGTGTTTAATTTTTACCTGCTGCTGTTGCTGCTGTGGCGCCTTCAGCAATGGCGAGTGTTGCTGCTGCTGGTGTTGCTGATGCTGGTGTTGGTGATGCTGCTGCTGTTGCTGCTGCTGTTGCTGTTGCTGCTGCTGCTGCTGCTGCTGTTGCTGTTGCTGCTGCTGTTGCTGCTGCTGTTGCAGCTGATAGTGCTGCTGCAACTGCATCTGCTGAAAGGCCAGCGCATGCTGATGCATTGCAGCTGCAGTTGGATTATAATACGGCGGCTGTCCCAAATAATAAACGCCCGGGGGCGGCGGTGGCAATGCTGACAATGCAACCGGATTGGTTGCTGCCGCAGCCAGCAGCAGCGATTGCTGGGCGTGCAGATGCTGTTGCTGCTGCTGTTGGTGCTGGTGCTGCAGCTGCAATTGCAACTGATGCGAGTTGATGTGATTGTTGAGCTTCAACTGGGTGCTGGGCGAGAGCGTTGGATGTGCCAGCGATGGTTGCTGCTGTTGCTGCTGCTGCTGTTGTTGCTGCTGCGCTGACAGTTTATGTTGCTGCTGCTGTTGTGGTTGCTGCAGCGCCTGTTGCTGTTGCTGTTGTTGCAGTACCTGCTGCTGCTGATGCTGCTGCTGTTGCTGTTGCTGTTGCTCCTTGAGGGTGCCGGGTGCATAGAGGGCTGCATTGTGAAACTTGGGCTTGTATGGCTTGTAGTCGAGCGACTGGCGATGCTGAGCGGTAGCCGAGTGCAACGAGTCAGCTGGTGGGGCGGGCGGCAGTGTTCCGGCTGCTGGTGAGCCCAGCGGCAACTGTTGCAACATATGCTGTTGCAGTTGCGGCTGCTGCAGATACGTACTCTTCGCAGCCGACAACGTTGATGGCGATGGCGTCGGCGAAGCCATTGCCTCATCATAAGGCGAATCAGTGCGACTCAACTGCAATGATCAACAATTTTAACTTATTGAAAAATATATTTATATATATATATCTATACACTATATATATGATTTTAATAGTGCTATATTTAGTCTATATATAAGATTGAAAATTGATGTACAAAATAAGCTATTTCCATTTTGATATTGATGACTTTTTGGCTATTGCAAGAAGCAATAATAATAATGATCGAAGCGACTTCTAACTAAACATATTGTGTGAAAAGTCTAGGTTAGAGATTAAGCCTTAACTTAAGCTAAAAGAATGGCAATCTAAGAAAATCTGGACTGCAGCACGACAATCTATATTAAGTTTAACTAGATTGTTATTGACAATTCTTGATAACTTACAATTTCGACGCTTAGCAGCTCGGAGCTGCTGTTGCTCAGCTCCCCATCGCCATCCTGGTCGGACAGACCGTCCGTCTCATTGGCTGGGACATCGAGGCCGCGCATGCGTGCCATATGGGAACGGGAACGGCCGTGTTTGTACAGGTTGCTCTTCGTTTTGAAGGCGATGCCACAGTTGTTGCACGGATACGGTCGCTCGTTGGTATGGGCACGAATGTGCTTCTCCAGCACCGATGGCTTTGCACAGATCAGATTGCAAAAGGGACACTTGGGGCGACTAGTTTTCTCGCCAACTGTTGCTACTGCTGCTGTTTGTATTATTGTTGTTGTTGTTGTTGTTGTGGTTGTTGCTGCTGCTGCTGCTGCTGCTGTTGCTGCTGCTGCTGTTGTTGTTGTTGTTGTGGCTACTGTTGCTGCTGGCGTTGGCTGCGTTTGTTGCTGATGCTGTGCGAATGTTGCTGGCGACAGTGTTGCATTGCTGGCATAGTTAATATTGCTGTTGCTATTACTGTTGCTGATGGGTGTGCGTGTTCGAGGCGCACCAGCGACACCAACATTGCCATGCTTGTTGCTGTTGCTCTCATCATGACTGTTGTTGTTATTATTATTATTATTATTGTTGTTGTTGTTGTTGTTGCTGATATTGTCATTGTTGGCATTTACGAAATTGGCACTGAATTCTAAATTTCTTGCCGGCAGCAAGGGAGCAACCTTCACCGTCACATGTCCATTGAGCAGTGGTGCTGCAGCCACTGGCAGCGGTGGCGACAACGAGCTATTCGATGATAGCGATGTGGTTCGCACCGCTGCCATTGCATCCACCGACTCTGGTTCGGTGGTGCTCGCCAGCCGCTTAAACTTTTTGTGCAAATAACTTAAAGTGGTTGAGCTCACCCAGCCATCCAAAATTGTTGCTATCGCTGTTGTTGAATCGTCGCTGCTGCTGGTGTTGGTGGTGTTGTTGTTGTTGTTATTGTTGTTGCTGCTGCTGCTGCTGTTGTTGTTGTTGTTCTGATTGCTGTTGTTGCTGGTGGTGTTGGCTGTGGCTGGTATTGTTGTCGTTGTTGTTGTTGCCACATTGCTCGCTGCGCTGCTTGCCACCTGCTGTAGCGTCATTTTGCTATCACTTACGTTCGCTTTATCCTTAGCCTTAAACTCATAACTATTCTCATTAATACTATTATCACTGTGGTGGCTGTTGTTGTTGTTGTTGTTGTTGCTACTGTTAATATTATTATTATTATTATTATTATTATTATTGTTGTTGTTGTTGTTGTTGTTGATGCTGCTGTCTGCAATTTCGGCTGGCAGCTCGCTTAATTTATCTCGCGTGCTTTTGCTCTCAATTGCTGCTGCTGTTGTGGTTGTTGTTGTTACTGCTGTTATTGCTGCTGTTGTTGCTGCTGTTGTTGCTGCTGTTGTTGCTGTTGCTGTTGCAGCTTTGTTGTTGTTTACTTTGTTGCTGTTTGATTTGGGTGTTGTTGTTGTTGCTGGTGTTGGTGTTGCAGCAATTTCGTTGTTGCTGCTGCTGTTGCGATATGTTTGCTTCTTAGTTGTCACTGTTGTTGCTGTTTCTGCAGCTGCTGCTGCTGCTGCTGCGGCTGCTGTTGCTGTTGCACGTCGCGTGCTGCTCACTTTGTTATTGTTGTTTTTGTATTGTTTGCTTGTCGCTGCTGCTGTTTTGTACTGCTTCGCTGTGTTGGTTGTTGTGGTTGTTGTTGTTGTTGTTGTTGTGGCACTTTCCATAGTAACATCAAATTTGCTCGCCTGCGTTGAATTTGCCGTCGGCTCATCTGCAACACCAAATAGAATTAAAAAAATGATTAAATAAATAAAACAAACATTTAATATTAACAATAAATAAAACAAGTATAAATTATAAATACAAACCAAAAAAAACCAAGCATAACTTAATATAAATCACATGTTAAAATTACTTTATAATTATCTGTAAATATGACTAGAAAAATCAGCAATTTACTGCCCAGAATATTGGGCACTATTAAAAGTGAGTTTGTATATAATATATAAAATAAATAAAATATTCAAAACAATATAAACATATATAATATTATTTCACAGTGGTATTTAATTGCAAATTGCATCATTCAAGTGGCTTCAGCTGTTTTTGGTTTCAGTGAAACTAAAACATTAATTATCGAAGAGCTGATGGAGCTTGTAGCTCTCAATCTTATCAAAGTGCTGATAAGCGACCACAAAATGCCACAAATGGCCATTGTGTGTGTGTGTGTGTGTGTGTGTGTGGCTTGCAAATAAAATGTGAAATATGTTTGGGTCAGCTTTTAAATAACACTTTGTACAATATGCAGAAAAAACAAGCATAAACAGCAAAAGCAAGCAAACCGAACGATAAGCGAACATTTTATCAACTTTCTATTTCCGCCAAATTAACAGCTCACCTGTTGCTCACCACCAACAAAAATAAATAAAGAAAGAGAGAACAAATAAACTTAAACTAAAGCGAAACCTATCCTAAAATGCAAAAAACATTTCCAACTATAACAACAACAACAAAAAACCAAGCAAAGTGCGCTGATTGTTGTTGGGTCGTCTTATCAGCTTTAAATACATGTATATACATTGTATGTATATATATATATATATTATTAAACTGTACAGTGTAGACACTCCACAAATGCTATTGTGAACTATATACACACATACATATACACAAATACATATATAATTAGTAAATCTATTCGCAGAGCGGCAGTCAGGCAAAATAACTCAAAACTCGGGCGTTAATTGACTCTTGCTGTAGAGCTCGAACTCATATATATATATATATACATATATATATATATATACATTTATGTTTATCATGTATTGCAATTTGCCATTTCAGCTTGGGTTTATAAATAAAACTAACAATATCAAATTTGCCGAAAAATTCCATTGATAATGTGCAGCTAGGCATGGCCTGGCCTGTTGATGTTGTTTCGGGAATTCTTATCAGCAATTTTAGTTTTGTGTTGGGTTCACCTGAGTCGTATTACTCACACACAATCAGACAAACAATGCCAGCAATAAATGACACTTGTAAGAGGCACTCAAACATCCCCCCACCCACTCAACTACCCTTACCACCCACTCGACTCTGCTCTGACGTCAGCTGTCGTAGTAGACAAGTTTCTTTGTTTTTTTTTTAAATAGATTTGAGGCATTGCTAAGGGCATTTCACACGTCAAATGACGTTGATTAAAAGCATCAATTATGTAACCACAAAGCAATTGAATTGCATTACAATCCACCACAGCCGGTGTGAATGGGTCAAGTCAATTTGTGTGTAATTTCCAACAACTATGGAATGGCCATCGATTATATGGAATATGGAAATTATGTTAGTCAATTCACGAGTCAAGTTCATGTTTACTACACACTCACATATATATATATATATATTGATATATATAGCTCATTTTTAGTCATAATTTCGAACTGATTGCTTCAGTTATGCAATATTGTTATCGATTAAGCATTTACTATAAAAACTAAGCCTACCCAATCATTAGTCGCATAACGAAATTGAAAATAATGACAAATAGTCAAACACTTCAAGAGGTAAATAATAATAATAAAAATTATAAGAAAAGCAAATATTTAACTGTCGCTAGTCGACTCCATTAAACTCTGTTGATATATTGTCTTTGTTTCAATCAAATACAACTGTACTTTATTTTAGAAACTCATAGTCCCCATATACATATATCAACTAAGTACAGTGTATACACACTTACACACACACACACATATGCAAATGCACATTAAATTGAGTGAGTTACACTTGCATTTTGCAATTATTCATATTTCCCATATTCCCATATCAAGGGAATGGAATGCATGTCACTCTGGTCACACTGTGATCGCTACGTCACACCAGAGCTTTTTTTTATATATTTATTTTTTTATGCACTCGCCGTACGCCTGATTAACGTACGCTTCTCGTACTCACGCGTGCCCCACTCACAAGTGCAAGCACAAACACACGCACACACATATATATATATATATATATATATATATATGTAGCATATACACCCACTCGATAATGAGCACAAGGTATGCGCAAAAAACGGCGCCACTGTTCGTCTGTCAGCGGAGATTTAAACTTATACGTCACAGCTTTGCAGCTGCAATGTGTGTGTGTGTCTGTGTAACAAGTACAAATTGAGCTTGGTCAGCTACCAGTTGGTAATTGTTAGTTGTTAATCGCTTATAAGCCATGTGTGAGCGAAACTCAAATAAAAAGTAATCGAGTAGTACAGAAGCATTGCGCAAAAATCACGTAAAATTCACGGAAATGATACGGAATTCCAATGAAGTCTCAGCGGCGTCTGATAATAAAATAAAAAAGTCTAAGAAATTACGACTAAAGCAGACAAATTGAAACATTCACACATACACCCACACACACACACACATACATTAAATATGAATAGTGAGTGCAGCAAGCAAAGCTCATTCAAATCGTACCTGATGATTATTCAGTCGG
Organism: Drosophila setosimentum; assembly: GCA_035043505.1. Taxonomy (NCBI): domain Eukaryota; kingdom Metazoa; phylum Arthropoda; class Insecta; order Diptera; family Drosophilidae; genus Drosophila; species Drosophila setosimentum. The sequence goes on along the minus strand of JAWNMY010000003.1, from coordinate 11,161,993 downwards.
TCAAGCGCTCTTTGTGAATATCAATAAATGTATGAATATCGATATAAATAGTGTTATCGAGAAGAGGCGGCAACACTAATATCGGTTTTGTTGTCAATGCAAATTGGGCATATTTAAAACAGAAACAAACAAAAAACAACATTAAAACGGAAAAAAATATGACAACAGCAGAAATGCGTCCGTTCATCGGTTAAAGCGCTCGCGACAAGGAACAACGAGCGTTTTGCGATGAGCGACGAGCGGCGACCGTCGAACATGAAACAGTTAAAGACAACTAGACGAGGCAAGCTGAAAAATTCATTCAAAGACCCAAGTGCCCAAGTGGCAAAAGCAACAGCAGCAATAACAACCAGACACAAATCAGTGTTTGTGTGTGCGAGAGTAGTGTGCACAAGAAATGAAGAAGCGACGGGATGCGACTAACTGGCGAAAGAGCAACGCGAAAACAAAAACACATACACAACACACACTCACAACCGGAGCAGCCGCAGCAGCAATACGAGTAGAAATTTGTACAAAAGAAATATAAAAAAAATTAAAAAAAAAAAAAACACCGTACAATAATCAAATAATTGAGTGCGAAAGAAAGAAGCAAAGAGGGATGGAGGGGCTGGAGGGTGAGCAACAGCAAAACTGTCGTCGTCGAAGTCGCGAGTCGCCGACACCACATACCTCTGTTCGCACACTGTTGCAATTGTCAATCATAAGTAAGCAGCAATGGGACGCCGCTGCTGAGAAATGATCAAATCAAGCAAAAACGTAGACAACAACAACAGGTGACGCGACGTAAGGGAAAACAACATGACGACGGCCGTCGTCGCTAGCCCGAACACGAACCCGAAACCGAACCCTATTGTCGATTACGTACGTACACACACACACACACATATATACACACACACATAGGCACATGTATAAGCACGCGCACGCACACAAGCACAATCACCCCACCATCAAATATGTATATGGATATATATATGTGTGTGTGTGTGTCTGTGTACATACGCGAATTTTTGCTGACTAAGGAAGGTCTGGGGAGCACCAGCAACGTCAAAACGAAACGAAACGATAACAACAAAGCATTTCGTAGAAGCACAGCACAAAACGTAGCAGTGGAAAAAAGTGATAATAAAATAATAATTGCTACACACACACACTCGCACACAGCCTGTACACATGTATTTTCGAGCAACGATCGTTCGTCTGTTGAGCGAATGTGTGAGAGAGAGCGCGCTAAAGCGCTAGAGTTGCCGCAGCTGTCTACACACGATATACAGCACGATATTCCCCCGCTCCTGCCTAACCCCTTAGCCATTGCACACGAGTGGAGCACGAGCAGACATGTGGCGACGTTCATATGCTTGCCTAGCATTTAGCCTGCTGTGGCACTCTTACCTATACCAGTGCACACAATGCGTATGTGTGTGTAAGTGTCTGTCTCTCTATATGCATTCATATATACACATGTAGGCAACATGACTAATGCAAACAACTTGACAACACTGTCGCCGCTGCCGTCGCTGGCGTCGCTGTGGCCGAGCGTTGACGCTGCCTGCGCTTTGCTTTTGTGTGTATTATATTGAGTCAATTCACAAGAAACGAGGAAACCCGCCATTCGTCGGCGTCGTTGCTGTTGTTATTGTTGTTGTTGCTGCTTAAATTTGTTTATATTTATGTACATGATGTCGGTATGTATGCGAGTGTGGGCATATGTGTCTATGTGTGTGTGTGTACGTCAGTCAAGCTGTGTGCGAGCATGAATCAAGCTAAAAATTTTAATCATTTTGCTCGTTTTTTTGTTGCGTTTGTTGTTGTTGCCTGCCCCCGGCCTGACTGGAAACGAGTTTAGCTTGTTGCGTGCACATGGATGTGTGTGTGAGTGCTGGGCCTGGGTTTGGCTGTGGCCAGCCCGTGTGTGTTTTGGGGCAGCGCTACTTGTTTTCATCGAGACACAGGCGATAATATGACACCAACCAACACAATTGCAATCGCCTCTGTTATAGCTTTCTAGAGCGCTTGATAAGCATTTTTTTTTGCTCACTCTCTCTCTGTCTTGTTCTCTCTCTCTCTCGTGCACTCTATCCTTCCTTGTTGTCTGCTGTGACGTACTCGTTCGTGTTGTTGCTGTTGTTGTTGTTGCTTCTGCTGTTTGCTATTAATTCCCTTCCCAACACTTGAGTGTTTGTCGGAAACCAAATTAATGCGATTAAACAGCGCTAACGACGATCACGCTACTCTTCCTCTTTTTTATACTTTTTGCATTTACCACATATATGTGTGTATGTATGTGTGTGTGTGTTTCCAGCAACTGTTGCTGATTTGTTTTTCTTTCAGTAGTTTACACTTATTTTTAGATTTTGTATACTTTTGAAGATATTTCCAGTTAGATTGAAGCATGGAATTAACAAATGCCGAATTAATTCCCATGAAATTCTAATAATTATTGGGTATGGAAACATATATATATATAAATTGCTTAAGTATGAATTTCCACAGAACTGATAAAAAAAAAGCTAGATATTTCTATAGCTTATCATTGGCGTAAAAAACGGATCATTCTTTGTCTTGAATGGCAAAGGTCAAGGTTCATTAAAAATATATATTATTAAAGATATTAGATATTAGAAATACTATACAGTGACTAGCGAAATCTAATCTCTTGAAAATTAATTATAGATTTTCTTAGACCAAAACTCACTTTATGTATATGGAGCTGTTGAGTTCATGTCAATAATAAATTCTCATTGAATGTAAGCAATTCAGAGAACTGGGAATATGAATTGCGAATGAGTAAGCGAAAAGTTTCATTTTTTTTAGTTTCCGAGAATTGTCGAAATTCATTTTTCTAGCGCGGAAATTCCCAAAAACGCTTGACGTCAAACCGAAAATATTAGTAAAAATCTGTACGAAATTTTGTTCGAGAATCGGTGGCCAGTGCCAAGGCTACCAATATACATATTAAAACGTTGGATTCTTTTTTTTGGCACTGCACTTTTGCACTAAATACATATAAAGTATGGATCTTGTGTGTATATTGTATGGCATGCAATTTTTCAATTTTTGTATTCATAATCAAAAGCAAAACGAACATTAGAAATTAATTTTGGTAGAGGGAAATGGCAGCAAGTGAATTTACAAAATGTGCCATGAATATATATTGTATAGAAATTACGGTTGAATTGAGATTTGTTTTAATAACAAATGTGGTAGACATTTTTCAACGAAACGAATGCAAAGCGACCCCAAAAGCGATTGTCTTAAATAAACAGCGCATAAATAAAGAACCACTGAGATAAAAATAAAGTATACAATAAATACTGCGCCAAAAAAAAAATAAAAGTGTTAAATAATTGCCAGTCAAATTTTTTGTTTACATACAAAACATTGAAGAACTAACCGAAAGAAAAAAAACCACACAAATATACAACATGCGATTATGTATGTATTTATCTATATCTATATATATAAAATTATATATATATAAATATATATATATATATATATATAATGTATGTATGTATGTACGTTTTTTGTTAACTAGTCGCTTTGCGACTTTTGCTTTTAACAAATTTCACTGTGCCAAAAATCAAAATGTATTTTTAAATGCCCAACTACGTAAGACGACATTCAAGTGTTTTTTTTAGCCAGTACGCAATTTGAAGTCTTTAGCCATTGCCAGAGAACTATATAGATATATACATATATATTTATAGATCTGTCTAATGGCATTTTAGTTAGCACGTTTTAGCTGGGCATTTTGTATGCGTTATTGTTTATGACAGCCAATACAAATATTTTTTAATTATATTAACTCAGTTCTCGGCTCATTGATCACTAATTGTTTTATGCAATTCGTGAACACTTTCCAAATATAATTTCAAGCATTTTTCGCATTGATTTTCAGAGTTTTTTTTCAACTCACGAAATGTCTTTGATTGTAATTAAAGCTATACATTTTTGTTGGTCAAAGTCACGCGTGCTAAACTAAAAACAAATAATTAGATGATAGCGAAAAAAATAATAAATATATATATTAAACATTTCTCAAATCGTGCGTTCAAGCGTAAAATCTTCAGAAGACAGATATAAAAACAAAAACAAAAAAATAAACCCAAATAATAATAATAATATTCTTCTACTATATATTTTTTTTTGTGGGTTGTGTGGCATTTGAAGGACGGAAATGCTTTGTATGTTGCGTCAGTGTGTGTGTCAATTTTTGCATATTAGCAAAGAGACGAAAGTAAAACCAAACTGAGCAAGCAAAAAAGCACTAATAAAAAATCACACTTGGGAAATACACTTTTTATTTAGCTCTTAGAATAAAAAAACAATTTCTTTGACTAATTAAAGTAAAGTTGATTTTTTATATGAATTTCTATAAATTTATTATTATTTTTTAAATGAAATTTATAATTCCAAATTTGAGTCTTTGTTAGTTTTGACGTGTTAAACGCTGTAAGAAAGTCGTGTGAATCTCGGACAGGGTATAATTATAATATTTGTTAAATAAAAACGCTTACGTAGCGTGCACAAAATGCTTGACAAACTGGTATTTTTGTATTTTTTTGGCTATTCACCATCTCTGCCCTCCCCCACCCCACCATGAACACATACACAACGTGTGCGGCGACTAAAGCGTAAAACAAACAGAAATCTATAGTTAATAATGGCCAAAGATATGATATATTAATCTGAATTGAGTGCTATGAAATGTGTGTGTGTATGTCACAGCATCATTGTGTCTGTCTGTCTGGCTGATGGCAATTTGCGCCCACGCAGCGCTTTGAATCCGTATCTGTCTCTGTAAATGTATCTTGTATATTGTAGCGCTCTTGTCAAGGTCAGGGGTTGCCTAAGTTGCCACAGTCCGTAAACATATGTCGTAATCCGTAATCCTTGTTCCAGGGCATTCCTCAAACACAAACACACACACAGGCAGATGGAACTGTTGCTCGCTTAATTGTTCCCAGGCACAGCTAAACACTTGAGTAGTCATCTCTATCTATCTCTCTCTCTCACACACACGCACATTAAACTGCCCTTTTGTTGTGCTCTTAAGTGGATTTCCACCTTTCGTCTCTCATTGTTTTGTTGCTTTGTTCTATGCCGTCTTTTCGCCTGCCCTTTTTGGTTGTGTCAATGACGTTGCAGCAAGCCTTTTGTCTCGCTCGCGCTCACAACGGCGACGGCGACGTCGTCGTTTGTTGACGGCAGGTATCCTGGCGCCGGCTTAATTTACGTTTCGCTCGCATGCAGGTAGACCAACACACACACAAACACAGAGAGAGAGGGAGAGAGAACGCATAGTGTATTTAGTTCAAGTCCAATGTGTTCCTTATTACTGCTGTAACGTGAAATTGAGCGCATAGTATGACACATGCTCATGCATTCATACACTTACACACACACACAAAGCGAGATTTGCTCTCTTGGTCTTGCTCGCTTGCATGCTGCACTGCTGCACTGCACTAACTCACCCGACCCGACGAGAGCACATTTGTTTTTCTTGTTTGCTTTGAACTCGACAAAGAGAAAATCGAAGATGAGGAAAAAGAAGCAGCAGCAGTAGAAGATGAGCAGACCTCAAAATCACGACGACGCCACAACTACAACAGCGGGGGTTGCCCTGTTTATTGTTGTTGTTGTTTTTATTATTATCGTTGTTCTGTTGCTGTTCTTGTTTTTTTTTTTTGTGGCGCGCTACAAAACGTCGCTGTCGCTGCAGCGTCTTTGCTTTGGTTTTAATAAATATATATATATATATAAATTTATATTTTTATTTTATTATTGTTAAATTGTAAAACATTGTTTTGAATTTGCTGCGACACTTGCACTCAGCAACTTTAACGATTATTGTTGCCCATTTTATTGTAATTAAATATATCGAGACGACTTTTGTACTTTGTATTTTGGATTTATTTTATATTTGAATTATTAGCATATTATGACATATTCATATTCATATTCAACTCAAACTCACTTTGCCATTGTTTGTTGTTGTTGCGGTTATTGCTGTGATCTAATTTGATTAATTCAAAACTTGCACTCGACTCGCACTCTTCGCCTACACGTTCGTTCTTCAGTGGCTTCTATTTTGTTTATGTTTCACTATTACTCGGCCTGCGCCGCCTATCGCGTTCTATTCGCTTCTCGTTTTTCGCTGCGTTGCGTTACGTTCCGCTTCGAGCAGGCCAACTTAACAGCACGACATTCGATTTTCGAATGTTCGATCAACTGTTGCTACTGTTGTTGTTGTGCCGCCGCCTGTCGACGTCACTGTGTGTGCGCACACGAACGGAACGCGGTTTGTTTAACACATCGCTCAATCGTCCAAATCGACTATACATAAGTACTTACACACATACACACGCATATGCATATGCTTGTTGAGCATTTCTTGCTTCAAATGCTGACAGAGCGCTTAACATAAACACCATTTAACAGAGCTGATACATGTGGAATAATTTGTTTTTAGTGCGCCGCATCATCACTGAACCGGCCCTGTACACATACACATATACGACAGCCCAGAAGAAGAAGAAGAGGAACAACAACAACAATAACAAGTCAGCAAGTGCCAAGTCGTCAGCTATGCGCGTAGTGCCCGCTGTTTGTGTGTGTGTATGTGGATGTGTATGGCTGTGCTGTGCTGTGCTTTATATACACATACATGCACACACATACTTGTGTATGCTTTCCTTGTTGCTCAGGGAAGCCCCAAAACACTCCGCGCGCAAATGTTCTATTGTAGTTGCTGCTGCTGTTGTTGTTGTAGCATGAGCAAATGCGAATAAAAGAATTCGCTGCTTGCTGCTGCTCTTGTGCTGCTTAAATGAGCGAGCGCCGCCAGCGCGTTCTTGGCTTATTAGATCAATTGACTTTGTTTTTGTTGTGTATTTTATTTTAGTGCGCCATTCGCTAACTGTATTTATATTTATGTATGTAGGTGTATGTGTGTATGTATGTGTGTAGATATCTATTGCTTGTACAAATTTTGCATTAATTTTTATTAGATTTTCTTTGTGGCTTTTGGAGGAGTTCGCAAATGCGAGTTTGGTGTTAATTGATATTGATATTGCAATTAATAGCGAAATATGTGGTAATGGGTTTTTCATTTTACTAGCAGACTTCAAGTTGCCTGTTTATAATCAGATTCTGAGCAACTAATCGCTTAGACTGTTTGTAGCAATTCAGAATCATTTACGGGCTGATTACAGCAATCGAGTTATTGATAAGCGGTGCAATGACTTGTTACATTTTTAAGTATTCGATTTTCGATTAATCACGAAATTCTTGCTTTTGGCAGCAAATGCAATGAATACCGTTAAGTGTTAATTTGCTGGTCAAGAGTACCAAAGAATATCAATAAGGAAATCAAACGGAAGTGAATCGATAAGAAAGGCTAACGAAAACAAACATTGTCATAATGTGCACAAACATTGATCAGTGTGTGTGTGTGTGCGTGTGTGTGTGTATGCATATGTATGCACATATTTAGACAGACGCACGATAAGAGTCGACAGCAGCAGCAGGAACACGCCGTTGATGATATCACAAAAAAGGTAAACAATCTAATCAATAAACACAATCAAAACATGACGAGCAGCGTTCAGTTTGTGCATTAGTAACTGTACATCTATGCATATGTATGTGTGTGTCTGTGTGTGTACATGTGTAATATGAGCAATTGAATTGGCTTTTTACTCTGTCTCCTCCTCCTTCTCCTCCCCCATCTCCTGGTCAATCGTGCACGCGACGATTGATTACATGCAATAAAACGTCTTTCGAAGCGATTGACTTAAAAATAAACACAGCCACAAACACAGACACACACACACACACACACACAGAGAGAACAATTAACACATGTGTGGGAGAGGGAGAGGTAGCCTTTGCAATAGACACAAGTGGCCCCAAAACTGCAGCCGTTGCTTGACGACGTCTTATTCATTCACGCATTGGGTAATCGATATACACACCCAAACATGCACACACACACACATCAGCACACACTTGCCAAATGAAACCATTAAGCGCAACAGAGGGCGAGAGAGAGTAGGCTGGCTGGCTATAAATGAGAGAGAGAGAGCGAGAGCGAGAGAGAGAGAGAGAGAGAGAGAGAGAGAGAAAGAGATAGAGCGCGCGAAGAGAACACGAAGCGAGGAGAGGAGGAGAGCAGACGAAAGATGGGAGACATTCATTGCAACCAGAAGCTACGATCGAACAGTGCCGCCAAAGTGGCGGCTCCAACGCAGACGGACAAGCAAAGCACAAACAATCAGTGGAGCCAACAGGCATAAAAACAACAACAGCAACATCAGCAACAACAACAGAAACAATGTTGTCGACGTGATCATGTCTGGACAGTTCAGCATTGCTGGCGACGTTGTCGGCTCCAACTTTGTTATTATTACCGCTCGTGCACATGAAACAACCCCCACCACACCACTACAAACAACAACTGCCCACGATTTGAATGTTGTTTTTGTTATTGTTGTTGTTGCTGCACTCGACGACTCTTGTTGATGGAACAGGTTTGAACTCGCAGCTTGTCTGGCCGCTGCTGGCTGGGGCTGGTTGAATGTTTTTGGCTGGAGTCTTGCGGTCGCTTGCGTCGATATATTAAACGTAATCAATAAGGTTAACTTCTTTAATTGAGCAGCAGCAACAGCGTCGTGAAATGGACAAAAACGAAGCGACAATCAAAACTAATTGAATGTGGCGAAAAGTGGAGAGAGACGGAATTGTGAGTGAGTGTGTGTGTGTGTGTGTGAGTGTGAGTGAGAGCGAAATGGAGAGCAGCCACTTAACAGTGAACACACACACACACACACAATCACATAGAGTGCTAACATGTGTTGACCTGTTGAGCTTTGAGTATTGAGCTCAAAAGTTTGAGTGGCCATCAAAAAAAAAAGAAGAAAAACAACAAAAAAGAAAAGCTCGGACAGGCCAAAGTTGAGTGTTGAGTGAGTGCGTTACGCCCAATCAAACCGACAAATAGTCAACCACAGCTTGTAATCGTGCGTTTCATAGTTTTGGGCGTCAGCACAGTCAGCTCTAAGGACTTACAAATATATATATACATATATGTATATATATATATATATATATATACAATTACATCAGACTCATTGGTTGCGGTGGGGCTTCTGCCATGTGTCAGCCGTAACATTGCTGAAGGCCAACAAAAGTCAGGCTATGCGTCAGCACTAAATCAATTTGGACCTTAGTCAACATTAAACATTAGACAAAAATGTGACCAAAGTGCGACAGACAGACAAAGACAGAAAGAGAGAAAAATAGAGAGCGGGAGATAAGGTCAAAGGCTGGGGTCGTTGCGAGTAGTCCACTTAAAATGTTGATTGTTCATTTGTTGACACACAGCGTTTACCATGTGTCCATATTAAGACAGCTACAACAAAAATTATTCGAATAGAAAATTAAAAGCATATACTTAAAACATTAACGTAATAAAAAGTATTTTTGAAATTAGTTGTCTGTTTTACAGTGCGTTAAAAGTGTCAATTACTGTTAACATTTGCACTTAAAACAGAAATGTACTAATAATTATTATTGAAGTTAGTTCTTTGTTTTACAGTGAGTTAACAGTGTCAATTGCTGTTAATATTTGCACAACTCAAACGCTATCCAATAAACTACTACGATTGCATGTATATTTATATATATATAATATATATATATATATATATATATATATATTTATGGCTATGTGTGCTTCTCATCTATGAATGGCGATAGTTGCCAGACCATAACAGACTGGTAACAATAACAACAGCAACAACGGCAAATCGCTAAGTGCGCACACGTCATGAGCATTTGCATATTTGTGTTTGAGTTTGCTATTTGGTATACTCTGTACTGTAAATTGTATATTGTATTTTTTTTGTAGATACGCGAAATGTATCCACAGACATGCCGATTGAACATTGGCAGCTGGCTGGCTAGCTGGTTGGCTCTACTGGCTGTGCTTGACTGCCAATAGCAACATTTTTCGATCATGCAGACAGCCTGATAAGCAGACAGACCCGACAGACTGACTGATACACACACACACACACACACATCGTTTCCCAGTTGGAGCTTGACTGCGTGAAGAATGTACTGAAAAAAGCAACATTACTTTGTGCATTGCATGCTCCAAAGCACGAGCAAAAATTATGTTCAACATTCAACAGGAACAGGAAGTTACTGTTAGCTAATTTAATTCGCACAACATTTCATTTCTTTAATTGATAATTTTTTTTATTTATTTTAAATTAATATTTTTACGTGTAATTAGCCATTCAAAATGCCTTATAAAAAATGCCAGAAATGAACAATTAATGTTTAATTTTAACATGCTCTTAATATATAGACCACATATCTTTGATATCAGAATACTATATAGGAACAATCGGTTGATCGATGAGTTAGGGGATGCCAACTATCCTCATCAAACTCAATAGTTATTTTTTTTTGTTATGCTGCCAACATATGGACATGAAATCGACACAATTTGACTACTGTATAATATAGCTGCCATAGGAACTATCGTTATTAAAAACTAAGTTTTATGAAAAACATTTTTGTTCAATAAGTGATCCAAGCCAAGCTGATTAGTCATGACTTCTATACTATACCTAAAAAGAGGACAAGAAATCGTCGAGATCGGACTACTAAATCATTTATTTGTCATAGCAAAGATCTATAAATCTTTTCAGCTTAATAAGTGTTTAATCTTTAGCTTTTCTAAGATCAACATTTACGATTGCCAAGACATTTTGTGTGTACAAATATAGCATTATTAATAAAAGAAACAAAAAGTTCCACTGGGATGTGTTTTTATATTTGTATTTACAATTCATGAGAATCTAATTGAAAGTGCGTCCAACATTTACCATGTGCTTGCCTACCCATGTGTGTGTGTGTGTGTGTGAATGTGTGTGAGTGTGTTTGAGTGTGTGTTCGTATTTCGATTAAAATTCTCTAGTTGTGTGTCTCTGCTTGATTGTTGTCGAGGTATCAGCACATCGCATGAGTTCATTGTGTGTCATGTTGTTGTTCTTCTTCTTCTTGTTGTCTTAATACAACAAGTATTAAGCTGCGTATGTGTGTGTGTGTGTAGTGTGTGTGTGTGTGTAGTGTGTACTCGCTATGGTTGCTGCTGATTGGGAATCGCCAGTTGGGCGACTGTAAAAAGAGCTTTGTGCCTCGCTGTAGCTGCGAGATACTTTTGTACACACACACACACACACACACACACACATTCCGCTTGCCACTTATTCTGCTGTGGCATCTATGAATTTGGTTTTATATTAAGCAGTCGAGCAGTAAATGCGACGACGATCGCAGACTTGCGACGCCAATGAAAATATGCTGTGAATGTTCAGCTGCCGCTGACTGTGTCGTTTATCTGTATCTTGTATCTGTACACTCAGCAAAAAGAAAAATCACCCCGAAAACTAGAAAGTTGTTATTGTTTTTGGAAATGATTTGCAAAATATACGAACAACAAATTCTTGACATTTTCAATTCTATTTTTAAAATACAAATAAATATTTTCTATATTAAAATTATCTATTTTAAAAAACTAGAAATGCAAAAGTCTTATTTTTAGAACAAATTCTTTACACAACTAACAAATTGTTTTTCAATAAAATTATTTAAAATCTTTTGCATAAGTGATGTCGTAAAATCCTATTAGTATTTTTATTTAAGTAACAAAAATCTAGTTTAAGATCTCTGTGAAAAAATCCCATATAAATTCGACTTTTTTTTAATACATTTTTATAAAACCGTATCCTATAATTAAGAAAAGAAGGGAACTTGCTTTTAGAAAGTTACGATCTTTCACCATTTTATACATATTTTGAGTGCAAAGTTGAAATTGTTGTTTGCTGCAATGTTGGCTTTTAATATGATTTTGTTTTCAGTGTGTATCTGTGTCTGTTTCTCAACTACATATGTAAATATGTATGTTGGTATCTCTTCTCATTCTAAATAGCTGCGCACATTGGCATTGTGGCAGCTGTTGCTGCATGCTATCAGTTACTGGCCCAGACTGCAGCGAGACAGCTTAATGACTTGCGTCAATGGATTTGCGTAGCTTTTTACCTGCAACTGCAAATCCCGATGCAGACTCGATGGCATCATTAAAATCACATCTTTTTTTCGCGGGCAAAACCCATAAAATCATCAATAGAAACGTTCACGGTCAGGTCAATAGATTGCTGGCAACTGGCAACTGGCAACTGGCAATTGGGTAGCGCCAGCCATGTTGCCTGCCCACAAGATGTCTACTTAACGTTTGATCAACAAAGGGATTGTCAGAGAAAGAGTAAGAGAGAGAGAGAGAGAGGGAGATAAAGAGAACCACTTGACTGCAAGACAAACGGATCTCAACTGCGAACTGCTACGAGAATCCTGCAAAACAAATCCTCCCAGCAGGCAGGTAGTCCTCGAAGTGTTCGTCAATTGCTTCTGTGGAAATCCCCAGCAGTGTTTAGTGTTGAATATCCTTGCACCTTCTGCATCGCTTGTCCTAATTAGATTTGAAGTGTTCTCGGAACTCTCGCTTGCAACGGGATGCAAATCAATAATCATTTATGGAGGTGTTACTTTATCTACACATGGTAAATTCTTCTCGCAATTAACTTTAATTGAAACCTATTTAGATTAAGCTAAATATAACTATATAGTGACAATATATTTAGATGGATTAGTTTAAGTTCAGGTATATTTACATGAAATTATTGCATTACAATTTGTCTAAGCTTTGAAATATTTCTAATAACTTTTACAACAATTATTTCCAGTTTAAAAAAGACTTTTTCTTTTTATAATTTTGTTTTGTTTTTCTCTGGCTTTAGGTCAAGTGATTTTCCAAACTCCACAGCAGATTCCACAATCAACATTTAAAAACTTGATTACAAAAAGAGGTCTACATACAATAAACAATTATTTAAATTTAATTCATTTATATCTTAGAATGAGTACTTTGCACAATTATATATGTAATGCCTAATTAAGCCAACAATAATTAATTATTTTAGTTGTTTTTATCAATTAATTTGACTAAGCTCCATAATATTTCAATATAATCAGATATGGCTCAAGTGCTTATATGGGGGAAATTTACCGTTAAGGGTTTTTCCCTTGCTTAAACTAACCATGTCAAAGAGGTGTTTTAGGCTTGTAATTAATTCATTTTTTTTTAATGTTTATTAATGATGTATCTTTGTGTCTGTATGTGTGTATGATGGAATTGCAGAATACTTACAATTTGGAGTCGCGTTGACCTTCATAATGTCGTCTGTCGATTTGTCTGTCTGCCTGTTCATTGTCCATTGTTTGCTGTTATCTAGCTATCAGTGACACCAAAATTGACTCCTCCACAAACGAAATTCTGTTTGACTAGCGAACAACCTCCCCGCTTAGCCTACTTCTCCTCCTCCTCCTCCTCCTCCTCCTCCATTCCCTACTTCTCCTCTCATCTTCGTCTTCCGCTGTGCTAGTTTTTTTTTTTCCATGAGTAAAGCCGTTTAATATAGTCATTATAGAGCTGACAAGCCCCAGGCAATTACACATAGACCAAAGCGCCCATTTATACTCTATGTGTATATATATATATATATATATATATATATAAATGAAATTCTATATACATGTGTATATGTCAATGCTCGGCAATATTGATAAAAATGTGTGTGTGTGTGTGTAAGCATAAAATAGAAGTTGACTGGGTTGATAAAAAACGAATGGCGTGATTCATGATAGAAGTACACACACACACACGCACAACAAATAAAATAAGAATAACAATATGCGTTGCGTGAAAAAAAAGACATATATATACACACACACACACACTCACACACACACACACTTGTGCAGAATTTAATATGTTTATGTGCGTATCAAAAAGAGATTATGGCTTATGCATGGTATTCTATATGTCAGTGCTATATACATATACATATATATATATATATATATATATACATAGAGTATAAATGCTCTTTTTTATGCGTTTAACGGTTATTTTTATTTGCCAGCTGGTCTTTTGCGATTTCACTTTCATTATCAACTGCCCTGATAGGCACTTACGTGTGATATGATACGGCACACACACACACACATACACACACCTCACACACATACATATATATGTGCTCGGAATCGGGACAATGAAATTTAAATTGGCCCACTGTTGTTGCCAACAAATAATATTAATAATTAGGGTAGCAATTGTGTTAAATAAAATGAGATTTAAACAGATTATATATATATACATATATATATATGTGTATGTATATATAACAGCAGTTAGGGAAGATTTTTCATATAAGAAAAAACACTTTAATCTCTTTTTCAATTAATTTACATCATTTTTGTACGCTCACAAAAAATGTGCACAGATTAATGAATTTGTATTTGATTTATATTTCATATAAGCAATTAAAGCAAAGTATCTTTAAGCGTACAGCTCTTAAAAAATTAATATTAATAATATTTAAATAATATATTAATAATAAAAGTAAGTGCTTAATATATTTTAAACTAAGAACCAGTTTTGGAAAAAAATCTTTAGATCCCGTTGAATGTGTGACTTTTATTGAATGAAAATTAAATGATTTGAAAAAATTATTATAGACATTATTATCATAATTATTATGTAGAGAAAACTAATTAATTATTTAATAGAAGAAGAATTATAAGAAAGTGCGTACAACATAAATCAATCAATCAAAATGACATTCCACAAAACACAGAAACATTGAAATTTTGCAACTTACCCTTAAGTTTTTCGCGTGACGTTTCCAAAGCATTTTTACGCGAATTCACAGTTGATTCTAAAATGAGAGAAGCAAACAGATTTTCTTTAGTACGAAACATTCGCTTTGATTTATTCGCATACAGATTCTATTATTCAGTTGATTTTCAATTTGCTTGGCTGCTGTCATCAAATTAATAGCTAGAGATAAGAAAATATTTAGAAAATTCCGCAGCATCTCAGATATAATTGCTTTTGTATATCTGTAAATGTATTCATTTATATTCGTATTGTATTCAATTCGCAGGCAGACAAATATAGAGCAAAATAAAATCTATTTAATCTTTTATTTATACCAAATGTCGAGGCCCCCACGCATTGACACTGACATTTCACTCTCAGTGACGTCAAGTGTGTGTGTGTGTGTGTGTGTGTGTGTGACAGCCCATACACACCTACAAACACAGCACATTCAACAAGCCACAGAGCAACTTAGATAATTCACCGACAAAAGTGTTGCAAAACGGAGGACATCAAAGCTAAACACATTTGTGAAAAATCCTGCTCTTAATAGTCCCACAAAAAGACACATAATACACATTTACAAATATATATGTATATATATATATATATATATATATCGTATGCATATATGTATATACATATAATCGATATGGGTACACATTAGTGTATATTTATTTTTCGTGTTCTTTGTGAAATGTTTGCTAATTTTAAACGTGTCTCTGCCCATACACTCATCTCCATAAGTAGCTGTGTGTGTTTGTTATACATATATATATAATATATATATATATATATATATATATATGTGTGTGTGTATATATGTATATATTTATATATATATATATATATATGTATACGAAGAATTAACGGAATACACTTTTGTCTACGCGAATTGAAAAAACGCATAAAGAATCCTAAATGTTCTATAAATAAATTGGCAGCGCTCGCAAAATGTGGCGAAATTCCCATTCGGAAAAGAAAAAAAACTCGAAACGAAAAGTTGAAATGAAAACAAAAATCACAAATAATAATCAAAACAGCTTGACGAGACTTGAGCAGTATTTTTCTATATTTTTATTTACACTTGTTTCTATTTTTTTTGTTGTTTTTTTTTTAATTTTTTGTTGACCCAGCCAATTGGAATGACGCACATTTGAATGTTGTTCATAAGTTTGGTCACATTCCTCAGCTTATGTTTAGGAGGGTGCTGCTGTCACATCTCGATTGTGGCCTTTTGTGGCCTGCGCAATTTAATTGCCATTTGCACAATTTTGTTGTGATAAGTAAATGTTGCTGCTGCTGTTACTACTGCTGTGCAAAGTAGACATTACAAAATAAAGTGTGATTAAACGTTATCAGCGCAACACAAACTGAAATAATTGTCTTGCTCTGTTGTAAAGACTACTCATGAGTTCTATGTATACATATATATATATACATATATATATATATATATATATTGTGTATATAGTCGGACTCGCACTCGAACTCGTACTTTAATCCCGAGCAGCTGAGCTGCACTTTGAACGCTGTCGCTGATAAGCAGCAACTTAAAAAAAATGAAATGATTGCTGTCAACGCCCCGAAGTATGCAATAATTTCTGCTTATTTTTGTTCTATTGTGTGAAACTAGTTTTGTGCAAATTAGAAACTAAACCTTAAATGATATTTAACTGAGTAAAGCGATTCGATTCATCTTTGAGATTACGCAATCAGCTCAATTGTGTGTGTGACGTCATAAGTGCTTACTCAGCTGAGCTCATGCCTCACACACACACACACACACTCCAACACACACACACTCCAACACACACACACACTCGCTAATTGTATTTATTAACATTTGCGGCAACAATTAGCAAAGACCGAAGCTGTTCATGAAGACGAAGCAGAACCAAAAAAATAAATGAATAAAAAAGAACATAACAATAAGCGGCTTCCCCAGCACACACATACACACACACACACACACAGAGGCACGCATACAGCTGCACAAGCTAAACTGGTTGGTTTAACAAGTTTTAAAGTGAAGCAAAAGAAATGAAGAGCCAAAGCAAAGCGCATGAGTTGATGATGACGACGGTCAATTGCCAATTTTAGACTTGTTGTTAGTCGCTTTGCTTATTCTTGTATGTGTGTGTGTTTGTGTGTGTGCTTTGATGCGCATGTTTCCGCTTTCGTTCGACGCCAACAAGTCGGTGGTCGTAAACAAGTGCGGCAGGTGGTAAAGCAGCCGTAACAGACACAACGACAGCCGCTTCTTGGGCACCAAGAGCAAGTGAGAAAAAAAAAAGAGCGAGAGCTGAAACGATTGGCTCCTTTTCCTCTTCTTCTTATATTTTTTCTTCGTCTTCTACTCTTTCGTCAGCTTGTTCTTCTTTTTATTTGATGCGTGCGCAAATCGCGGTCGCGTTTTATGCTACCTGCGTTAACAACTCTTCACCGTTTCTTCTCTTCTCTGTTTCTCTCTCTCTCTCTTTCTCTTTCTGTCTGTCTCTGTTGTTCGCCTGATTCCTGCTGAGCACAGCTGCCTGCAGTCGCCTGCCATAAATGCTGAGTGCCTGGCCGCTGCTTTAATTTGCATGCAGCCTTTTCGCAACTCCTTTTTCCATGCTGCTTCTCGAGCCTCGCTCGCTTGTCAGTTGAGAAGGTCGCAGTTTCTTTGTTTTTTTTTGTTCTCAGTTGGATAAATTTAGATTTTTAAAACAAATAACAAATATGTGCATGCCTCAGTAATGACTCAATGCCTTGACGAGGTGTTGTTGCTAGTCATAGATAAAATGTAAACATATACAAAATATACATACGCAATTTATTTAATAACGCTGTTATTCACCACACTGTTAATGCGAATTGCATGTCAGCAATGTATATTTACATACATACATATTTACACCGTTACAAATTAACATTGACACATTGCAGGCACTGTTACTTAACTGACTGACTACCAATGACTCATTGACATCTGCCGGCTGCATCATTCCCTTGAAGGTGAACTCTGTTAATCGTTTTAACTGTCATTTAGCCAACTGACCGAGTGTGTCTGGGGGAGTTGAGTGCAGCAAATCCACTCGAAAGTCGCAAAGTCATTTGCAACAAGAAAAAAAAAACATATCCGAAAATCTTGTCAAAGAAGGCCAAGAGGAAGAAGGAAAAATCAACACTGCTGCAGTCGCAGTCGCCGTTGTTGCTGCAATTTACATTGCTGCATTACATTGTAACATACTCTCTCTCCCCCTCTCTCTGTCGCACTGACTGGCTGTCAGTGCCGTTCTCAATTAAATCGTCGTGTTTGCCTGTGACGTAGACAAGCGCAAAGCAGCCGCAGCAAATGAAATATGCGAAGCAGCACAGAAATAAAATGAAATGAAATGTTCAACGGCAGCAATAAAAATAAAAAACAACAACAACAACAACATCAACAGAAACCTCAACATTTTTGCATATGCGCCTGTTGATTGCGTAATTAAAGTGCTCGACTTTATTGCGGCTGCTGCTGCTACTCTTCGTGTTGTTGTTATTGTTGTTATATTTTAATTCTTTCTGTACTGTACGTATATATTTATATATATATATATGTGTGAGTATTTACTAAATAATAAACGCAATATTCTTTGCACTATCGCTTGGAATTTGTAATAATGCCAAACAAAACGAACGCAATCAAAATAATATTAAATAATAATACAAATAAAAATAAATGAACCGTATTTATAGAGTAATAAATACAAATTCTTATTGGTCTATAGCTACATTTATTTTTCTCTTAAACGGCTGCCAATTTTTGCAGCTGTTTGCACATTTAGTTAAATCAAATAAAAAGTCATCAATACATATGTATGTATGTAGTATATATATTTATGCAAAGGGGCGAAACACGACGGGGCTGGGCCCAAAATCCAGTTACATTTACAGCTGCTGCTGCTGTTGCTGCAACGAGCGGAATCGGAATCGAAATTGAAATTGCAGTTGCAAATTGGAGCCAAGTCCCACGTGAGACTCCGCTAAATATGCGAGGAATGTGTGGCAAAGTGCGTGGGGGCGACTCGACTCGACTCGACTCGTAAAAAAAAACCAAACAATTAAACTGCAAATGTGGAACACGAAGAACGATTGGAAGCAGGACCGGATGAGAGAAGAGGGGAGAAGGTGGAAAATACACGCGTCATGATTTGTATTTAAAGAGCACAATAAAGCCACAAATTAGTTAATCTGTTTGCCAGATTGCAAATTGTAAACTTCAGCTGAAATCCAGAATTGTTTTTATTGAATTTTATTTATTTTTTTTCCCGTGTCTAAGCACTTTCTAGACAAACTGTATCTATATCAGAGAATCTAATCAGGCCAAAAATCCCAACAATTTCTTGCTAAACTACATATCAAGTTAAGTAAACTGTTTATAAGCCTATTCACAGCTGATAAAACCACAATATATAAATTGTTCTGTTGGAAAATCTGGTTCGTTATCATAAATTACAAAGTAATACTAATAAAATTACTGTTCGCTGAGTAATGTGTAAATTTATATTGATAATTAAAAATTATTAATTAATAAATGAATAATAAAAGACAAAATCTATGATTAATTAGGGACTACCCTGAATGCAAATATGCCGACGACGACGACAACTACAAAACTACTGTTCAAATAGTGAAATGCTCGTTTATGATTAACCCATGTGATTACGTGTATACCGATGACTTGTGCATGATGATGAACAAACACAGTTAACGTGATTGAGATAAGCTCTCGCACTCACATGAAGGTTAACACAGCAGTGACTGAACAAAGGCACACACACACACACACATATATATATATATATATATATATATATATGCATATGCAAACATCTATCTCTTCTTCTTCCCCTTCGTTGTTCACACTACAGCAACGAGAGCAATGAGTAAAAACTGTAAAAATGCCAAAACGGCTGACAACGCAAAAAACCATTATGAAAAGTTATTCACATTTATGATTAATTTTCTTTGAATTATATATGTATACGTTGCACGCGCTCACTCTTTATATTACTTAGAGCACACTCAGCACACACTCTCTCTTGAGCTTGCTCTCTCTCGCTCTTGTGCTTGCTCTTAATTTAGCTTTCAATTTGGTCTGACGTTCGTGCAATCGCAAGCAGCAGCAGCAGAGACAGCAACAGAGGGAATTCCCTGTTGAGGGTGTCGCTTTCTCTGCTCTGTTCTGTTCTGCTCTCTGTCATCTGTTATCTCTCACTCGAGCTGTGAATGTGCTGGCTCTTTGTTTGCTTTTCAGCTTTCAAGCTTTATTACTACGCGCACTTCTAGTTGTTGTTGTTGTTGTTGTTGTCGAAGTTGCTTTGCGTTTCGTTGGGCGATTATCATTAGCACTGACTTGCTTTATACTGCTATCGTTTTGCTTCTTCTTCTACTTATTCTTCTAGTTGCTGTTGTTGTGCTGTTAATTGGTGTGCATTTGCCTCGACTATTTGCGCTGTATTTTAACTGTTCGCTGATTGCTACGCTTTGATAAGATTTCACGCCTATTTTTTTTTTTTTATATTTTTACTAGCTATACAACTAACTATACAAACAAATATATATGTTAGCCAATAAATTGTTCAAGTTCGAGGATACTTGTTGCAAGCCAAAAATAGTCTCTGTAAATACATATACATAATTTCGCTTATTTTCGCTTATTTTCGCTTTGCGCTTATCAAAAGCCAATATCGGCATTTTGGACAACGGTGCTTTCCACCATGCCCAGTGGCCATTTTACACTGAAATTAATAGCATGATATGTTATGGCTAAAAGATTTATATTTCGATCTGCGTTAACATAAATTACACCACAGCCAAAGAGAGTATAAGTAAGAGCCTAAAAGAGAGAGAGAGAGAGAGAGAGAGAGAGGAAGCATGCTCGACTTGGAGTTACCTTGTAATCAAAGCTATGACAAGATATATATTTATATATATAAAGTATACATGTTTGTAATACAAACACGCATACATATCATATTATTATTATTACTATATACTTATCGATAGTTATCGATTACGCGGCCCTGCCACGAATCTGTATTGCCTGCAGGGTATTGCAGAAGCCAAGAGCTTACACACACGTCATCTTCTGCATCTTAGCTTTTCTTTTTTTTTTTGGCCAAACACAACAATGTAGCCTGGTGTCTCTGTATCTGTATCTGAATCTGAATCTGTAGCTGTATCTGTATCTGTGGCTGTGCATCTTTGTATCTGTGCGAGCAGCGAATGCGACAGACAATTTTATTTCATTTATATTTTATGCGTTGCTTTTTTGCGTTCGCTTCCTTTGAGATACACACTCTAACACACCAACACACACAACCAAGTTGGCTGAAAATATTCGCGGCTGTTGCGGCTCTGAAAATGGACAAAACGTATCTGTTGCTCCATCCTGTGGCAACAGCTGCTGCCAACTTTTGCGTTCTCAGCAAAAGGCGTCTGTGTGTTCCCCCGTTGCCGTCCAACGAAGACAACAATTCTCAATCAACTTCGCTGCGCAGTGTCTTGTATCTTGTATCTTACAGATACGCACAGCACTTGTGCCTTGGCTTTGCTTTTTTTGCTTTCTGGCTTTGGCTTTGGCTTTGGCTTTGCTTTTTGTCTTTCATTTTGGCAAGTTTGGGGCAAGCGTGTGTTTGTATCTGTGTATCTTGTAGATGTGCTCATGACAAACGGTCTATAACCGGTGGGTTTTTTTTCTTTCTTTACAGTGACTGGCGCCTTAGACTGAGACACAGACGTGCGTTTTGCGCTACAACATGCTACGTGCCCCATTCGCAACGTGACTTCCCTCAAACGATGGCCCACAAACGACAAGCTGCGCAACAAGGAAGGCCGGGATGAGCTGTGAAAATTGCTCGAGTGTTGCCCTTTTATGCCAAATCGTTTTTTTTTTTCTTTCTCAAGTGTATATCTCGGTAAGTATCTGATGGATACCTATTCTATGAAAGTGTGCTGTTTCAGGCATTTACTTGTGATGGCCAACAACACTTACTAACTGAACAGAATGTGGCTGCCACTTCTGTTTCCGGATTCTTATAAGGCGTTTATTTATGTTGTAGAACTTTTCTTATTGTTGTTAACCCTTGGTATTTCCGATTTCCTATTTTATATACCTGCCATAGGAACAGTCGGTCGCAAGATGAGTGCTTGTAAGAAACAGTTTTTTATTTACTATAATCAAACTCCTAACAAGTGGACAAAGAAATAACGAGGTTATTTTAAGAGCAATAAAGGTCCTTTAATAGCTGCTCAAGACAATTTCTCTCCAATCACTATTATATATACGATATTGGCATGTATAATATATGTTAGTCAGGGTAACATTCAGCCGATCGTTCTAATTGATTGTTAATTTGTTAAATCAAATAAGTTGAGGTATTTTTAGTGATGATTAACAGCTGTTAGAACTTTTAACAGCTTCACAAATTGACATAGTTTAACTGTTACTGTTAAAAGTCGTTGATTCTGTTAAGCATTTAATCAAGGTAAGTAAGAAAATTGATGAGTCTTTTGGGCTAACTAAATCAAATCAGTTAAATTGTTGCATTGGTCATATTTAAGTCATATACAGGCCAAAAAGCCAATGGCGTAAGCCAAATGACAATTGCTCTTTATGTATTTGGCTAAGAAAAAGCGTAGACTTTTTAAAGTCCGTAAATAGCAGACACGTAGTCGACTGCGCATCAGTTGGCCAGGTGAATGGCTGCCTCTTTGGGCCAAGACTGACTGAAATCCTTTACTTAATCGAGCAGCAACCTGTACGCAGCATTGTGGGCCCAATGTTGAGGTCTGTTCATTGTTTAGCGCTTTTATTCGAGTAGCATCAAAACCGTCTCAGACTCTAGGCCTAAACGCAGCCCAACAGACTACCTGTATCTGTGTGTGCATGTGTGTGTGTGTGTGTGTGTATTTATGTGTGAGGAGGCAACATGAAGTGCCTGCAACATATATTCATATTTATGTTACCCTTGTGCCCCCAGCTGACGCTGATGCTCTTCAGAGCTCACTCTGAGCTCTCCCTTGCTTTGTTGAACCTGTTTTTGTGCTCTTTTTTTTCCCCCTGTTTTGTTTTTTTGTTGGTTCTTGTTTGTGTTTGGCTTTTGGGCCACTTAACTTTTTATCAGAAATCACTTTGCCCATTCTGCGAAATTGTTATAAATACGTACACACATTTTGTGTATATGCTCAATACAATATATACATACATATATATATATATATATATTTATTTGTATATAAATATATTTATATATATGTGCAGGAAGATGGGCCCAAATCTCTTTTACTTTGCGCATGTTGCTTATTATGGCTTAAGCCGGGCTTAGAGCTAACAGGTGTCTATTGAGCCAGTTGGCCAACAGAATTATATTTGGATTATTTGTTTACTTATGTTTTGATAAACGTATAATAAATTCCAGTGACTTTTATATCATTTGTGTAATTATTGTTTATCAGAATTAAATATTTCTTTCGCTTACCATGAGAAAAAACTAATGTTTATGAATAAAATCTGGATAACTTATTTAGTTGTTGCATTAGTCAAGAGCCCAAAGAATTTAATTTATTAATTTAGCGCTGCTAAATGGCTACAATTTAAGATTTACCGAGGAATAACTCGACTCCAACTTTAGCCGAGTTGCTGAAAATAAACAGCACCACCCAAATGTATCTGTATTATTCTTGAAAGTTTAAGCAACTTATGAAAAAGACAAACTGAATGTCAAGATTTTGTGTTGACAAAGGAAACTACAAACACAATATAGACTGTTAAGTTTGGAAAACTTTTCATGATAGTGTGGGATGATGTATATGAAGCAAAGGAGTTGGGAATGTGGTTTTCATGCAAAACACTAAACTAAAACTAAATCTGAACAAAAATGTTGAGTATTTTTTTTATACTTCCGTTACCTCTTTTTTACTGCTGGCAAGTTTTGAACCTATGCGAAAATTGAATCAATATTCAATTGTCTTATTTTTCTTGTCATTACTATTTTTTTTTTTTAACAAAATCATTAAGAGTATTTTTTAAATTTGAAGAGTTCATATTTAATAATTTTATATTATTGGTTGTTAATGTTTAAAAATTCCGTAGCTTAGTTTGTGTATGATTAGAATATAGCTATTTATAGATAACTTTCCATTATATTCCCGTTATTAATTTCGCAATTTTAAAACAGATAACATTCATTCCACAATCAATTTAAATTCAGTTTGGATATGTTATCGACTCGTTTACAATTTGTATGCTCACAAAATTCGATTTCCCATGAATATATGTACATTTAGACCGAAGAGCAACATACACACACACACACACACACACACGCACACACATATGCATACGTGGAAACTCTCACGCGTGAATTGATTGATTGATGCGAATGATAGCACAGCTTGAAATTCAATTAAATGCCAATTGGACAATTTCTGTACCGTTTCTTGTTTACCAGTTTTCTAAAGGGTGACAGGGTGGCAGGGAGGCAGGGAGGGAGGGACGTGAGGTGTTCATGCTGGACTTTATAAGAAAATATTGTTAGGCAGGCAAAAAATGGCGATTGGCTTTGTTAATGTGCCAACGAATTCCATTGATATGCTGATAGCTGATAATTAATAGATTTCTTTTAATCAGAGACAGCCAAAGGAAAATTCTTAGAAATTTGCGCGATAACTTCAAGTGGTTATTCTGTGTGTGTGTGTGTGTGTGTGTGTGTGCGAGCTCTTACTCACCAGTAGTAGAGTAGAAAAAACGGCAAATATGAAACCAAACTCGTTTAGGATTTTAGCTAGAAACGTATTTGACGTCAGGTGAATCATCATCGTCAGCGAATCAGATCTATAAAAACCGAACCGGAGACAACTGCTTATGTCAGTTGGACTGGGGGATTGGGGTAATCAACGGGGGGCTGGATTGTCATACAAAATGATTCTGAGTCAATATTTGATATGGTAACATTTCGAATGCCTGCTTGTTGGGTGTGGGTGCGGCTGCGGCTGCGTTAGCGAGACTTGCGGGCAATACTTGAGTTAAATTAGACAACATTTTTGAACAAATAAATGAGTGTGAGATTAAGAGACTAAGAGAGTGAAGAGCGATCAACACACAGAGAGAAAGAGAGAGAGAGAGAGATAGAGATGGAAACAGGTTAACCAGGCCAGAATTGTGCTACGTATCGAAAACTGGGCCCAGAGTAAAAAGTCGCTGGTCAGCCACGATATGTGAACAGGAGCGTAGACAAAGAGGGACACGTCAAATATATATATATATATATATATATACTATATATAGTAGAAGTGCGTATTAAGATTATTTTTTTTATTATCTTTGTAGTGGTTTCGTTTTAGCTATCGCTGATTATCATGAATAATCTTTGCTGATTAACGCTTACAAATCTTCGCTACGTCCATGTCTTAATTTTGTTTTGTTGTTTTGGGTTTGGTTTTATTTCCATTTTATTTATATATTTTTCTTTTTTTGTGAGCTTCCCCCATATTTTGGAGTCAGCAACAAGTCTAAGTGATGGCCAAAAGCGATGCGACTCTGGCCAAAACCGGAATGACGTGATGTCTTTTGGATTATTTGTATTTGGATTTGTATTTGGATTTTATAAATTTTGTGTGCTGCTCTGCTTTGGTTTGGTTTGGTTTGCTTTTGCTTAGAAGTCGATATTCGTTTGTGGCTATGCATATGGTTTTTTTTGTTTTTTTTTTATATTTCTTTTATTTTATTTTGATTGTGTTGCCATCATTCAACACGTTTTCGTTTTTTTTTTCTTCCGAGAAATAAAAACCATATAAATAAAAGAGAAGAAATGCCAAAGAAAATAAAACCGAAATGAATATCATAAATATAATAAAGACCCCATTGAGTGACGCCACAAGCACAAGTGTTTGTTGTTGGCCAATTCATTTAGAAATTGATACGAGAAATGTCACATTTTTTTCATTTTCTTTTCTTTTTCGTTTTATTTCATTTTTTTTTGTGTTGTTTTTGCAGTTTGAGTTTGAGTTTGAGTTTATGAATATTGAGTTTATTTGGTCAGCTGCTTTGAGCGAGCTTGTGTTACTACTACTCTGGAGTACTCAATGGGGCAAGTTAGTTGAACAATTGTCTGGTAACACAATGAAATCCTTGACATCCTTTTATTTCTACACAAGATTCATTTCCTTTCGACAAAGTGAGAGGTGTGAGAGGGTGTATAATAGTCGATACTCTGTTTTACAGCAATGGCCATACAAAAATAAAACTATTTTTGATTGCAAGTGTTTATTGTCATTTGTTATCTTTGTTATGTTTGCTTTATTCAAGAGTTTTATTTGACTGTGCACTGAAATTGTACATTTTTGGACAAAGTTAATATGAGTGAGATAATTCTAATTGAAAAATACACATTAATATATATATATATATATAGTAAATATATCTATCGAGAGTCGAGAGAA
The DNA here is from genome assembly GCA_035043505.1 of Drosophila setosimentum. Taxonomy (NCBI): domain Eukaryota; kingdom Metazoa; phylum Arthropoda; class Insecta; order Diptera; family Drosophilidae; genus Drosophila; species Drosophila setosimentum. Next base: position 11,135,721 of record JAWNMY010000003.1, on the reverse strand, counting down.
AGTCGATGGCAGCATTGCATAGATTATGTTTGATTAAGAAATAAAATAAATAAATAAATCTGACGTTGTTAGGTGCTTAAACTAATGCTTACACAGCTTGCACTTTAAACCTTATATTTATGTATGTCACATAGCGATAGAGACAGATAGAGAGAGAGAGAGAGAGTGTGTGTGTGACAGGCTGTGTTATCAGTTGACAGAGACGCATTTCAACAACGTAATTCGAAAATGTTTATGCTTAATGCGATTTCATATAGCTGCTGATGTTGAATTCCACATCCAAATTATTTTTTTTGATGGGGCGCCGTTGACCGCATTCAGCATTGAACTATTTGAGGAATAGGTTATCGCGAGGGCAGCACATAAACATATAAACACAATTCAATTCCAACTTGTAGATACAAAGTAGAAAAAAAAAATAGATGCACAAAATAATTTTAATCATTATTTATTATGAAATAAACGCTGCATGAAATATGCTTTTTTTTTAAATAATACTGCTCAAGTACAAAGACAAGCAGCAGGCTGGCTAAACCACATCGAGGAAAATTATAAACGCAGTGCAAAAATGGCATCAGAAAAATCGAGGAAACCCAAACCACAAAGCCTGCTTGGGGCGCCAGCTGTCAAGTGCTGTGAAAAACACGTACAAAATGTTCCAAATGCCATTTGCCCAGTTTCAGATACTTGTAGGCATGTGGATACTCTCAGATACACGACTAAATTCCGGCACGTCCTTAGGCAACAAATAAAATTGTATTAGGTTATCCTTGCTACACACACACCCTCCACACACACACACACACACACACACATACTGACACCACACCCACAAAGAGAAGGCAAATGGCTTTTCACGGTCGTTGCCGTTGCTGCTGCTGCTGTTGATCAACTTTTGCCCAGCAACACAAGCAGGACAACCAGCGGCGTTAAGCTGAATTCCTAGCTCCTTTTCCTGCTCTTGCTTGCTCTCTCTCTCTCTCTGTCTCTCTCTCTTAACTCAATCCCCCCTCTCCAATTTGGCTTCAACTTTGTACGCCTTGTGGCCAACAAAGTCCAAAGTGGGCTATGTTTGTCTAAGTAGAAACAACAAATAATTTTCAAGTGAAACAAATAATTTAGTAAAAATATTACAAATACAGGTAAGAAAGATTAAGCTAAAGTTAACAGACTTTTTCTTGAGCACAGAGTATCTGTTAGTTGGGCAACAGTTGTGCTTAACTTGTTACTGGCTTTTTATTCTTGCTGTGGGTGGTTTAGTTGGGATTCTCGCTGTGCGGTGACTGACTGCTTGCAACTTCATCATCATCATCATCATCATCATCATAATCATCATCATCATCGTCGTCATCATCTTTGGTGGGTCTTTTCGGTGATGCCACACAAAATTTGTATGTGCACCCGCAAAGCCAAACACACACACACACACACACCCACAAATACATACAACTTTATCATTTGGGGAAGCCCTGCGCTTTCACAGACTTTCCTTCCTCTTTCTCTCTCTGTATGTGTGTGTGTGTGTATGGGTGCGTGAATTAATACACACACGTTTACTTACACATGTATTTCTACACTCGTGCTTATGTTTTTTTTTTTTTTGGGTTCTCCCTTGTTTTCCGTTTTCGCCTGCTGCCAACAACATTTTCCTTAATTTCTTTTTACCATTTTGTTTTATTTTGTTTGTGTTTTATATATATATATATATATATATATTTTTTTGTTTGTTGCAGGTTGCTTTTAGTACAGGTATGAGGTTTTATTTTGGCTTATTGCCGTAGTTGATTTTCTTGTTTTATTTTTACCCCCCTCCCCCCTTTTATTTTTTGTTAGCTGGGCTGCCATGGCCTTTTTAGCACTCGCTGCTCCTGCCTGTAAATTTTCTGGGCGTGGCTACTGCTGCTGTAAAAAAAAACCCCACAGTTGCTTAAAGACAGGAATTTTGCGGAGTGGGTTGGCTCAAGAGTTGGTCTTTGAGTTATAACCAGGACATCCCTTGGAACGTGTCCTTTTATATATATATATATTTTTTTTAGGAGACTGAGTAGCTTTTTAATGAGTTTGTGCGCTTTTTACGAGTTTGGCAACCTTCTTCCTTGGCTATAGAATTGCCAATAGAAACGAAATTGATTTTCTATCTGTATCTGTTTATAAGAATATTGATTGGTTGTTCGACTCGTTTCGATCAATGTTTGAAGATTAATTGGTTATATTTCAACCGAAAAACAATCAACTTATACGACTGCCTTTGCAGGAAGCACCTATTAGATCATCCTTCGCTGGGCAGCCACACAAGTGAGCAATTTAAGCACAGCTTGTGCCCCATTAGCTAGCTGGCCTCTGAGGCCATTCAAATGACCACACCTAGACACTTTTAGAGTTGCGCCTAAGGCTTTAACCCACAACACGGCAACTGTATAACAAATTGACAGGATTTAAAGGCCAGTGCTTTCCAGTACAAACTTCATTCTTATAATTCTATGCATAGCAAGCAAGTCGATTTAGAGAAAACATATTGGAATACTTGATTTGCAATCGGTGAGCTCAAATATAGCTAAAAGTTGTAATTTTTTGCAAGTATATTATTTGCTTATATTTATTTATATATTTCTATTTTATTTGTGTATATTTTCTATGTATTTATTTTTATATTAATTCATATTTGTTTTAAAGAACAAACTAAACATAAAAACTCTATGGTTATTGGTTTTAAAGGGTATTGGCTTTTGATGGGTTAAGGAAGCCAAAACCAACCCCAAAAGGGTGCAGATAGAGGGAGGGGAGGGGGGGGGGCGGGGGTAAAAGGGTGGGCGTTGTGAGGCGTTTAAACTATGTATAAAGTGAACGAAACTAAAAGCCCTTTTATTTGAAGCGGAATTCGAGCCAAAGGAAGCGGAAAACAAAGAGCAACCAAATGTGCTAGAAAAGGTAGCAACAGCAACAGCAACACAAGCAACAGCAACAGCAACAGCAACACAAGCAACAGCAACAATAACAACAGCAACTGTAATAAAAACAAAGAGCTTGTACTAAGGAATTGCGAATGAGGCGGACAGACGCCCCAGAGTCGAGCAAAGTTACCATTCCCCATTCCCCCTTCCCGCTTGATATCAAGCACCAACACACCCCCCGCCCGTTTTGCAGCTAGACTTCTTCTTCGGTCGTTTGCCGAGCAAAACATAAATTATCAGCACAATGGGCAACAGTCAAGGCAAAGGCAAAAGACAGAGAGAGAGACTAGAACAATGACACAGTGGAGGATGAGAAAGAGAAAGAACGAGGCAGCAGAAGGGCACAGATGGAATTCTAAATGACAAAAGCAAAGTGGGCAAGGCGCCGGTGGGTGGGGGGGAATATCAACAGTGGCAACTGCCACGTGAATAACAACAGCAACAACAACAACAACAACAACAAACAACAGCAACAAAGTCCCGGGCCAAAGTCTATTTTAATTTTGACGTACTTTGTGACCCAGAACGTTGGCCAAAACAAATGCGACAACAACAATGGCAACAAGCACAGCAACAGAGTTGCCAGCAACAATAGCAAAAACAGCAACAACAGCAGCAGCAGCAGCAGCAGCAGCAGCAACAGCAAAAAGCAGAGATTATAACATAATCATAAGCAAAGCCAAAACCCAAAACCAAAACCAAAAACAGAGACAGAGCCAAAGGCAGCTCAAGTGTCGCAGTTGCTTTGAACATGTTGCGCCAGCTGCTTGGCCAAGTATCTAGATACAAATACAGCGCCAGATACAAACTCGTATCCGTCCCTCGTTACTTTGGCTGGCTGTGTTGGGGCAGGGTGGCGCGTGGGCAGTGAGGCATAAGAATGCTGCCACCGCCTCATGCCACAAGCAACAGAACGAACTAGCGCTCAGATTAAAGGTTATAACAGCTACACTATTAACTTTAGCTTATATATTATTATCATATATATATATATATATATATATATTTGATAGATAGTTGGATATTCGATAAAATAATATATTCCTAGAAAAAAGGAATTCAGGCAAAAATTAGGATTGATAGTAGAGCTATAGATTTGCTAGCTCGCACTGCATGAAGCCATATAATAATAATCATAAGAATAATTTAATCTTTAGTATTCCCCATATACGTCAAAGGTAGTACTGCTCTTGAAATGCTTATCAATATTTTTGTGTACATATATATATTAATATATATATGGTTCTTTTTGTAGATTAGCGAAAAATAATAGCACCACTTACGCATTCTATATAGAAATCGAAATGTTTCGTCAATTTGAATTTAAATAGCATACTTGGAATTTGATTAAATTGCTATTATTATTATTAGTTATTATTTGCATTATCAAAATTCAAAATGATTAAAACAAAATTCGAAATTGGAATTTTAATAGTATTTTTTGTATTTTAAAAGTAATTGTATTTATTTCATAATTTTTAGTGTTCATGTTTTTAATTAATTATGCTTATAATTATCTACAGATACCGTTAGATTAAATTCTAAACTTTCGCTGCCAGTTTGAGTATTCAATAATTGCACACACTTTTAGGGCATTCCAGATTCGAATGGACGCAAAAATGCTATTCAATTCTTGTTAATAAGTTCAAACTGTATGAGTAACAAGCAGCAGCAACATTCAGCTTGAGTGTTGTCTGTCTAACAGAGCTGCTGCCCCCCTAACACCTCACCCCTACCCCCACCGTCTCAACGCTGTTGTTGGTGTTTTTTTTTTGTAGTTGTTGTTGTTGTTGTTGTTGCCTCAAGTGACGCCAAAAGTATCTGCGCATTGTGGGCTGCGCGCTCGTTTGAGTATATCTACATAAAAGTTGAACGCTTGTGTTTGTATCTTTGTATCTGACAAGTTTGCCTCTGTGTGTCTGTGTGTGTGTGTGTGTGAGTTAGTGTTTGTGTGAGTGGGTGAGCGCCAAAAGTTCATGACGCTGTGCGAAGCCTGATTTTCAGGCCATTACATTACATGGGTGCCCCAGCCTTCTGTGCTCAAACAGCTTTTCAGATTTACATACAGATACACATACATATATATATATATATATATATATATATACATATATATATTTGCTGTGTTTTCTTTTTGGGTTTCGTTTTTGTTTTTGTTTGTCATTTCTCTTTTAAAAAGCGGTTCGCAGCTGCAACAGCATTGGCTGTATTTCTCTCTCTGTGTGTGTGTGTGTATGTGTGTATGTGTTTGTTTGCCTTTTGCGCTTGGGGATTACGTAAGGGAATCCCCAACATTTGCAGCGCTGTCGACAGCAGCAGCAGCAGCAGCAGCAACGTCAGCAGCAGGCGGAAAAAAAGCAAATGATAAAAAGTAGCGAAGCTGAACTGCGTCAGAGTCAGTTGCATGTTTAATGCATGAACTGTGTTCGCACTCTCCCTCTCCCTACCCCTACCCCTATCCCCTACCAACCTATACGTATCTCCCCATCTCCCTATCTACCCAGCAACCACTTCTCTCTCTCACTGTCTGTTTGCATCTATATTTTCGAAAAGAAAACGCAAATCTATCTTTCAGTTACGCGTCACACTGCGTGAGGGCATACTGTACAGTGTAACAAGTGCGCGCTTCGTTGAGTTCCAAGTATATAGCTCAGCCCCTCCTCCCCCCCCCCCCCCAGATTCCCATCTTTGGCAACGCCCACACAACTGTAAGCGACCCCCTGCTGCTTATTTTGTTTTTTTTTTCTTATAGTTTGCACAGTTTTTTATTTTATTTGTATTTTTTTTTTTGCATTTTCTTGCTTGCTTGCAGTCCGCACAATATTTCACTTTATCGTACAACTTTTCCTGTTGCCCCTAGCGAGTGGGCTGAGGGCGGTAGACGAGGGGCGAGGGGCGAGGTGTGTTTCTCAGTTTCTCAGTTTCTCATATTAAGGTTGTGACTTACACAGATATTGCATGTACGAGTTTTAGGTGCGCAACACACAACCTGCCCCCTTCACCCAAATCAAAAAAAAAGTATCTAATGTTTTTGCTGTAATTGAAAATGGCTGATTCGCATTCCCTCTCTCTCACTCTCTCTCTCTCTCGCTTTCTCTGTCTCACTCACTATTTGGTAGTGTCTTTTCTTCTCTTTTGCGTTGCTATTTTATTTTCTCCCACCATTTATTGCTTTTTGTTAACTTTTCTTTCTGCCATTGTCCTTGCAAATACCCTGTAAATACTGTAGATATAAAAGTGAGGCATGCTGCACATATAACAATATTGTACAGAGATACAGTGAATACTCGTTAATGGGAATGCTTCGCATAACTGAACATCAAAGTTAAAACCAATGATTCTACTATGCAAATTTATATTTTAATTATGTAATAAATTCTACAGATTGATTTCTAATTTAAATCTATTCAATTGCTACTTCGATCTATCTGTAACTGAACGAAATGAAGTATCTTTTATGATTTCCTTATTATTATTATTATAACTAGTTAGCGAGATAATGCTGGGTGTTTTATAGTCGAGTCAAGTCAAGTCTGAGTGGCCTAACGAATTCCTATTTATTTATGTGCACGCATACACACTCACATTCACACAGACAAATTCACAAACTCACACACATACACACACACACACACACACACATCGCATACAAAAGTGGCCTTGAGCTCAAGTATCAAGTTTTGAAGTTAACGCGTGTTAACAGGCACATCAAACGGGATGAGGGTATTATAATTTTGTCGTGAAGTGTGCATCGCATTTAAGCAGACATTTCCGATTCCATCAAGGATATAGTGTATTATATTTATTTTATTGCATTATATTATAAGGCCTACATCCCGATTGTGTGGAATTGGAGAGTGCGTAATCTTTGTTGAGCCTGAGTTGTTTCTGGCTTCTTGTTTGTAACTCAATATATTTTACAGGTTATAATCAGTATACACGTAGCATTAATTCAACATGATATTCAGAGATCGACTTTCTTTATGTTAGAAATGTTTTTTTTTTCTTTTATATATTTTTATTAAAAAATATATTTCTTAATATAAGAAAATATTTGGAAGATGTATGAACATTTCTCATTTTTATTTTCTAAATCTAAGAAATGTGTGCTTTTTTTTAAATGGATCTGATTTTTAGAAATAAACTCTGCTGAAATTCAGTAATTTTCCAATTAAAATTTTGTGCAATATCTAAATAGTTTGTGTATGCGAAATATGAAAATACTAAAGCTAAAAAAATAAATTGAAGTAACAAGAAAGTTAGGCTTTCTCTTATAAGAAAACTCACTTGAAATTAGACCTATTTTTCCAAGTTTTAACAAACTGGACACTGGAATCAAGAATTTTGAAACAGTGCTTTTGAAATATACTTTCTAAATAATAATGTTGAAAATTCAGGGCTATCTTTTTGCTGAGTGTATAAAGACTAGCGCCTGTAAAGGACAGCCCCGTTCAATTTGCACAGTTTATAGAACACTCCACTGTACAGTGGCTTAAATGCTAAATTCGAGCTTAACCAGGCCAATAAAAGTTTCTACTTACTGCCACGTCCGCTGCCCTTGCGTCGCGCCATGCTGCAGCTGTTGGCTGTTCACTGCTGCTGCTGGGAAGGGATGGGATGATGAGCCCGATGAGTATTTTGATGATGAAGATGCCAGATAGGCTAATCCTGCTACCCACTATGCAGATGAGAGGAGTCAACTACATGGGGCCCAGTTGTGCTGTGTGCTTTGCTCGGACTCGGACTCGGACTTGATTTATGTTGATGTTGATGTTCTTTAATTGCTGTCCAGCGAATGCAGTCACGCCCACTGTGCCTTGTTTGCTCACTGTGTGTGTGAATCGCGTTAACTGTAAATGTGTCCTTGATGTGCAATGCAGAATGCGTTCTTCACTCTTGTTATCCTTGCTCCACAGCTCCGTCAAGTTGCTCAGCTGCTCAGCGCAACGGGACTCGATTCGCTTGTGGCCTGGTTCCGTTTCTCTCTATCTCTCTCTCTCTCTCTCTATCTCTCTCTATATATATATATATGTATATATATATATGTATTAGTGTATGAAGACATACACATACACATACATATCTATATATAGTATGTAGATATTTGAACTATTTGTTCGGTTCGTGTGTGTGTGTGTGTGTGTGTGTGTTTGTTTGTTTGTCCTATTTTGATTGGGCAACGATGACGTGTGCTTGGCTCAAAATGACTTTTGGTTGCCCAAAATTTGCATACAATGGCAACATTTTCATTTATTTCATTTCGATTTCAATGTATTAATATTCCAAGTGTATTTGTTGTTTGCAATTGTTGTGTTTTGTATGTATGTATATCCATATAACTTATACTTCTTGTTTGTTGCGTGTAAAATACTCGAAAATTCCGTTTTGTTTTTTGTTTTGGTCGTTGTTGCTTTTGATATGCTATTTGCGCCTTTTGCTGATTTAACTCTGCTTAATTTAAACCACATTCCACGTGGGAATTTTCTCCTCTTCTTCTTCGTCTTCTTTTTCTTCGTCAGTTACTTGTTGTTATTGTTTTTGTTTGTTTGCTTTGCTTATTGTCGTAGGCCGCGTTTAAGCCGTTACGCGGCGCGCGTGCGATGGAGACAAATTGAAGCGCAAAGCATGACGTATAGTAAAAATAAAACAAACAAAACAATTGAATTGCGTTTTATTTATTTTTGCTTTTGGTTTGTTTTTCGTTGTTGTTGTTATTGTTGGATTTGCATAAAAAACACGTTGCGTATACGCAACACACGCACAAGACACAATATTCAGCTTTTAATCAACTCACCGATTTGCACAAGCAGATTCTTTGATCTTTTTTTCTTCTCTTTTTATTTCAACTACTTAATATATATTTATTTGTATATTTTGATATATGTATGTACACACATATATATTTATTTGTTATCAATTTTCCTGTGTGTGAAACACTTTCAATATGGCATTTGTGTGTGTGTATGTGTGTTTTGTTTGCGTGTGTGTGAATTCTATTAATATAACTGAAATATATTCGCTGCTGCTCTACGAAATATGTGGGAAGCGCGCGAAAACGATAGGCGTGCGTCGACTTCGGCGTTCACCAACAAACAAGAGGCTATGTGAAGCCAAAATGAGCACTGTTAAGAGTTTATTTGTCGACTACGGCACGAGCCGAACGAAACGAACACATGCACACAAACACACACACTTACTTTGACTATGTGTGAGCGAGAACTCGTATTGAGTACGCAAACCAAATATTGAGCTCACTCTCTTCTTCCTTGCCTGCGTTCGCTCTTTTGCTTTTGTTTTTACTCTCTCTCTTTCTCTCTCTCTTTGTGGCAGTTGTTTCAATTGTGTTTGCTGTCAATTTCAATTTCAACGGTTTTTGCATTCAATCGTTTTGTGTTTTGTTTACATATTCTTGTGTGGTATGATTTGTATTTGTCGTGCTTGGCTCTTTGAGTGAGTTGCAGGTAAGAGCATTTTTAAGAGAGCAGACTTTCTTAGTATTTGACGTGGTTTGCGGTTTGCCGCTCAGAAAATCTATGCTTTTTGGAATCAATCAATCAATCAATACCTATTTAATTAGCAATTTATTGTTAATGCCACGATTCACTGATTCACAATGCGGTAAGAAATGGAAGTCTTCGAAATATTGCTTATATTTTATATTATATTATATATTATATTCATTAAGCATTTATTGCATACTTTTGGGCGCAACAAAACTCAATTTCTGCAGAATAAGGTTTGTTCAACTCTTATGTTCACATAAATCTTGTTATGATAACAAAAAAATGCTTGTCACATGTTCAACGCGGTTAACCGAGTGTGTGGCAAATTCATAAGAGTCTTAATGTCTTTGCCACAGTGGGCGGGCGTTCTTTAACATGTAAAAGGCGTGGCTCTTTTCACTCATTAACCAAACTGATTCAGAAGATAGTTAATTGTATGGCATACTTTGGGGCTGTTCCACTATTTGATTGATTGCATTTTTTGAGTACTCTAAATTCGAATGCGGATTCATTTCACAGTCAGTGGAGCTATCAATGAATGTGGCACAGCTGTTTTTTGTTTACGTTTGTGCCACAACACGCAGGCGCCATTTTGCCGGCTTCGCACTCCAGCGTTCCAATTTCGAAATGCTTTCGCATTGGAAGTAGGGGAAAATTCCATCAGCAAGTTTGGCGCCAAATGCTTGGCACATTCGAAAACTGCTTCACAGTCGGGCGATAACAGCGCGCGCGAAAGGAGCAGTTACAATTAAATGCGGATCTAATAAAAACCTTGATATCTATTTAAACAACATTGTGTGGAAAAAAGTGATATTATTTAATACAAAGTATAAAAGAATTTCAAGTGAACAAAATGTAAACAGATTATAAATATTTTAGTGTTGCTCTTAAACGGATATTACAAATATAATTAATGTTTTCACAATTGTGTTGTATTCGCAAACAAATAATAAAAGCTAACATAAACTGAGTTGAATTTGCATATTCATGAAGTGCTATTGAAAATACGTTTAGCTCAGTTTAATACTTTTTTTTAATAGGTTTGTTGAAATTTTTTCAAATTATAAAATTTTATTATTGTGCTGTGATTTTGGCATAAGATCAGTTTTAGTTTTATGTTTTGTGTCTCAAGCATTACAAATTAAATATAATTATACGAATGAATACATTTTTAGCTGAGACATTTATTATTTAAAAATTTTCGAAAAATGTCCTTATAATATATTCAAATCAAATTGCAGTTTTTATATTTTTGATATGGAAAAATGTCAATTTGACATGATTTCGAATTTGATGTAAAAATTATTTGAAACTCTTTAAAAAATTACGAACTGAAATTGATCTGTTTTTATATGCAATCAGTATGAAGTTGTGTAAAAAGTGTGTAACAGTCAGATGATGGCATTTCCAATCCCTTAAAGTATATATATTTATTCTTGATCAGCATCAACGGCCGAGTTGATCTAGCCATGTTCATCTGTGTGTCTCAGAGACTTTATTAAGAGTATTAAGAGTATTACCGGCATATCGATATAAATTCATTTCCGATAGCAAAAAAAAAAAAACACATTTCGGACAGCAGAAGCTTGCCATTGATATATATATAAATATCTCGACATATTTTTGACCAATTGCAGAAATCTCATCAAGATCTAATAAGAACTTGACAAGTTATAGTCCAAAACGTACATTGATCTCATTACTGCTGCCTTTAAAGAGAATATTTACCATAAAACTTAAGATTGTCTTTGAAACAATTTAAAATACTTACGAGATGGGTTCAGGGTATCTCCAAGTTGAGCACTCTCCAGTATAGAAATTCTTACTGCATTTAATCGTCGCAATAAATGGCTTCTTTAATTTGAGAATTGATATACATCAATATGGAAACTGTAATATAAAATTGTATAAGTGATTTATGATTGAAATTCAATTGAAGCTGTTGAATTTAAATTCATTAAATAATTTCAATTTGTATGATCTCATTTCACATTGATAATTCCACACAGAGCGAGAGAAAAAATAACTCAAAAATTAAATTGCTTCCCATTTGTTTTGTTGTTTGCACAATTTGTTTATATTTAAGTGTGTAATGGCCACTGATAATTGAAGATGGCATTCGGTATAAAATTAAATATAAATACCCCTTAAAATTGCAGCAGTCGATGTAAGGATTGATAAATGATAAAACTCCATTCAACCAGCACTTCGAATCTTGGGACCTTGGCTCTGGCTGTAAATTAAGCATGATAGTCAATACTTAATTGCCTCGTTTGGCCGTAAACAATATTGTTTATATACGTGTGCTGGTGCGAATATAAACAAATACAAATTGCGCACAACACGAACACGAACACGAATACAAACACAAAAGCAAACACAACACACAAACATTGAACAAGAGCAACAATATCGAAATGAAGAACGAAGCGTAGAGAAATTGCCTCTTTTAGCAAAAAATTCCAATCAGCAAACGTGGCTAGATATAAATAAAATAACAACAGCCATTTGTGAGTAGGAAAATAACAGTTTCTGGCTTATTAAGTAACTGACACACACACACACACACACACACATATGTGTATACATATATATATATTACTAAAATTGCGCATACGATGTGTTTGCTGCCAGGTAAATAACGCCAATTCCATTGTCCAATTTGTATTGTGTTGTCGTCTGCCAACTTGGCCATAATAGATATATAACTGTTGATTTATGAAAAGTACTCTAAACGAATTATGGGCTTTTGGTTGGGCGTATTAAATGCATCAGTGACAGTTAGAAAAGGACACCAAAGCACACATAAGCATATTTAACTCCATATGGGATTTATCCAAGGCTGGACCACAATGGTATTTAAGCAATGCTTCAAGGACCTTCAACCGCAGATTTAACAATTAATGCGATTGTGGCTGAGATGGTTTCAAACTACATTTGATTAAATTTTAACAGCTGCTGTTGGTTTTTCTTTTCTACCATTTTGGGTTTCCTTAATTTGTTTCAAACGAGTGCTTTGAACATTTTGAATGGGAGACAAATGACTCCGAGGCAAAAATAAAGATAAATAAAAAACCAAAAAAAAAAAACAAGATAAGAAATAAGATAAACGAAATATAGAAATAAAAAACCATTACTGTAAGTGACAAGCTTTTGGTTCTGCTCATTTAATCACTTTCACTCTGTGGTGTGGAAAAGTACTTAATTAGATTATGTTGATTAAACGCGCCCTCTAAATTCATTTCAAAGTTTACGATAACTTTTGGTTAGTGATGAGAAGCATTTTGAAATTACTTCCTTTGAACTGTGCGCTTAACTGGATTAAACATTAGTTTTATCGCCATGGCATATTGAATAGAGCCTAAATCAATGAAGAGTTATATTTATGTAACACTCGGGAGCAAAAATCCAGGCAACAAAAACCAGCTGGAAAAACAGGCAATTGTATTTCCTCTGAGTTGTGTTTGTCAAAGACAAGTCTGGAATGAGACTTGGAATTTATGCCAACATAGTTTCGGGCTGAGTGACAGACGTATGTTTAGTATGTGTGTGTGTGTGTGTGTTTGTACTATAACAAAGTCTATTTATGATGATGAACTAGAAATTGTGGCAGCATCAATGCCAAGTCAGCAAATCTCATTCGAAATGAACGTTTTCTGAATGAGTGAAATGAAAAAGGACCATAGAAGTGAGATTCCACACTTAAAAGAAAATAATCCCTAAATTCCTGAACGTCATTATACTTTTAGGGCATTTTGTAGCTCAGTTTTTTATTCAGAAAGTTTTGTTTCAAGGTTCGTCTTTTAAAAAAATTCCAGTGCTGATTTTGCTAAAGTTTGTCTAACTTATGTCTAATAAGATTTTAGATAGGTAGAAAACTGCTTTACTCTTTTCTGTATATTGGAACGGAACAAAAAAGTATTGGCATTTATACTTTTTAGAAATGTGTCATTTTATTTAGAAATATATTTCTGAAAAATAGATTCAAAAAAACCTATCTAATGTTATTCAACTTATTATTGATCATGTTTTGTGTTTTCACTTTGCTAGTCAAAACTCAATAAAAAAAAAACAGAAATTATAAATAGCTCAGGTTGTTTGTAAAAATAATGGTTTGCATTTCTACTTGCTAGAAATCTTTTCTATTATTGGAAAATTATTTTATAAAAGATATAAAAAAAGGTTTTTAAGTTTAAACACTTTTTTTTTCGTATTTTGAGAAACTATTTGTAAAATTTCTAATTTTTTTCTAGTTTTCGGAGTGATTTACTTAATTGCAGTGTGATTTTTTTTTTCTGAGTGTATGAATATATTCAACTTCATATTGTAGTGGGTATCTCACTTATTACGAGCATTTTTCATTTGTAATTGAGATTTAAGAAATTCTTTTTATATTTTTTTGTGGCTTGTCTGCATGCTGGGGAGACAATGGCATCAGAGGCGCCACCACCGGTTGGCGACGACTGTCAGAGGTCAGTAGGGGCACTCAGCTGGATGCTTTTTAATATGTCCAACAAAAGCACTGCGTGCGTCTTATTAAAAGTGCGGAAGTCTCATAAAGAACCAAAACCGAATTCAATGGAATGGAACCAAAAAAAAAAAAAACAAAAAAATCATTTAGCTGTTGATTAAGTAGCAGGTAAAGCAAGGCAATCAGTTGCCTCAGGACATGCAGGTCCTGTTCGAGAACAATTCATTATACCAAATTATTATTGTAATCTTTATTAAATTGTGTTGCCTGTGGGCTGTTGACTGCCATTTAGCCAATATATAAACAAAGCCAGCTCACACCCACATATTTATGTGCCTTTATTATGCAGAGCATGCGACCAATTTATTGGTAATGTTTGAATGTTTTTTGGCTAATTAGCTGTCGAAGCCATCCCTCATTTGGAATTTTTGGCTCACAGGTAATACGCTTAACAAACTTTGTCATACACCAGCAGAAAGGTAAGCGGATTTGTACTAAGGTTGTTGGCTAAAACACCAATTTATTTGCGTATATTGCCAATTTCGTGCTTTTGTTTTTGCTCTTGATTGATGTATCAAATGATCATTAACCCATCTGATTGCCAATTTAATCCGCAGTTCTGTAAAATTTCACTTGACTGGGAGCATTTCACATTCAAATCTGAAATAATACAAAATATTTGCATATTTTGTCATCATTACTTTGGAATATTTTGGGGCATTCAATCTTTCGCGTAGCACTCGCTAGTCGGGCACTCCACACAGTTGCACCTCAATTTTGATAGGCTTATCGGGAACAGAAGCAGCAGCAGAAGCAGAAGCCAAGATTTCATTTATGCATAAGTTGTAGTTGCCTCAAGCAGCCAATTTATTGGAATACTTTTTATCCGCTTATGCCAATTAATGGAGAATAATTAATGACTCTTGAAAATAAAGGGTAAATGAACTTATTCTATCCTGGAGCAAAAACCGATTCATTCTGGTCTGATTTGACTAAATTTTGTCACATTTTGCCCATTTAATTTTGCCGCTGTTTGCGTTTCCTTTGCGACATTTTCGTGGCATCGAGTGTGTCATAATTGGCATAGTATGTGTGTGTGTGAGTAGTCAAAATGCTCATTGAATGCGAATAACTGACACATCAAACATTAGACAAGAGAAGCAGCTGCTATCGCCTCTTCTCGCTGTGAGAGTATTTTAATATCTCAATGGCAGTATTCCTTGTCGATTTTTGCATTATTAATTTTAATTAAAAAGCGCGAGCATCTTAAATTTGTGCTTGAGAGCCGTTGCTCTTGCTCTCATTTATGTTTTGGATATTTTGCAACACAAAAATATAATCAACAACAAACAAACACTTTCGTCAAGCAGATGTCTTTCTATGAATGTACTTGTACTTGTATGTGTATGTCTGTGTGTGTGTGTGTGTGTGTGTTTACTTGTCTTCATCTTTCACTTTTCACAACAACACCCACACAATCTTAAACTCACACTCGAAATGTGCTCTTCCCCCTTTCAGTTGTTTATATTTTGATACTCTTGTAGAGGATATTATAATTTTGTCGAGCAGTTTGTAACGCATTGAAGAAGTAGTCTTCAAACCTAGTTAATACTATATAATATGTATAACTATATATATATATATAAATATATATATATATATATAAATGCAAATGTAGAATATTGAAATATATAAATAAAATTAGTTTATAATATTTAGAATATCTAAATAAAGTTTATATCATTCAAAATAATAATGATAATAATGTAATATTGAAATTTATTAACAAACTTTGGTTAAAGTATTCAAAAAGACAATAAAAATATAACAATGCAATTTTAGAAAATTTTATACTGAAACAAATAAATGGAATTAGTGTTGAGCATTAAAAAATATTCTAAAATGTTGCTATAAAAATGAATATTGAAAATATTTATCAAATTCGTTTTGGACGTTAAAAAATATAGCTACTCAAATGAAGTATATTGAATATTGGAACATATTTAAAAACTCATTTAAATGATTCACAAAATAATTACATCTTCAAATTAAATCTTAAATGATAGCTCCTTAACCCCATTTCTAAAAGGGTATAAAATCTTTGGCATGCTCCAAAATCTTGTTCCTTTTGTTTGGTTTGAGTTTATGGCTATAGCCCACTTGGCCAGAAGTGTGCTTTTTACTCTTAAATAAATAACCGGGAAATTATTTCGATATGCGTGCCGGGGGAGGGGCGGAGGGGTGGGCAGTCTCCCTGCTCAATTTCCGCAACTGTTGAATCGAGAGTTAATGTAAATACCCACAGTTTTCCCGCTATTTGCCCAACAAAACGAAAACCTGGCAGATAAATTAGAATAAATAATCGAAAACTTTGCAAAAAATATGAGGCAAAAAACAAATGTTTTTCTTGTTCTTCTTTGAAGGATGAAAATTTATTTATTGGGCATAATGTTTTATTATTTTATTTTTTTATTTGTGGCTTCAAGTTCATTTGATCTGCGAATTGAATTTTAGGTCATTTCTTTTCCACATCTTCTTTACTTTTTTATTTTTTGTAGGTGCTTGCAATTTTGTATCTTATTTTATTGCTGAGTGGTAGCATAAATTAATATTCAGTGTCTAGCCGTCTGCAAATTGCCCATAAATTGTTTAATGAGGTGATTTGTTGTGCGGTTTTCTTTTTTTGCATTTTAGTTGTTACCCTCCAAACATATTAATCACTTTAGTTGCATATTTTATGGGTATATTTTAAAGGTTCTTCAATTGACTGTTGGCTAAACGCGTTAACTTCAAGTTCATCTGACAATATTATTTGATGACACTAGAATGTTTTGTGAAGTGTATTTGCTGTTGGTGACGCGAAAGAAATCAATGGAATGAAAATGAATTAAAAATCGTTTTCAAGTACCCAAGCACAGAGTGGACATTTGCGCTTGTGTCCACTATTATTTAGCACGAAATGTGGCAAGATGGAGGAGAGAGACACTTGAACTTGTTTGCCACTTAATAGGTCTGTTCACAATATCGCTTACCACTGAGTCATGCCACAGTTGATGCGATGTCCATCAACAGAGATAAACTGCTCTACAAGTTAGTCAACTTGCAAAATGTACGCTGCAAATTACGCATACGTCAGGTGTGCCATATGTTTGACTATAATACGACTATCCACATCAATTGCTGTCTGTCTGTCTATCAATACTCATTAATTTTAGAAACCAATACCACAGGTATGGACACAGAGTTGATAGAACGTATGTTCTAACAAATTGAAACAGACACTTCGCCTTACAGTTTTATGGCCCTGTTCGAGTATGTGTTTCATTTGGCCTGAATATACCGACGTGACTGAAATTTCAAAACGGCCATGAGACGTACTTTAAAGCCCAAAAATAGACCAACAACAATCCGAAATGCATGAAACGAAGCGGAAAAGCAACCAGCCACATGAAAGGATGCCATTGCTGGTTGCTATAGTAACAGTAAGCTAAGAGCTGCGGCTTTTGACCAACTAACTTTCACCTATTTTGGGCAACGAAGCGAAAATTACATTCCATACGTGCCATGCTGAGAGTCACACGTAGTAAAAGTTAAATGTGTTCGCTTTAAGGATCAGTGCAAATTCAATTTGATGTATGCATGACCGTGGAGGCACATGCCCCCAAAACTGTGGAGGCTCAATTCACTCACACTGGTATGCCTAACGGAGGTGCGACTGTGTCCTGTGTCCAGTGGGGTCCTGTTAAACCTGCTGCTCTGCTGTCGTCAGTTGAATTAAGACAAATTGCGTGGCAGACACTAGAAAAAAAATAAATAATATATATATATATATATATAAAAAAGTACTAAATGATGCTCAGCAAGCGGAGAACACGGAGAAAATCCACAATGCGATTTTCAATTGAATTCCGCGTCACAGAACCACCAAGCAACAGCTGCACGTGCCACACAGGGGGTGCTGAGCTGATTCGCTGCCCCCGAGCTGCCTTGTATACGCGGAAGTGGATGGGTATAATTGATTGGACATGCGACTAAGGCACGTTTGAGCGCGCAACATTAAAGAACATAGTGAGTAGTTCGCAAAGACTTGGCTCGACGATGTTCCGGGAATTGAATCATGTTGCAGACATTGTCATTGTTAATCTGTCATATGCAAAGTGTAAAAACATTTGGCTTACTTCACGAGCGCAGTGACAATCAGCAATAGAGATTTACACTTGAGCCGCCACCACCAACCACAGAGTCCCTAGGGTAATTATGGATTGAGCTTAACTAAGGATTCATGTGTATTTTCTGTGTGTGAAGGATGCTGATTGTCTGGGGGCAGCTTATTTGCCATTTGCCATTTGACATGTAGTAAATAGCTATAAGTAATTGTGTAATTACTTAAGTAATTGTTTACAATTCTTTGGTAACTTAATTTCTTAATTACTATGTTAATTGTACAAATCAAGTAATTCATAGATAGAAGTAATTAAGTAATTCCTTAGCTCATTGTTTACAATTCGTAGAGAATTGAGTTTCTCACTATTATTATTTTTAATTACTATGTTCACTGTATAAATATTACAAAGAATTGATATCATAATTAGAAATAATTGTGTAATTACTTAAGTAATATCTTGTATCTAGTTGGTAATTGTGCTTAATGGTCGCTTACTTTTAAACCAGTATATAATTAATATATTAACTCTATGCAAGTTAGCAGGAAATTATAGAAGTAATTGTGTAATTACTTATGACATTCACAACACATATTTGGTAATTGAGAAAGCTATACTGCATTAATTAATTACTATGTTCATTGTATAATTATTACAAAGAATTGTTCTTAATAATAATAATAATCTTAATAATTAGAAATAATTGTGTAATTACTTAAGTAATTTCGAGTAACTCGCTTATTTATAAATTAGTATATAATTAATATATGACGAAGCAATACTGCATTTACTACCCTCGTGCAAATTGAACGCAGTTCTTGGCAGTATGTCGCAAACCAACAGCTGCCAACAATAATCTGGTAATCCCATTGACAGCAGAGGCATCATTGTATTTGGCGATTAACAATTGCTGAGCAGTTCAGCTTCAGCTTTTCGCAGCGCTCTTTTGGTTGTTCTTTTTGCTAATTTTCTTCTTCTTTTTTTTGGTTGTTGTTGCTTTATTCATGGATAGGTCGTCCTGGTCCCTGGCAGGGCGGGCACCTGTCTGTCCAACATTGTGTCGTGTCGTGTTTTGATGACCTTTGGGCGAGTTTGTGGCTCCATTGGGCCAGGCCGAAAGTACTTTCATTATTATTCAAGTCGACCAAGTTAAATATTTATTCAGTTCGCAGTCCAAAAATTTAGCAAATATTTCACATTCCTGTTGTTTTAGTAGAAATACAATATTTTTGCATGTCAGTGCCAGTCGAAGATTTAATTTGCGATAAATAAATCCAAATACACTATAAGTGCTCTAGCTAAGAATATTTGTGTGTATGGGTGTGTTGGTGTGTGTATTTGTGTGTGTGCTTTGCGCAATGTAATTAAAACGTCATTGTTGTTGACTGTTTTTCCAGTGGATCCTTTGTTCATTTTGCCATTGACAGCAATGTCCAACTAGTTTTAGCATTATTTTCCCTTCGAGCAGTTTGCTTTTAATGTTGGTGCCTCCGAGTCCAGCGTTTAATTCAATTAAATTCACAGTGATCCCCACAGTCAGCCCCGGAGCTGTGTTTATATAAATTAATAAAAAAAAAAATGTACTCACAGCTAGACCTGTAGTTTTATTAGTTCCAGCGGCAGTTTGCACAACATTTTACCTACCGTCCGACTTTGATGAGGACCCCAATGTTTTTGGATCTTTTAAGCATCTTGTAGAAAGTTTCTGAATGGCTTTTTTTCAATAGCTGCCTATTATTGAGTATGATTAATTATTAACTACTCTCAAGTCAATTTAATTAATTCAATTGAATGAATTTAATTCAATTTGCTTGAGCTATACCGGAATTCAAATTATTTTGACTTCAGATCAACTTTCTTTTCCTACGCTTCTTTTGTACAACTTTCTTGTAACTTTAGATACCCTTTGTGGGCAGACAGCAATGCTGTAAATGTCAGACGACGAAAGCCAAATGTCAACTTTGTCAATTTGTTAGCCAAGTTAGCAAACTTGAACCTGATTGCACATTTCAGGCCTGTTTGTTGCCGCTCGTTCAATTTGCTGCCGGCAAACTCATTATAACTTTAATAATTTGTATCTTGAGCAATTAATTAAGTAAATAAGAAAAAGTTGCAACAGCAAATTTTAAGATGCCTAGTGGGTCACTTGCCACTTGCCACTTGCCACTTGCCACTTGGTTATTTATTGTTTCGTTAAAATGCAAAATGACTAAAGTTTTTTTCACGTGCGTGTCGAAATGCTCCACTAAAAGTAAAAATAGCAACTAATAATGCTCTAATTCAGAGAGCCCGACTCGGAGATACCCTGTAATCAAGAGTTAGAGTTAGCATGTTTGTGTGTATGTATGTATGTGTGTGTATATATAAAATAAGAGATTGATCAAGAAGCGTTACATTCCTTCATCTAACTTCATTATACCCTGTTGACTCATTTGTATTTAGTGTAGAATATAAAATCGACAATACTATATAATTCGAATATTTCTCGTGATCTCAATTGTGGTTAATTCTGAAATTGCAGAATTGGATGTGTTGGAAATATGTTGACAGCCAAATAAATAATAATAATAAACAAATGAATTGATATGTGTGCAAAGCCATTATAATTAATAACATATGCGAGCATACACTCATAGATAGCAACAGAGAAAGAGAGAGAGAGAGAGAGATAGAGAATGAAAGGAAACAGTAAAATGGAACATTTCATGTGCTTAATGGTTTGAGTAATTAATTTCCGTATCTATTAACAATTTATTGAAGCGCTGATATGCGTAAAGTATTATAAAACTGTATAGCAAACAGTTCAGTTTATTCATGCTTCTGTTTAAATATCTGCAATATATATATATATATATATAAATATATACAAAGACTTGTACACACACAAACAGAACCGTCTCTTTATGGTATTGTAAATAAACTTTTGATATTTGCGGAAATTTCGCTGCTGGAGGCCAACCGGCTTCTCATTTTTTTTTCCCTTACTCAGTGGAAGAGTAATTAGCGGTCGGGATGTGGCCAGCTCAGTTTGTAGGGTATATTACCGGTATCTTTTATCCACCTTCTTTGCTAATGCCAAAATGTTGTGGGTTAATTTCAACAAACTCGTCAAAGATGGAAAGAAAAATATTTGCTGCCAATGCCACATCCGCTGCCCATAAATTACAGGGAGAGCTAATAAATTTAATGACGGCATATTTTAATGGTCGAAACCCTAT
Source organism: Drosophila setosimentum (assembly GCA_035043505.1). Classification (NCBI taxonomy): domain Eukaryota; kingdom Metazoa; phylum Arthropoda; class Insecta; order Diptera; family Drosophilidae; genus Drosophila; species Drosophila setosimentum. The sequence continues at coordinate 11,114,415 of JAWNMY010000003.1, read as the reverse complement.
CAAAAAGTTGTTGTTTTTTTTTTGCCAGCTGTTTCCAGCTGACATTCGACTGGTATTAGTGTATTTTGTAGTCGCTTACGCCCAACTTGAATGTTCTCCATATTTTACGTGTTTAAGCAGTAAATTTTATGTACAGTCAGCCTGACCATATTTGACCCAGGATACAAAAAAAATTTTATGATGTATATTACCTTAAGTATGTAACTTCTGCAAGATAAACAGCTAGAAGCAACCGCAGAACGGCTGTGCTCTGAAATTTGGAATTTTTTATATTAAAAAATGAATACAAAAATGTATTCAAATTGGTAGAGATCTTGGCATGAGAGACAATTTGTATTTTTAATTGAAATAATTATTTTATAAGTTGCGCCAAGCATATAAATTGGTGAATATATATTTGGTATCTATCAGTTAACTAAGAGTTCATTTATATAGCAAAATCAGTTGAAATTTTTTCCCTTTTACAATAATTAACAATTAGGCTTTCTAAAAGTTGATTCACTTCAAATATGTTTAATGTGCTGCGGAAAACTCGCTGTCAGCAACTGTATTTGCAAATATTTTGAATATTCATGCCGTAAATGGATGAGGGCAATACGTGCTTTTCGCGTTCGTATTCTATATATTGCAAAAGGTCAATAAAAGCACAAAATGTACACAAAATCTACATTTAAAAGCAATAAATAACATAAATTCCAGGCAAAAGTTGCGGCTGTTTTACGGATTCGTGTAATATTATGAAAGTTGCTCCTGCTGCGATTGGCAGCCTTAATGAAAATGAATGAATTTGTATCTAATGCGATTTGGAGTGTGGATGTACGTGGCAAGACAGCCTCTTTTCTCTCTCAACTATGTTAAGCTGGCCACTTGGCTTTCAGATTGTGCTCGAGGCATGCAACTTCATTCATTATGCGTTCACCGGCAGTCTGGCGGCCCTTAGAAAATTGCTTCTCATATATTTATTGTGGGCCCCCTCCCCCCCCTAGAATGAGGCAAAAACACCTGAAAGTAAGAGAAACTGCAAAAAGAGGCAGCTCACGCAGCAATAAGCTAGAAAAGCACACAGCAATCCAGCAGTTGAGCACTTCAAAATAATGAAATGAGATGAAATTAAAAAGCCAAAGCCAGATAATGATAATGATGATGCTGTTGATGCAGATGTAGATGTAGCTGTCGATGTTTATGTATATGTATATGTGACTGTAGCTGTATCTGTGGCTGTTGATTACGTTGAGTTGCAGGCAAGTTTGCAAACTAAGCTCACAGTTTACAGTTTGGCTGTCAGAACTGCTTTCGTATTCTCGGTCTGTGAACACTTTCGCCCCACAACTTAAGCCATTTGCATAATTTTCAATGAATGCGAGAAAAATAAGGTCCTAAGCTCTGGCTCATAGCATTGATGAGTAGACTCATTCACCTAGTTGGCCGTGAATACAATTATTTCAATGGAATAGTCTTTGAATAGCCTATTTTTATATCTCTTTCCAAAGATGTCTAAATTTAACTGACTTTGATGATGTTTCTTAATTTGTACATTCCGTGAAAGACTGTGGGACGATGAATTCCTAAAAATAAATATATATTTATGTCTGCGAGGGGCTCTTTCTTATTATATATCAACAATTTATGCGAAGGCAGATTCCCTATTTTATGTAATTAACTAAAGTAAATTGGAACAGAGATGAAGTATATATTAATTTTGTCATGAAATGTGTTATGCATTGAAGGAGTACATTTATATATATATATATAGTCAGACGACACGCTGTGAATCTCTCAGTTAAAGCAAGTTCCGACGTAGCTCGACAAATATAATATATAATATCTGAGAATAATAAAAAATTAAAGACGAAAGTAGAAATTTGAAATTCAACTAGTTTTGTCTAGCATACTTTGGTGCTTAAGTGCAAATTATTATTATTATTATTATTATTATTATTATTGCCAAAAACGTAATAATATTTTGAACTCTAAAATAATATTTAGATTTCATCAGATTAGCTGCGGTCAACAAGAGTATCTGATATTTGGTGTGCTTAAGATGACAGTGCTTTCGTGTTGTTTTGACTTCTCATGAAAGCTGATCATTCTGTTATTGGCTGCTTAATTTAATTACTTACCTTTGACTGAGTTATAATCAGTTCGACGCCCAATTATTGCATCAGCTCAACTTGCTGTCAATAAACACAAAGATAAATTTCAGCGTAAAACTTGAAGACATTTTCATCTATTCAATAAGAAGTCCATGGATGCCCAGCTGCGTAGTACAAAACTCAATTAAATGAAGGCTTTACTGCTCACGAGTAATGAAATGATTTGCTTGATTGCACTTGCTGCATTTGCATTTGCATTTGGATGCTGCAGTTAAAATAACGCACCCTATTGAGCATAATCGGGAGTGCTCAACTGTAAGTGAATGGCTTAAAGTGAGCTGGTGAAAACGCTTTTTGCATCATCAAAGGAATGCTTTTAACTACCATGTTATGAACATGTTGTCTATCGAAATGGTGCCATTATATTGTCACGGGTTCAATGGCTGAGCCAAATTGAGGGCGACAACTTTGAAAGTATTGAAATATTAATTGGATGACGGCGCCAAATAGTGTCCTGCGTAACAGGATATGCCAATGCAATTGGGAACGATAAAACGCGGTCGAACAACCTTCAATTTGCATAAATTAAAACGTTATAAATGAACGTTAAATGAATTGGCATTTGCCACACCACATCGATGGCAAGAGGGGGAGGGGGCTGGATTAGAAATTACGACGCAGCACTTGGCTTAAGTTGTCTACCTCTTAAGCCCCTGACCTTGTCCCCTGCCCACCTCCTTTTGGCCCCTTGATTCAGGCTCATTGTGTGTAGGTCTTCTGCGCTGCTGCTGCTTTGTGATTTATTTGTGCAGCTTCATTTCAATTGAGCTGCATCATGATGATTTAATGATGTCAGCATGGACTTCAACTTTAAACAATCGAGTAAATCCATATGATTATTTTTGTTAATATCTTCTGGTGGCTTATCGCTCTTTTATTGGTGAACTGAAAGTGAGTTTTGCTTTGGTATTAAGAAATACACTGCACAAATTCATTGTTTACTCATATTCTGACTGTATTTGACTGCTGGCCTAATTTTCATAATTGCTAACACAACATTGGCCGGCCAATGGAAAAGAAGGCAATTCGATGGGCTTCATTAAGTACGCACACACACCCACACACCCACGCACACTCGCTTGACATTAAATCAACAGCAGTGAAATGTGTGTGTGTGTGTGTGTGTGGGTTTTGTGGCAACAAGGTCAGCCAGATAGACAAGTTAAGTGTGTCCTGTGCATTGTTTGTTGATTGAGCTGCGCAAAATACACGAATCTGGTAAATCGAAAGCGAGAGCCAAAGGCAAAATTGTCATAATGTGTGCTCGTTCCTAGCAGGACACGTTAAATGATTCGCGTCGAGTCGCCCCAGTGACGCCAAGACACAAACAATGTTGTGTAGCAGTGTTGTGTTGCCACACAGCGAGCTTGACAGCAGGACAATAGCAGCAATACCCTTTGATTTATGGTTAACCAAAAATATGTGTGTGTGTGTTCTGTGTGTGTGTGGTTTCATTTGTAACAACAAGTAGATAGCTAAGCACATTCACAGGGCGTTAACAAAAATACTGTCAACAAACGAACAGACCTAACCCCACCACGAATATAATGTATAACATAATATTGATATTATCGTATCCCAGCTATCTGGCATCAGCATAGGGAAACGGGTAAATAAATCACCAATCGCAAATAATGTTGTGCTCTTATCAGTGCGTGTGTTTAACCATTTTGCTTTTGTATGACATTCAATATGCACATAAATACATACTTATATAAATTAATTTTTGATGGTTTTCTCATCTGTTTTTGTATTTGAATTGCAATTCATGTTCGCCCTTAACTCGTAACTCGTAACTCGAATAACTTTCAATGTACTAAATCGCAAGAAATACCAAGAAAAAGAAAAAAATGAAAAAAATTCAAAAGACCTCATCAACATTTGCATGGCACACCTGTAAGTGATCCAGGTCACCGAATTCAATCTGGATGCGGATATCATATTAAATTTCAAATAGTTGTTCCTATTTATTTTAAATTCACAAATGGATATTAAGAGTTGCTTTAGCAACATGGCAACTTGAGAACAAAAATGGGAAGCCAACAGAACGTATACTTGATTTCGTTATAAACAACAACAACAGGCACAATTATGAGCAAGTTGCCAAGTGCTCGCCTATTTGTTTGCCCAAATTTACCTTCCAACTTAACCTGGCCCTGAGCATCTGTTTAGAGCATAATTACAGCAATGGCTTCGTCCCTGAAGTTGCTTCAACAAAAGCAACGTTGAGCAGATGATGAATGCATAATGTAATGATATGCATATAGTATATTTATCTGAATAATCTCATATCATATTTTAAAATGTCCAGCGTGAATTAAGGAATGTTGGTGTTTTATTGAGAGTAATGCAAAGTCGTTATCATTCATCGAAATCATTATTCTCTTTCACGTTCGCTTTATATTAAACATTTTTTTACGGGTAAAAATATGCACGGTGAACCCTGACTTTCGTTGGACTCTGTGGCTTAGCTGCTGTTTACTCATAATTATCAAGATATGATGTGGAATATATTATGTGTACTTTGTGATTAGGGTAATAAGACGCCTCAGCATAAGTGTCCCTAATCACATTCACAATAACAATGTGCCAACTACAAAAGTATTCCAAGCAAGAGTTACTTAAACCAGATGAAAAGCATTAGGACCAACTCAGAATCGCAGACTCTGCCCAACTTAGCCTTCTGTTTTTCTTTTCTTTCTCTCTTTTTATTCGGGTCTTTATCGTCTTGGAATGCGTTTAATTGTTATGCCTTTACTTTTTATGTGCATGCACTTAAAGAAAAAATTACATCTAAAATGTGGAATTTCGAGACACGCGTGGGTCTTTTATATTTCAACAATTAAAGCTTGAGTCTTACTAAAATATAGTGCATTTTCTTTCTTATTTCGATGGAATAAATATATGTTAAATTTCCACAGTTTGATAGAAACCAAGAAAGCAAATTTCTTATTTCTTTCTAAATTCTAAAGAACATCTGCAAACTATTAAACAAGAAATACATTTTTTCGATTGTTTTTCTGAGTGCACTCACGCCGGTGCTAAGAACCTGTTATATGATGATGATGATGCTGATGATGATGATGGTGATGATGATGATGATGCTGATGATGCTGATGATAAAAATGATGCGCCGGCCAGCACAAAAGCTTGGCTGTGTCTGACATTGTGCTGACGATGCCGCTTGCGATGCCGCTGGCGCTGCCACAGTCGATGACTGAGCACCGGTTTATCGTTAGATGTGGGTAATGGCACATTAGGCTAAGGTCGGCCGCCTACCCAGCCTTTGTGGATTCGATTTGGACGCTTAAGTAGACAGCATTTTGTCTGCCTTTCGAATCAAATACCGGAAAAAAAAACAACTCTCTACCGAGGATGTAAAAAATGTTTGCTGCTGTTGCTACAACAAGGTTTCAATAAAGTGAAATCAATGTACCGTGTAGGCGCACATAACCCCACACTTACAAATATAAACAAACACGCACACACGCACGCACACACGCACACACGCACACATGAAGGCATCCGGTCTTAAGCCCATCTCAAATATTGAATATTCGTTGGTTTCCTTAACGCGAACAAAACTTTTCCATTAGTAGACTTAACGCACAACAGCTGAGAACTTGAGAGACTTGAGTATTAAACATATCACTCCTTAATCTCCGATCCACCCAACCACACACATACATCTTCAAAATATTCACTCACCTCATCTGCTAAGGTTAATTTTATCTTGTTGGCGCCGATGAAGATTTTGTTTAGTATATTTTTTGGGGCTATTTAGTTTTGCCATTTTGTGTGATCTTTCTCCTTGCATAATGAATTAATTCTTTGGCATTATTTTAACTATGAACATAATTGGTAGTTAAAATAAAACAAAAATGAGACACATTTAATTAATAGCATAATTAATATGTCACATAAATGGGGCCAGACAGTTATCAGGCATAATTTATCATTCTCATTAACTTAATGTAAAAGTCATCTGCAGACTTTTGCAATTTCCACAAATGTCAATGTATAAAATTTATAAGCTCAGTTAATATATAAATAAATTATATTATTCATGAAATTATTCAATGAGATTCGGAATCCGTCATTTGAAATTAATTATTTGCATTTGATGTCTGACATCTCCTTTATATAAGCATTGATATATATATATATATATATAAACTGAATCATTTTAAAGGAATCTTTCAGTGCATAAAACAATCGCTGAAGATGAAGAGAATAACTCGATAGACAGTCGCGTTGACTGATTATACAAAGCAATTAGCACTGCCATATATATTTATAAACATTTTAACTGAGTTGTATATAACAATAACAAGTAACTCTAGATACTTCGACTTGGAGATACCCCAAACTTAGCTGTTATATATATTAAATTTATCGGAAAAGATAACAAAAGATATAATGTCGAGTAGAGTTAGCAACCATAATTATACTGAATTAGGCTTGTGTAAGATTTATCAGCATTAGTTCTATTTTTATAATATAATTTTAATAATTAGTTAGTATTTCAATACAAGCCTGATTTTTAAAGTGCACACTTTAAACACACTTTACAAAAATAAACCCTTCTCAAACTTAGGAATTATTATGCATCGGATTGTTTATTTCTAAAACGTTAGTGGCTCTGCTTATAGTTATAGTCAAGTTGTCATAGCCAGGTAACGCCAACTAGTTACTCAGATTTAAAGATATGTTCAGAAATTATCCACCATTTGCTGCCGTCAGCTCAATATTAAATATATGCTATAGGAACAGTCTGTCGAATCAATCAATAAGCTGATTTGCTCAGTAAGTCCTAGTAGTCCTAATGAAATATCAAACTGCAGAAGCGTTAAACTTAAAACAGAAATTTCTTACTTAAAGTTGTCTAAACAATACAGAGTATAAGCATGCTTGTTATACAGTTTGATCTATGTAATATGCGCATTTCAATTTGTAATATAATTGATGGGGTTACATCAAATAGCAATTTCTCATGTGCCTTTAACGGTTCTCATTGTTCATGTTTTTTTCTTCTTCGATTTTTTTTTTTAGCACATTTTGGTGGCGCCAGTAATTTGCATAATTAAAGCCGTCGTTCAGATAGTGAAATAAGATAACGAGCTACAGGTAAGTCAATCAATTAATAATGGAGCGATTTCAGATTAGCAATGCAAATTTACATTTTTCTATCCCGTTTTATTATTGTTGCTGTTGTATTTTGAGTTGTTAACAAATTGATACTTTTGGCGCATGCAAATAAATATGTGGGTTTTTGGTTTGTTTTTATTATTTATTTGAAGGCTTGAAATTTCATTGGGAATTTCTGGTATGGTTGTTTGGTATGTTTGCGATATTTAAAGCTACAAACAACAAACAGATGTCAACATGTGGGAAATCCATTAAACACGACAAAAGTCGTAAAAGAAACTATTTCCACAGACATTAAATAACTAAGTAGTCTGAACAAGTTTAATGACACTACCAGTATATGGATGTTCTGACCAAACTAATCAATCCCAATGAGTTTTACTATGCACTTGAGTCACATTGAGATCTGGTGATTGTTGGAGATGTAGTGTCTTTTGAGCAGAACTAACCAATAATTAAGACTACACAATTAGTCTTTATTATTAGAGTGCAAACCAAGTCAAAAGTTTCCTTGATATAACACTTCACAGTTGCTGTGCTTTAACTTTACTATTCCAAAAATTCAATACCAAATGCAATTACCCAGCTAACGAATAGACAATAGAACAACGTATTGCGTGATTTATGTGAATATATATTTGCTTGTTCTGGGTAGCTTGGGTAGCGTTTGTTATTGTTTTTTGTTTATGTATCTGCAATGGCCACAACGACTTATACAATATGCACACGTGCTACCATGTGTGGCAATTTATTTCACTTGACTGAGCATCACGAGCAGGTGGCAGTGGGCACTCGACAGTGGACAGTGGACAGTGGGCGGTGAACAATTTAATATGTGCACTTCATGTCAAAGCAAAAATCTTTTTATTGCAGCAAGTCATAAATATGGTTGTAACAGCGAGCAAACATTAGGCTTCCACATTGTTAAGCAACTAGCCAGTGTCATTCGATAGTCGACTGACTATCAGAATAAACCGCTCGCTGTATGCTCTGCTTTGAAGGCCACAGTAAACTGTAGTTAGTTAGTTGTGCGTCAAGTGCTGCATAAACACACTTTGGATCAAAATTGCAAAACGCAAGGCAGCGAAACTTTTTTTTTCTTCCTTTTTTCTCGTCCATCGAATCTGTTTTGCAAATCGCATTTATCAGCCCAACATCAGCCCCACGTTAGCCGCACACATCGGCCCCACATCAGCTCTAAAGTTGCTCTCCTTAAACTGTGTGCACTCACAAGTGGATTTCCCAAAGATGCCTGGCAGTTTGTGCAGCGCTCTCTTGTGCTGCTTAAGTGCTTTTGGTTTTTATCATATTCAACGTATTTTATATTCACTGGTAAGCTTAAGCATCACTTGCTGGCTTACTGGCTGACTGACTGGCTGTTGTGTAGAACTGTACCAAAATTGTATATAACTTAAAGTCTGCATTTGAAACATTCTTCTCAAAGAGTTGCAGCTGCCACGGATGGTATGGTATTCTGTCCCACGCACAATGTTGACTCGTCCAGTTTGTAATAAAAATGCTTGGGCAAAAATGGCAATGATGCAGTAAAGTAAACATCTTCACTTTTCCCTCGAGCTTCTATAAGCGCATTAATATAAATTGCATATTCAAACAGACTTTTTATATTTGTAGATGCAGCTTCCGTTGAGGAAGATGTATTATTTATGTACATTTCGATCTTAAATTCATCGCACATTTGATGTCAACTTGGTAAAGAGAAATACTACTACTGAATTATATGTTTATAACAATTCTTGTCTCCGTTGAGTTTCCATTTATAATTGAATTTAATTTAAGAACTGAACTTATCTCAATAGTAATTTGGTTGCTATTCTTCAGCTTTAATGCTTTCAAAAGTTTTCGTAAACATATCTCTTCGATATAACTATTGAATTGTGTTGCGGCTAAAGCTTTTATGAGTATTTATTTATTGAGCATTTAAAAAAAGAAATAAATGTTTACATTATAAATTCATATGTAGACAAAACTGAAATGTTTTGAGTTAATGGATTGGCGATACATTTCCATATCATCAGCATATGGTATTCAATATGTACATATATCTGTATATACATTTTTATTCTACCGATGAACTTGTTGGCATTTATATTTTGAACCAGTTGCTTCAAAATACCCAAAAGAATGAAGCATTCAAACAATTCTTGTTCGAATGTCTGGCGCAATTGGGTAATTAAAAAAATGAATACATTAATGATTTTGATGAATTAATTATTTTTATTATTATTAATGTTTTTGCACTTAACTCTAATTGACTTGTCATTAAGCTGTGAAATACTTAATAAAATATATATTAACAATTTAAATGCAACTGTTTAGTTAAATCCACAATAAACAAGATTATACACTAATCATTTGTTTGGCTTTGTTTATATATTTTTTTATATTTTATTTTATTTTATTTTCATAAATTTCAGATTAATAACTAAATGCAATAGGCATAAAACACAACATTAGTTGGTTAACAGGATTGTTAGGACTGTGAATGTATATCCATTATCATTTAATGGCGGCGTACATTGGGATGGAATGTGTGGACATCAATGACAGAGGCCACCTCCCAGGGATGAACAACCGAGTGTCCTGGATAGTGATTGTAGGCAGCTGCGGGGTGGAATGAAATTGTAGTCCAAGGATTTCAATTGAGAGCAGTTTTTTATCTTACCAATAATCGCATCGATGGTCGACTTTGCGTCCAAAAGATTGCTGTTGGAAGCCGGCGCTGCGTCAGCCAAGAAAAGGATGACGGCGGCAAAGATTAAAGCGATCACAAAGAATTTCGACATTTTTGCAAGTAGGTTGATTGTGATTCTGTTGTGTGGTGTGCTGATGTGCTGAACTTCGGGCTTAGTCTAATTGGTTAAGTCACAGCACGCGCTATTTATACCAATCGAATGGCAAGTGGAAGAAAGATGTTGCCTAAATTCTGGAATCAATGACGACTAAGAACCAAAATACCAAAAAAAGCCACAAGTAACAGCTGTTTACCGAATTGGATTCTTGTTTCGTGTCGCAGTGTTGAATTTCAGACGGCGCGATATCAACAAACAAATATGCAGGCCCCCAAATGCTCTAAAACATATAATCCTCTATCTAATAGCACCGCATCGCCCTCCTCAATCGACAAACCAAACCAAAGCACAAACGGGTTTCGCAAAAGAACAAACGCTTCTGGCCCCATGGGTTGGGAATTCCAATAGCATAGAAATTAAACAAAAAGCGCGACGAGTAAATTAATAAATATATAAATAATTTTTGTAATATAATTTTTTTTTCCCCCCCCTGTTTATATATTTTGCATAATGTGTTGGTTTGGTCAGATTCCATTCTTGTTGTGCCTCGGAGATCTACTTTTGCTTAGGAACTCTGCGGATCATTGTACGCAACATGGCTTATTTTTTGTTCTACTCTTCATTTTGTTTTGTTCTGCATTTTTGCGGCTTGGGCTTTTCCCTCCAGGTCGGTTTTTAATTAGATGGCGCTCGAGATCAAAGACCAAAATCATTTAATAATTCGATTTTGTCGCCTTTTGTTCTGACTGTTGATTTATAAACAAGCCGGTTTGCTTAATTTGTCGCCGAAAGAAAGTAAAATCGCACGCTTCGACTAATCTTATAATACATTTATTTGAGTTCTTATAAATATTAAAACAACCGGAAAAAAAGGAACAGTGCTGCAACAGAGCTAAAATACCTTCGAAAAATCGATTTCTTATTGGTATTACCAAATATCAGGACAAGGCATAGGCTTAGACCACCTTCGAAAAGGAATTAAATTTTTAACGGTTGAAGGCTTATGCATTATTCAATATTAATTCCTTTTATAAACAAGACACTTACGTTTGAGTATAAAATTACTCTTAAAGCTTTTAGTCATGCTTCTTTTCTTTGTTTTATATTTGAAACCTTCTTATAACCTTTCAGAGGGTACTTAAATATCATCGTAAAGTATGAAACTCTTTGAAGAAGATATCGCCGAGTGTTATATATCCTGTTCTAATTTTGTATTCGAGTTAAATGAATATGTCAAACGATTATTGTTTCAATATATTCTGACTCCTGACTCTGGAACAATCATTAATCATTCATTATTGATAATAAGACAAATCGTTTGGCTTTTCAAATATATAATGAAATTTATATTATGTTTGTATTTAATTTTCGTTATTGATATACTCACTTTATATGTACGAAAGGTATATACTCTGTCAGGTGTGGGTATCAATTCAAATGAGGCAAATTCGTTTTTCATGGTGGCGTTTAAGGGTTCTTCAAACAGTCAACAGCTGCCAGACAACAAACTCCAAAGATTGCGTATAAGTATTTGTGTATTTTGGTAAGTGTTAGGATTCAAGTTATTCAAAATATATACATTAGCTTTTATGAAATTTTGACACGCTCGCTTGATTGGAATTTGCCACGCTTCATCCCTCATATTTTATTGGCCTGATAAAAGACATTTTGATCAATAATACAGTGCGTAATGCTAATGGAGACACGTGCCGCCTACACACAACTGACGGCATCCTAATTGATTGATATGAATGCGAAACATGCCAAGACCAGACTTTTTCTTCACATGTTCTGCTGCTATTGCATCAGATTGTGATTATCTTATCCAAACATTGTTGTGGGTGATTGCTCGGGTTTGGTGTATGGGAATCGGGTTATATATTGGCATATGGCAAATGAATTGTTAATCGAACGAAATGCTAATTAGGTAGCCGTGCAGTGTAATAAAGCAGCTTATCGCATTTTTTATTAGTTCGTCAGTTATACAGTCGATTATACGTCAGTTGACAGTTGACAGCGAATATTCATAATGAACATCAGCGATTCAAAGCGATTGCTTCTGGGCTGGGCAATTGATAAGCCAAAAGCAGATCGAAAAGTTTTGTACATAGTTGGTATATGTATCTATTATACCCAACAAATTATCTGACTATGACATAATTATGGTGGAACCATCTTCAAGTTTTTTCTTTGGTATTGTAATTTACAAGCCGCTCGGCTTGTGTAGATAATTTGTATAATGTTGAATTTAGCATATACACAAAATATTCTGCTTTTTGGTGTTAGGGCAACAGTCCCCACACACAGACACACATACACACAGACACACATATATATATTGTATACATTTACATTGAAACGGAGCTGTAGAAACAGCCGCACTCAACCATAGAGTTAACCGCAAGTAAGAACAACAAGGACAATGGCGGCACAATAAGGACAAAGGCAGTAGCTGAGCATAAGCATATTACCCCAGGGCTCTTACAAATTATGCGCTTATAAAAAATTGCTTGTTGATGGAACGGATGTTTTATTTTTTCATTTCTCTGTTATCCTTTGCAATTGAGGCATTACTCGCGAGGAGCATACGCAAAGCATGGGCAAAAGTCCCACAAAGGATTATGTGTAAAGTCAAGTAATTTCTGAAATGAAAATAAAGCTCTGCTTGTTTGTATAATTTCGTTATGGTGCGAAAAGTCTCAGCTCTTCACTTGATTGATGTGGCATTAATTAGCATTAGTCTCCGTCTAAGCAAACAAAATGTAAATTCAAAACAGTTGTTAAGTCCTGAGACATTTTCAATACAATCTCTAATTACATTCAAATTGTAGCAAGTTGTCTACACCCTGCTCTTCTCACACACAAAATCACACAAACACGAACCCAAACGATATGCCCACTAATTGCCAACAACTGAAAATGTAATTAATTTACCAAAATTGTTTGACCTGGTTCTGATCATTTAATTACAAATATGCGATGTGAGTTTGATTAATATTGTTGACAATAAATACGATAAAATTAATGAAATGCGATCAGATAATACACAAACCGAGAAATCCACACCGTTGAATGTGGCATACTTGGAGGCGGGATCAAATTGAATTTTATTATATGTTGTGCTTTAATATTTCACACCTCGCATGCGTGTGTGTGTGTGTGTGTGTGGGTTTTTCTGGTTACCAGATCACATTCGCACATAGATTTCCGCCGCTTTAAATTTAACAACATGCAAATATGACTTATTATCGTCGCCAACGCGACCGTTTTATGTGAAAATGTTTTGATTTACTGAGCTGAGGTGCCAGCTGGCAAGGTATTCATTTGGCTACAAGAACTTTTGTGTACAAAACTTTTGGCTTATGGCATTTACATTGTGTACACGTATTTTGAGCGGCATCAGGTCAACTGCAACAATTTTCAACTTTGAGGGTCAAACAGAAAGACATTCTTTGTTGACAGAAAAGCATTTGTTAAGAAATTGGTGCAAACGACCTATGAAAATGCACACTGCCCTTTGGATAAGCGACCTTTTCACGTATTTTAAGTATTAAATTCTGATTTCATATTTTTTGCTTACTTATTTAAGGGACATGTGGATGGAACACAAAATAATCCCAACGGCCTTTTAAATCGTGCTTAGTGTTGCGAATATAAATTCAAAGTTTATTACTGCAGCAGCATGCAAATGTATCCCTCCTGTTTAGCATGTTTCTCTTTTGCTTCAACTGTTGAATACCGAGTGCAATAATTTTTTTTATTTATTGAAACATTTTGCTATAATTCGGCAACAATGACTAAATTGCTAAAATAAGCCCTAACATATTTGATATCAAATGTTGTATCAAATGCTATACATTTCAATAAATAAATTATTTAAAAATATAGATGTAAGAATGCTTTAAAAGAGAGAACTCGCCCAGAGGATACCCTGAATCCAAGACTTTACTTGTTAGCAAATTTCCTGGAAAATTCATAAGCTGTTGAAATTGTTGATAAAGTAAAATAAGCTTGTTTAGCCTATGATACTTGTATTTCAAATTTTGCATAGCCTTATAGTCTCTGAGATTGTCGAATTCGGACAGACGGACACTGCTAGAGCGACTTTGCTGACTTTGATTCTAATCATGAATATTTATACTTTTCTTTACTTTAGCTAAGCATAACTACAAGATATATGCATATCTGTAGTGTCAATTTTAGCGGGCTTACTTTGTGTCTGATAAATTATCGGTATTTGTTTGGTTAATGGTAGAGCAACCACTTCTAAGCATATTACAGGGAACAAACCCACAACAATTTTAAAAAGGGTGTCCGAACAATTTGAAACCTGCAAACAAAATAACCAATAGGCCCAGCAATGTTTAACTCATTTTGGGAAGGACAAATCTAATATTTATTTACTATGCAGTGAATATTCCAATTCAAATACAAACTCGACGCTAAATACTTGTCGCAAATCCAGCAATTAATTAATTATTCACAGAAGGCCACAACAGTTGCTTATTTATGTATAAATATTTAATGAAATATGTGAACTACTAACGCTAAATATCTCCATTTCAATGGTAGCAAATTGAATTCACAAAAGGCCCCAACAGATGCTAATTTATGTATAAATATTTCATGTATTATGTGAACAACTAACGCTAAATATTTCCAATTCATTGGGAGCAGATTATTTATTTGTTCTTTGTAAGTTAATCTCCTTAATCATCCACAGTGATAGTAATTGCATATTGTATCTTATCTCTACTTTGCCATCGCTCTCACCTACATTTCTCACCCTTTTGCGTTTCAGTCGTTGGCAAATGAAAGAGTCTATTGAATTCAATTATTTGCTCCTGTTTCATTTTTAAAGTAAGCCATAAATTATAAAGCAAGAAATAACTGTGCTTCTTTTGTGCTTACTACTGTGTAATAATAATTTCAATTGGAAACTTAAAGCCTGTTTTGTGTCGAGCACACAGCCCTTGAAATTTGTGGCTTAAGCAACAAGCCTTTATTCTATAACACTATTCAGCTAAACAAAAATATAAAAAAAGAGAGAACAAGAAAAATTCGCTTAAGCCTTTGTCATGGTAGCATATGCTGATGTTTGTCTTATATATGGTTTGTTGGCTAACTGGGTGGTTATGTGACTGGGTCGGTGGGTGGTTGAGTAGGTTTGCTGCGAGTAACTCATGCATAATTAATCATGTTGTGACGCCGATGTCTTCTCGGCTCGGGGAATGCGCTTGTCAGTTGACATCGTCGCACATTTTTTTATCACTGCCAGAGGTAACGTAACGCTTTATTTATCTTGTTGCTTACACAACCAGTCCCAAACCCCGCAGTCGTTTGCTATCGCTATAACACAGAAATCTTAGACACGTTTCCGGGCGGAGCAACCTGCCCCGCCTCCGGCACTCGTCATGCTAATGTCAAGTAGGTTCTGTGCACGTTCTGTGACGATAATTGTTGACGTATATCACAAAAAGGAATAAAAAAAAAAGTATATAGAGAATACAGAATATAAAAATATACAAATACACTACCCTGAATAGAGCTGGGATCAGTGATGGGGAGCTGTTAACGCAAATTGCCTTCAAATGGGTCCTGAATGTTGATGTGGCAACCTTAGCATTTTTCTTGACAACACTGTGGTCTTTGAGTTCGCATAATTGAAATAAATACCTCACCCATGTCGGGATTGCGATGCCGGGCTTTATATTTATTTTTCTTTAACGCACTTGACAACGAACCCATTATTTTTATTGACGCCGGGATTTTTCGACTATTACTATTATAATGGATGCGGAAAAGCATTTCCTTGAATTTTAATTTCAATGAAGGCGACTTACGGGGGTACGTCCATTTCGTGGATTCATCCATTATTGGACATTATAGATTCATACAAATTGTCAAGTGCTTCTGTTTGTGCCGTCCACTTATTAAGTTGTGCGTTAAGTTTTAATTGTATTCCAAAACAATTGGAAACAATTTCAATGCTTGAAGTGTTGAATAGAATTACTTAGCCGCTTTTTATTTCCAACAATAAATTATAAATGACGCCACATATATTTGTTAAATAAACACATTTAACACTCAAAACGTTTTTCGCTTTTGAATTTTTTCCGTTTAGCGCGCTTGCGTCGCAACAATCGTTTGTTAAATGTCTATCGATATTTGTTGTGACATGCGCACAGTCATCGATACCCGAACAGCTGTCGGCTGCGTGTATGTACTCATACAATATGGCGTTGTTTTGTAAAAATTAATAAATGTTTGGGTCTGCTGCTAAGGCGTCATTAAAAGCGAAAAATTATAATTAAAGAGCTGTTCATCAGTTTCAAGCAAAAGTAAGTTAGCGAACAGAGAAAGAGAGCGCATTCGTTTTATTGCTGTGAGAGAGGGAAAAAGAGAGAGAAAAAACATACATTTTCACATTGAGCTGTTCGCTGGGGCCGGCGTAATTCTTGAAGCGCCAAAAATCACGAAGCAACATAAAATATGGAAGAGGAAATAACGGCTGCGGCGACCACAAATGGAGTGGCCACAAATGGCAAAGAAACCGCAACAGAGTTGGAGGTGGCACAGACAGCTTCCTCCCCAAATGTGTGGGATGCAAACAACGCTGTTGAACAAGAACAAGAACAAGAAGAAGAGGAACAAGAAGAGGAACAAGAAGAAGAACAAGAGGAAGCAGCCGCAGTAGCAGCAGCAGTACCGACAGTAGCAGCAGCAGATGCTGCCGATATTGATGTTTACATGGAGGAGGTGCGTTGCGAGTGGGAGGGGCATAAGAAACAGACACAAGTTAACACGCATAACATTTTCTAGGGTAACACTGCGGCGCATGTCGAACCGCAGGCGGTGGCAGGAGCGGTGGAGGCAGCGGTAGACGAGGTGGAGGAGGAAATGGGCGAAGCTGAATATCTCGAAGACGAAACGCCTGAGAATGAGTGCGAGGATGAAAGAGAACTAACCGAGGTTGAGGACGAAAAAATAGCAAAAACAGCAGCAGCTGTTGACAAAAACAATGCGCAAAATGAGCAGCAAAATGAAGAAGAAGCAAAGGATGAAGAAGCAGCAGCAGTGGCAACAACAGCAACAGCTGAGAAAAAGATAAGTGTGGAAGAGGAAACACACACACCTGAGGATGATGCAGCAGAGGAGGGAGAAGCAGATGGCGAAGAGGACGAAGATGTGGAGGAGGAGGATGAGGAGGAGGAGGAGGAAGATGAGGGAGAACTCATCACTGGGGATGATGCACAGGCAGAGTTTGGCACAGCAGGAGATCAATCAGAAGAAGCAAACGCCCGTGCACGATCTGGTGCCCGCAGCCAGGAGGAGCAAGTGGATGAGAATCAGTGTCGTGTGTGCACGACCAAGGAGCAGCTAGTCAGCCTCTTCACCAAGACGGGCGAGACAAGCAGCACACCGGCTGACATGCTTGTGCTCATTTGCCCCAGTGTGTTGATAGCGCCGAAAGACTTCATGCCGCAGTTCATATGCAACAGCTGCTTGGTTAGTCTCACCGTTGCCATAAAGTTGCGCAAGCAGCTGGAAACCACCGAGCAGGATCTGCGCAAGCGTCTGTCGCGCAGCAAGAACAAAGTGCGCCGACCACATGGCTATGTGGTGATCGATGCACCCGTCTCCGACTCGGCCAGCGACGAGGATGAGGAGGAGCTAAACGACGATGTTGAATTTAAGGTGTCCGATGTTGCGGGCTCCACCAGCGCTGACAGCGACTCTGCCGACTCGGACATTAGCGAGAAACGCAAGCCGGGACGCCGACGTGGTCGAAAGAAGGGCATGAAACGTGCATCCGGCTCGAACAACAGCTATGACGAGGATCACCCGAAGAAGAAGAATCGTGTAACATCACCATCCAGCGCAACAGCAGTTAGCCAGGGACCCTTCGAGTGCGATCAGTGCAATTTAAGTTTTCAACGCAAACAATCCTATGTGATGCACCGCAAGATGCATGATTCTCGCCAAGAGTTCCACTGTCAGATATGCAACAAGAAGTTTAAAGTGCGTGGCGCCTACAAGACGCACATGGAACGCCATGCAGCGGAACGTGCCCAGTTCCGTTGCGAGCTGTGCGCCCAGGTTTTCCGGCTGCGTGCAGAGCTCAAGCGGCATATGGCCCTTAGCCATGATGAGCACGGCATTATCTACGAGTGCAAGCGATGCCAGCGCACGTTTCTCACACAGACACGACTGCAGCGCCATCAGAGCACGAATTGTAATCGCCACTCGGAGCAGAAAGTGAAACGCCAGTCCATCGAGGGACATCCAAGCCAGGGCAGGGATCTGTTCAAGTCGGTGGCACCTCTCACTACGACCTACTGGAGCGACAGCTTCTCCGACTAAATTCCATGGAATTCAGTTAAAATCTAGTTTTAATCCGAATACAGTTTAATTGTGTAGTGAGAAATGCCGTGCATCTAAAGTAAAATTCAAACTAAATGTGTATAAGTTGTACATCAATTGATAAAAATCCTTTGTTTCATTTCGTAGGTATTCCTAGATTGGTAATAATAAGTTAAGATAGCTTCATTTCATTTGCATTATATGACTATTATTCTGTAGTGTATAGTGGTCGCTAATAATTAGAATTCGAGTTTTACAATCTATATTTTCTGCTTTAAAAAATATACAAATTAATTGATGATATTCATTGCATAATATAATAATATTATAGCCTCGGCTATGCTATAATCCCTTGTGTATGCTAATATTGTATGGCCAAATCTAATATGTATCATTATTTAGACTGACTCGCTGAACTGTATTGAAATAATTACAATTTATGCGGTAATACAAAATATAACACAATTACGTACACAGTTTATAATGGACATAGAGAGACAGAGAGAGAGATAGAGAGCGAGAGAGAGAGGGGGGAAAGACTGGGCCATAAATGGTCGTTAGCTGGAATTAGGCTGTGATTTGATGCTGTAAAATGAAAACTGAACGTAACTGCAGCAAGGACATTGTTATGAACTCCATTTGCAGCATGATAATAACAATAAGCTAGTTGCATAATGTGCGTAATGACAATGTTAACTTAATGCTTGCTGTTAATGCTGCTGATGTTGCTGCTGCTGCTGCTGCTGCTGCTTCTGCTGCTGCTGCTGCAACATTAGAAAGGGACATAAGTGCTTAACTACCGGGATTATGTTCTCCAAGCTGCTGCAGCTGCAGTTGCGTGTTGTTGCATCATCAAAGCCGAGTAGCTATTGTGGTCCAAATTGGTTACCAGAAAAGGGGGCAGCAGAGGTTGCGTTTAACTGATGCTGTTCGTTCGGTGCCACTTTTACCGCACGCAGTGTAAAGTTTTCGCTGCCCGTGGCAAGCAAAAGTTGTGACTGAAAAGACAGTTTTGCTTAAATGCAGAAGAAAACTGTTTGTACAAATTTATTTACAAAACCAAATTACAAATAACGATGGACATTTTAAGGAATTGAAGTCAAAATAAAATGGAAAACTTTTCAATTTCTAGAATTATTATTTTGTTTTTTTTTTGTTGTTTTTTTTGTTTGAGTCGTTTTGCATTTGCACGTATTGACTATTTTTGAAGTCCAGCTGCTACATCCAGCTGCATAAGCTGCTCCAGTTGATCCAGCTGCTGCTGTTTAGTAATGGTGGTAGGAATGGTAGGTGGGCAGGTGATAGGATACCGACGAGACTGGATGATGATGCGCAATGAGCGGTGCGTGCGAAATAAGTGAAGCATGCGAAATCAATGGGGCATGGTGGACGACAGCTGGTGAAGCCACGTAATGCGAATGGCTGATGAGGGGGGCGTGGTAGCCCAGGCCAAGGGAGAGGCCACGCTTGGCCTTGACAGAGGATTCGACCTCCTGTTGTTGTTGCTCCTCGGCGACAGGTGCGGCCAGGATGCAAGCAATGCCAGCAATCAACAAAATTAACTAAAAAATTCCATTTACATTTGTGTTTTCCAAAGAAATTTTTCATTTGCAGCAAATGGCACAAGAACATGAAAGAAAATGTGAAAAAAAAAAACAAATTAATTGGCATTAAAATTGGTTTCAACTTGAAATCATTTCATTTAATTTTGCTAAACACTAATCAAAATATTTTAATGTATATTGAAGGTCAACTTTGCTCCTTCGAATTACTTTAAAGTTTTAACGAAACTAAGTCAGTATTTTACTTAGCCAACCAGGTAAAAGTTAAAGTAAACATTTTGCAGAAGTTTTTTTTTTTTTTTATCGGTATTAAGTCTTAACTTGTTGTCTTAACTGTTGGCCTGAAGTGTTTGCTGAGTTAAGCAGATGTTCAACTTACTGTGAATTTCATTTTGAATTTCCTTTTTTGCCTTTGGCTTCTACGATGCGCTGCACTGCACTGCACGTTGTCTAAGTTTGAACTAACGATATTTGCAGCCAGAATCTGTTTATTTATACAGTGTTTTTCTGGTGCGTAAACTGCTAAAAAACACACTCAAAACTAAGTCAAACGCACTCATTAGGCAAAAACTATTTACACGCCAAAAATGACAACAACAAAATAATGCAAAACAAAAACAAAGCTGCAACAAATAAGAAAAAAGCTCTATCGAAAAACACGCACATTGGCTGTAAGTATGCCCACATCAAGTCAAAATTATACCAAACAAGTTGCGGCTTGCCACAAAGTCTGTGTGCGTGTGCGTGTGCGTGTGTGTTTGTGTTTATGTGTGTGGCAGTGCTGCTGCATTGAGCTGACAATCGACGGACAGTCAGTCAGCCGCATAAATTGAATTTGGCTTGTAATTGGAATATTTTTTGAAATACAGCACAAATCACTCACGCTGAGTGTTGACTTTGTCCGCAACGCATAAAATTATTAGTAATGGATATGGATTGTAAATTGTTCGTAATTTATTCAGAAGTAAACATGACTAAATATTAACAATGAATAATTTATATGGTAAAATCAAGAAAATGAGAAACTTAATCTAAATGCTCCATTCACCAGCCACAACTAATGCTCTAGTGGCCAACATTTAATGCCCTCTCCATTTTCCAATCGTGAGCTGTGCATTTATCAAGAATTGGTGTTTTCAATCTGAAATTTATCGAATATGAAATCCTTATGCACAGCTTTAAATTGAATATTTCATGCAGGCAGCCGCAATTTGTCATTTAAGCATTGATTACATTTTTTTATTCACATTTTTCCAACCATTCACAGTGTAAAGACCTTCAATACATATTGCTATATATATATATATATATATATATATATATATATATATTTCTTCTTCTTTTTTTTGGCAGGAGACCTAACCAGTTGATAAATTCGTGTAATAAATATGTATTCAATTCGATTTGTGGCTTCAATCTGTGCAAATTGCACAGACATTTGCCCGGCTGGGATAAATGGGCAGCAACAAATGGTTAGCTCTTTTTCTTCTCAATTTGGCATACTCAAATTGAATTCCAAATCGGGGGGCGGGGGGTGTTTTTTTTTGTTGTTGTTCCATTGGGGAAATTATGGGTGGGGTGACACCTCAGTTTGATGTGCGTAAGCCAAGTTCAGTTCAGTTTTAGTTCTCACATGAAAAGCACTTGAGTGTAATTACATTTTAATGGGCAGCATCGTTAAGGCAATTGACGCTGCGGGACTGCTGGGATATACGAGCATCTTCCTGATAACAAAATGCTCCTCGAGCGAAGCTCTTACTTCACTTATGGTTATGAGCAAAAAATTCCAAGTGTATGTGTGTGTGTGTCTGTGTGTGTGTGCGGAACGGAACATTAATTAACAGCATCATTGCCAGTGGCAACAAAAAATGTTTATCTAAAGTTGTCAGTTGGCGCCATTTGTTGTGCGAGTGCCAGTGTGTGTGCGTGTGCGTGTGTGCGTGCCTCGCACTATGGGGGGTTTTAACAATTGCGTAACGCTACCTGGTTTTTCCATTTCCCGCCGGAACTTCCCACAAGCCGCGAGGCAAAAAAACTTAACACACTGCTGATGACAAAGAGCCATAAGCAAACTGAACATCTCGTTGAATTTCTTGCAAAGCTATTCACATATAAAAAGCTACTGCAAGAATAATTACTGGTCTCTGATTAAAGAAATAATGTTCGATTCGTAATCTAATTAAAGCAAACATAAAATTTGCTGCAAATGAATATTGAAGTATTCATTTGGTTTTCTGTAATTGAAACTGTGGACTTTAATGTGCTCATCTGGTTCAATTTTTTGTATTTTGTATTTTGCTTATTTGGATTTTATGAGCACACATTTACGCAATTTACAGACATATAATGTATACGACCATTGAACCAAATTATTGAAAAAGATTGTTGAATAAATACAAATTATAACTGAACAGCTCAGTGAAATACAAAATGTTCGATATGTTCTATCGCTGTTTGTTGCAGCAACGATTTGGTTGTTGTTGTTGACGTCTGGCATATCCATCAAAATCAAATAAATTGACAACATATATATATATATATATATATATTGAGAAGTTGATGCAGGCCCAGTTTATATGTATGTTTTGCTGTTGGCAGTTGACAGTTGGCGGCTGTTGTGTGGCAATGTTGTCGAACAGACGGAGACAGTCGGAGCAGCGGAGGCAGTTACTCAAATAATTTGAATTGCAATTGCGCAAACGGTGAACAGGATTTTGATGTCTGGCCCCCTGGACCTGCACCCGGACCCATTAGCCAAATGCAACACCTTCGTTGACATATGCTGAACATTTGGGTCGAGACTTTGATTTGCCAACTTAGCAAATTTGACTGATTTACGATGTCGCCCAAATGTTGATCACACCAAAAAGTTGCAGTTGTTGTTGTATCTTGTATCTAGTCTATATCGTATGCCAATTAACTGCTACGCCCAGTTCACTGGCAACTGCGACAGGTGTGTTCTGGTTAATTATACCCTGGCTACAAAGTCGTCAAACATTGTTATCCAATGTTCAACATATTGGGAGAGAGAGATTTATACATATGTGTGCTTTGATAGCCAGCGTATTTCATATTCGGTGTTTTATTGACTTCCATCTAAATTATTTGCCACATTAATTTTTCGATCAATTATCGTTGCTGGCCAGTTTGGCCTGGCTGTTGCTTGTTGCTGTTGCTTATTACAGACGCTGATGTTGCTCTCAATGTGGTTTGGCATTTGGAAATTTCTGTGGCCTGCAATTGAACACACAGAGAGCCGTTTATATTCTGGCCGCCGGTTGCACAACCAATTCAAATTCACCATCTGCCTTTGATTGGTCAGCAGGCCACAAATGATGCATCAGTTCTCAATTTTATGGCATGCTTTGTGGCAGGGCCATTACGTCACTAATGAAAAGGAACTCTTGTTCCATTACTGTTTTGAATTTATATCGGTTGGGCATGTTCTCGAAAACTTTTTAAAGCTTAATATCGATCAACTTATTGCGTGAGTTTTGGGTTTGAGTTATTGTTTTAGTAACTGTTTCTCCGCACGCTATTTATTTTGCTGTCTGTCATATAATCATATTAGATACGTATCTATGACAAATTAGTTGAACTCTATACACCGCTTTTGCCTAATTGCGATAATGACCATGTCAACAGATTAATTATTTGTGTCTTTTCACAGATTGCAGCGACACTTAACTGGACAGCATGATTTAAGGGAAAAGCCAAAAATCATACCAAGTAAATAGGATTCTTAACTATGCAGGATATAAATATGGCACAATCGCAGGGGGATGCACAGGTGGGGCTGAATGAGACGTTGCTCAAGGATCTGGAGATCACGAGCAGTGACATTCAGGACTTTGTGAAGCTACTCTTCGATTTCCAAAAGAAGAATCACTCGCAACAGGACGAGTGCCAGGGCTACTGTCAAGGCGAAATCTACACCTGGCTGCGCGCCTACAACGGCATTCATGGCTATGTCTCCTTGCTGGTAAGTTAACCAAAGACAAGAAAATGCGCCAGCTTGTAGCTCATTAGGAATACTGTGTGTGACTGTGATTGTGCCTGTGCCTGTGGCTCTGTCTGTGTCTGTGTCTGTGCAGCAGACAGAGTGCTAATTATCCAGATGTCAACGTGTCACTGGCGAAGACATTATTCAACTTACAGCCCCAATCCACAGCTGGGCACAAGGAAAATTAATGAAAGTCCCGTCAAAATGTCAAGGAATGTTACGCAAGTGATACCGAAAGGGTTCTTTCCATTGTCCGTTTTTCAGTTTGTGCGGTCCTTTACGCTTTTGAACTTTGGCAGTTTCCTTTTGCGAGGCGGACAAAACCGATTAAATAAAGTGGTGTGTATACATAATTCATAAGCTTTGGCCCAAAGAAAAGGGCTTAAACATTTAACAGCATTAAAGGTGTTGTAAGGGGATTGACCAATTAGTTGTCTTTAAAAATAACAAACATAAATGGTCAAGAAAAAACAATTACAAATTGTTAAGAATAACAAATACAAAGGCAAAAAAAAAAGGCAAGAAAGAGCAGATTAAATGGCCGTTTAAGCCAGAAAAACCCACATATTAAAGTACATATCTTTAGAACCCCAAGCACAAGTGCAATGCTGAAATCAGAATTTAATATACAAATTCTTTGTTTTAGTGGCAATTCAGCAAAATACTGCAGAGAAGGTTTGGCCATTGCTGTCTGCTAAGGACTTAAAATATAAATCTCATATTTATCATGTGGCTGAGTCATGAATAAAAGATTGCACAAAAGGTGTTTTGTGTGTGTCTGTGTGTGTGTGTGTGTGTGTGTGTGTGAAATGAATTTTGCATCAATTTGGGTCATTCAATCTATTGTGGTCAGCAAAGCTGGGTTTTGTTTATTGTTGTTGTTGTTCATTATGTTTGTTATGTTGCCATTTTCGCTTACACTTTTACCCTTACAGATTTGCATATTTGGCACAATAGCCAACATTTTGAATATAATGGTGCTGACCAGAAAAGAAATGGCCAAGGCGCCCATTAACAATATATTGAAATGGCTGGCCGTTGCTGATATGTTTGTCATGCTGGAATACATACCGTATACCACATATCAGTACATCTATATGAGGCCAGGTGAGCACATTGCCTATATTCCAATAATTATATATAGTTATATATATATATTTACTCAATGTATTTGATGCATTTTGGCAGGTGAAAAGGACTTGAGCTATGCTTGGGCTGTGTATTTGCTGGTCCATATGCATTTCACACAGATTTTGCACACAATCTCGATTGGTTTGACTGTGACCTTGGCTGTCTGGCGATATGTGGCAATAAGGTGAGTGCCACTCAGCGGTGGTGCCACTCTGCATGACACCTGATATGGGAAAATTCTTGTTAACTGGCGCTTATACTCTGAATAACACGGCGGCAATGTGGCTTCTCTTTTCTTCTTCTTTCTGCTTTCTGTTTTATAGCAAACTGTTTCCATCTCTTATCCACAGACATCCGAACGGGAGCTGTGCCAATTTTCTGCTCGCACATTCCAGAGAGGCGATCCTCTTTCCCTTCATCATTTCACCCATCCTCTGTCTGCCAACGTACTTTGTGTTCAAGGTGCGGGAGACACTCGAGGTGGATACCAGAGAGCACGAGGCCATGTACCATGTGTATTTTGATAAGGACTCGATGCTCTACAGGTGAGCGATAGCAGCTTATGTCCTGTCATCCGTTTTGCAGACAGATTAACATCTCCACTCTCTCCCCTGTTATTTGCAGATTTAACTTCTGGATACATTCCGTGATTATCAAACTGTTACCCTGCTGCATACTGACCATCATCAGTCTCGTCCTCATGCATGTCCTGTGCGAGGCCTCGCGGCGACGTCTCAAGCTCAAGGACTACAATAATCCGACCAAGTATGCCATACAATTCAATCTGAACGAGGCCAAATCCAGGCGGTGAGTGTAATTCTTATTGATTTCCAATTTTTTGTAATTGTCATTTTACTGGTTTATCTTCAATTTTGATTTGATTAACTTCCATGTGAGTTCTTTCAATTAATTGGAATTTAAATGCCTTTGCTTTGCACTTAGGCCGCCTCGCTGTGATCGACGCAATGATCGGACAACGCTGCTGCTGGTTGCCGTCCTGGTGCTGTTTCTGGTGACGGAGTTTCCACAGGGACTGCTGGGCCTGTTGTCGGGCGTGTTGGAGAAGTGCTTCTTTGCCCACTGCTATCCACCGTTTGGGGAACTGATGGATCTGTTGGCGCTGATAAATGCGGCCGTTGGCTTTGTGCTCTACGGTCTAATGTCCAAGCAGTTCCGAACCACATTCAGATCGTTGTTCTTCAAGCGGCACTTTGGCAGCAGCGAGATGACGCGCCTCACCCGTGTCACCACCACCTGTGTCTAGGAGCGAAGGCCGTGGCGTCTAAGACGCCCGAGGGAGACGGCAGAGGAGGCAGAGGCGGAAATGGAGACGGAGACGGAGGCGGTGGCGGTGGCAGAGACAAGCTGCATGGGAGACATGAGTGGATGGGAGAAATTGGATGAAGGCATCTCAAAGATGAATTGAATTTCTAAAACGATAACTTTCAAAAAGTTGAACTGAAACTGTGAGCAGCGCATACTAAAAAGGTTGCTGAACTGTGACTCGGTGAATCTGTCGAGAGCCAACAATTATGATGTAGGGTATTAAGTGCCATTTCTATTTAGCTACATACATGTGTGTCTGCTAATTTGAGATTTAGTGCGACATTTGCAGTGTGGTCTATGAACATAACTAGTATTTACTTGTAAAACTGTTCCTTAGGCTGACGCAATTCATTTATATATATATGTATATATATATACAAAATATTTATATTTAAACTGTAAATTGATCTATTTATGATAAATATGCCATCTGAGATAGGGAAGGAACACCAGCGTTTATTAACTTTAATTATTCTATAAGAGTTGAATACAATTTGTACGCATTCAATTTGCACACATTGAAATCTAATTCGGTATGTGAAAAACAACTAAGCAACTTTGAAATTGAGTTGAAATCGAGATTCACATTTCAACTGGAAAGGGAAATGTGGCAAGAGAATAAAAAGCCGACGAGCCCCAAAGCTTATTTGTTCTCTTGTCCATTTGACACTTGACCTTTGATAATATTAAACAGATAATAATTCATTAAATATGCACACAAACATACATCTATATAAATATCTATATTAGAAATAAGTTAAGAGAGTGCCGCTAATGGATTTTCATTGGCTTCAAATATTGTTTAAATGCTATTCGAGAAAACTGATTTTTAATTGACTTTGAGCAAGTTCAAATAAATGTTCGATGTGAGTTAAGCAGCTATTGTTGTTTTTGTTGATTTTGTTGTTTTAGATGTTCCTAACTATCCACACCCCCCACCACACCCCCTTGAAACAGTCAGTTCTCGCTAACAACGGCATTCACCTCCAGCGGCATCTCCTCCTGCAAATCAGCCTGCTCCTGCTCCTGCTCCAGCGCCAGCTCCTGCTCCTGCTCCACTCCAGTTACAGCTCCATTCCGAGCAGCATCCGCCCCATCTCCCAGTATGCCATGACTGTGTGTTGTCATGCGCAGCAGCGATTTCAATTTGGTTGCCTGGAATTTAAACTGGCAGAGAACAACGCATAAGCACAATGTGTGTAAGTTGGTCGAGTAAACAAATATTTAGAAATCCACATTAGTCAACAATAATCTAGATGAAATTTTGGAGTTTACTTTTGGTTAAGCTTTATAATATTTTGCAGCATGTTTATAAATGCCCAAATAAATGTGTGTGTGTGGTAAATAGACACTCAATAAAAGTTTAGTTTGTTACATGCAATCTGCTTAATGGCATTTATAAAAGGGATATAGTGGGTAAAAAGCCTGCAAAGGTATATAACAAACGGAAGGAAGCCTCACTGACCTTATCAAGTATATATATATTTGTGATCAGCATCAATCGACGAGTCGAATTATTCAAGTCCGCATTTTGTATATAAGTTTTTCTATTTTTGATTTTATCGATAACTCTCGCTATAGTTCTCGATCGATATCGATATACGACAGCATTAATAGTCCCAATTTTCTCACCTTCCAATTAGTTATTAATAGCTGTGTTTTAATCATTTTAATGGGGTTGAGGTTGTCTTCTAGTCCAGATCTCTCTACCAGGCCATTCTTACTTAACACTATTTTTGTACAATTTTGCCAACCCTTTTTGTTTGGTTTGTATTGGGGCCGCATAGCACATGAAAGTGGTTTCATGTAAATGTTGAACAGCCAATTAAAAGTTTTTCCATTTACTTTGATATAATTTTGGGGGTTTTAATTGAGCAAATAACACATGTCGTTGAATTTAACATTTGAGGAGGCTACAGAAATGCGTCGCTTTCAGATTTTGAAGCAAATAATTTTGAAAGGCATTTTGTGTGTGTGTGTGTGTGTGTGTGTGTGTGTGGAAACTGGTCGGCACTACTAATCAGTTGGCACGACCAGCAGCCATTGGGCGCGCTGGTAGAACTCACGACTTACTTCGGTGGGCAGCAACAGATCCTGGGCATGGCTCATGAATCGATTGTAGTGTTCCGTTGCCAGGGCCAGTCGTCCTGTCTCATAGCTGAAAAGGGCAAAGTTGAGGAACACAAGCGGATGTCGCATGCCACCTTGCTGCCCATTGGCCAAACGGCTGGCTCGCTCAAGTGCCACAAAAGCATTCTCCAAATCGTCTAGCTTGCGCAAACACACTACAATGAAACAATTCAAATTAGGCGAGACACACACACAGACCACTTAGTCCATTGGCATTTCATATTTGGCATCACTTACAGCCCAGCAGCATGTAGCACTCGGCATTGTCCTTGCGCAGGTTTATGGCTGCGGCCAGCGTGTGAAAGGCGCTCGCATATTGTTCAGCTGCTTGTTGCGACCAGGTCAGCATCGGATGAACAAAAAAGGAGAGTACAAAATAATAAAAGCATACACAAAAGCAACACACAACGGAAACAACAATGAATGTCACAAGCCGTGTTGCTTAGTTATCATGAAAGCAGTCCTTGAATTGATTAAATGTTTGTTTTTCCTGGTTATTTCTGTTATTTTTTTTTGGGTTTTTTAAGAATTTTATAAATAGACTAAGCCCCCTCCATCCTCTTTTTGTTATTATTTACCCGTTACTTTTATGGTTGCGAAGTGACCCAAATATATCTGTGCCTCAAGGATTTTAAATTTTAAGTTTTTCAACAGGATCATTTCTTCAGATTTAATCTTCAGACAAGTTTTACTCTTCCAAAGAACTACTTGAACAAAACTTATGCATAAAAGAGTATTCTATTAGTTAAGACTACCCTTTGATTGATTCATTAAAAAAATTGGAAATTTAACTGATGGGAAGACGCTATTTAATATTATAGTATTATATCTGGTGTACGATTTTCTAATTTCGATTTAATTTCAAATCTTATTATTTATATATCATCATAAAATATTTTACTCATTTTTGATTCTCTTAGAACTTCCAATTGGAAGAGTATTCAACTAGTCTAAGCTACCCGCTGACTAAACGATGTGCCATAAATGCTGCAGCTGTTGCTGTTGCATGTCATTGTTCGTTATCTGTTCGTGTTTCATGTTGTAATCCATGCTGGATTGAGTGGTTGCTCTACTCACAGGCAATATATATCAGACTTAAGTTGTAGAGGGCATTATAGTTGAGTGGCGATAGCCAAACGGATTTGCGCAGTGATGAAACCGCCTGCAATCGATTATATTTTAAATTGGTTTATCTGCATATTGAAGTTGGGCCGAGCCACTTCAGCTGCTTACCACAATGAACTTTTGCTTCTTGAAAAAGCAGAGGCCAATATTATTCCAGAGCTCAGCAATTTCCGGTTCGGCATCAGCGATTTGGCTGTACTTGCTCAGGGCGCTGTCGACATCGTTGCGCGACTGCCAATTTAAATTGTAAATTGTGTGTCAACAGCAAAGCGGATATCTCTATGCACGAGAGAATCGCACAACAAATTAAATCTGCTGCAAATATGTCTCAAATTGTATGCAACTAAAATATGTGCGACAAAACTTTACAAAAAATTTGCTTAAAATATGCTTTAAGTTGAATTGAAAATATGTAAACAAATATGCACGATGAATACTTTAGGGCATGTTTGGGCTCTTGTTCTTGGCTATGTTGTCATGATGACCGTATGAATTAAATTAAATGTGATTTCAGGAATTCAATATACGTAAAATGGATTTTGAAATATGTAAATAAATATGCACGAAAAATTCAATGAATATTTTAGACTATTGGCTTTCTGTGCTGACCATATGAATTAAATTAAATGTCATTGGGAATAAATGATTCTATTGGATTGAAAATATATAAGCCTGCAGATACACAGTTGTGGAGAAATGCACTTAAAATAATTATGACAATATTCGCTCTGGACAACTCAGTTTAATCCTTAACTCACCTGCAGAATGGCGCCCAGGGCCAGCAGACCTTTGGGGGCACAGATGCGTTCGATGTTGACAACTTCTGCCAGGCGATCGTAGGCCTTTTGGGTCTCATTAATTTTTAAATACAAAACACTAATTTCAGTGAGCACCTCTGCATTCGCGGGCGTCAAGCTGCAGGCGAAACAAATTAAATCATTCTAATTGAGAGCGCAGACTAGGTGATACCCTGCACATAAAATTGGAAAGCTAAATCTCCAAAATAGTGGCTCTTATTGCTATCGATATGTACTAATATTCGCGAGACGAGAAGAGTTATCGATAAAACCGATTAATCTTGATTTACGCATGATAAACGAGAATTTATATTCCAAAAGGGATATGGCTAGATCGATTCGGCTGTTCAATAATATATATAATACATTATTAGGTTGAAAATGCTTCCTTCTGCCTGGTACATACTTCTGTAGAACTACATCATACCCATTATTACCCGTTTTTAGTCCATAGTAATCATGTGAATAATAATGTGCACTCACTGCAAACATGCCTCCAGGACATCGATGGCCTTCTGGTATTCCTTCTCCTTGCGATACAGCTCGGCCAGCCGCACATAGCTTTCCAGTTTCTTGCCCGTCTGCACGGCCAGCTCGAAGTAGCCCCTTGCCTCCGTCTGCTGTGCGGTGGCCAACTGAAGTTTTGGCTGGCTGGCTGCAGCTCGATAAAGCAGCTCACCCAAATAGTGATAGATCTCGTGATCCTTGCGCGGACTCTGCTGCTCGGCATCGCGAAACACTTTCAGCGCTTGGTCAAAGCGACCCATGTTGTAGCTGCAAGATGGATTGTGCAAAGGATTGAGAGTTTGAGGCTTACAAATCGATGGCAAGCAGTCATTGACATACAGAGTGCGTCCGATTTCCTTGAATGTTTCGATGTTGCGCGAGTTGAGCTCGGCAGCTTTTTGCAGGTTGCGCAGCGCCTCAATGTTATTGCCATCTTCGCGCTCAATTAAACCCTATGAAGAAGAAAGAGCGAAGGACACAACAATTTGAGGTTGTCAAACTTGCCACACTTTGCCACACTTGCCACCCCACTCACCTGAACAAAGTACAGATACTCGGCATTCAAATGATGATTCAGTTCACGTTCGATGAGACGGCGACAGCGTTCGAATTGGCGACGTGTAAAATAAATGTGAAGCAGCCAATCAATGTTTGCATCTGACGGCATTTTGGGTGCTAATTGAACCAGTTAAAAAGGTCACTTCAAGCAATCCACCCAATCCTCCCAGTCCGCCCAATCCACTCACCTGTTTTAACCACCTCCAGCGAGGGTAGCTGAATGACTGCTCCGTTGCAGTTAATCTGCTCGCTGCCAGCCTCGTACATCAACTTTAGTCTAGTGGCAGCTGGCTGCTGTGTGGCAGACTGAAAAAAAGCTCTTTGCGAAGTTGGAATAATTGTTGTGGTTTCTGTTCGTACCTGCAACTAGCTGTTAGTTGCCATGGCTACAAATAACTTTGCGTGGGCAGTTTGGTTAAGGGTTGTCAGCGTTTGGTTTGAGCTGGATTTCTGTACTGGTTTCAATTTATATATACCCTTGCAGTAAGATCGTAATGAGTATGTCTTGCATAATTACCATTTGTGTTCTCCGGGATTACTTTTTAAAACTGTTCGTCATACACTGAGAAAGATAATCGTCCCGAATTTTTGAAATTTAGAAAATAGTATAAATTAACTTTAAAGTTAAATTATTGAATTTATAAGCTTTAATATTTATTAATAATTATTCAATTAAGAACGAATGTAAAATACCTGGAAATGATACATATTTTCTCAACATTTTAGAAAATTAGACTCTGAAATTAAAATAGAAAATCGCTGGATTTAAGAAAGTCACCAGCTTCCCAAATATACTTTCTGTACAATGAGGTGAGCTATCCTTGACATCAAAAGTAAGCAGATTGGCAAAGACTCAAGACTATGTTTATTCGGAGTGTAGAATATGCAGTGGTAGATGAATTTGGCTAATCGACTCTATAATCCACTATTTGGTGTATTACGACTAAGCAAATTCGAGGCCTTAAATTGGATGGCTTAAAATAAACTTGACAAAATAATTAATGCACGTGTTTCTATAAGCCGCCGCTTTGGCCAAAAGTGTTACTGGGCCAAAAGAAACTGAAATGGTATTCGAACAAATCGACGATGTGTATTTTTAATTAGTGGCCAACTTAAATGTCGACCCCTTTGGAAACCAATTGAAATGCAATTAAAACAACCTATAAATGTGATTGCAATTCAAATTGCAATTGAGACACAATTGGAACAGACAAAATACACTGGCAACAACTCTTAATAAAGCCGCCAAGAGAGACGTCTCCGTCAACACCTTTAACGCTACACCTCCCCCCTTCATCCACTTCTCTTCCTCCTTTTGATTGATCAGGGGTAATCACTCAATTTGAAATCAACACCGCTCAAGTGGCAAGTGGCAAACTTGCTCCGTTTGCTGGCCATTTGTGGATGATCATGAGCTACATTAATAATTAATTTACACTCAAAATATATCGCACAAAATGATTGGCTTAAGCTGAAAATGTTTTATTTTAAGACCAAAAATAGAGTTGCTTAGAAGGCAGGAAAGAGTTTCTTTATCCTTGTAGACATCATTACAACTGTTCGCATCGAAATTCAAATACCGAAAATAACAGTAAATTTAAGCACACCAAATAATTTATTTGGCTGTCGCTTTTTGTCTGGTGTCCAAAATTGTAAATGGAGTACGTGACTCGAGTGCGATAGTTGAAAGGAAATCTAAAAATATATCATTTTACTACTGTCAACACTTTAGATTAAAGTGAAGCATTGAGTGTTTTCTAAAAAATGACAGCAGTATTTAAGATATTTGTTTTCTGCCAATTAAGGAAATTTTATAGGCATTCTAAAGTATTTGCAATGTGAAATATATATTCACATATATATATTTATATATATATATTAGGATACAAATGTTTATTTCTCAATTCTTTTCCTAATTTCAATTCCTAGTTCAAATTTCTTGTTCGAAATTTCCCAGAAATTGCCGACAAATCTACAACATTCCCCAAACTGTGTTATATTTAAATTTCCCCTCAGTTTTGCAGTCACTGTGTAATTTCTTCAACTTCTCGCCGCACTGCTTGATTGGTTTGCGACTTGGCTAACTGAGTTTACAACACAAAAAACGGGTGTGCACGAATTGTGTCTTGACTTGCTGGCGACAGCTATGTGTCACGACTTAGCACTGCGCCAAATTTGAAAACAAACAACAAATAAATTTAATGGGAAATAATTACGAACTTTTGCTTTTTTTCTTTTTTCTTTATTTGTGCAGCTCAACTTGTTACGGACAGTAATCCTGTTAATTGCATGCCGGTTGCTTTGTTAAATTCATTCAACTTGTCCGACAAGAAATGCAGAAAGAAAAAGACATTTTTGCCGCTGGTCGAGTGCAATTACGACAACAACAACAACAGCAACGCATGCGTGACATTTTTGGGATATTTGTCGGCCGTTTTCCCTTCCCATCCCACAAGCGAAAAAGAAACAGAATAGCTGCAAAATGATTTACAGCCATTAGCAAAAAAAGATGGACTCAGACTCTGAATCTCGCTCTCTCTCTTGCTCTAACTGTCGCTCTCCACGCTGACTCTCTCGCTCCGACTTGCTGTCACTTCTGAATGAAGTGTGTTGGCACAAGGGGCCAAGGAGGCGGGGATGATGGGACTCAGTGCACTTTTCGAGTGTTGGTCAATATCGAAAAAAATGAAGGGACAGACAGTGGAATAGGCCGGTGCAGGGTGCACAGGGGGGGGCAGAGAGGGGCGTGGTAACCGGTTTTTAGCAACTGCGCAGTTTTGGCTGCATTTTATTCCTGCTGCTTTTTTTTGCGCTTTTTTTCTGTGTGTTTTTGCTTTTTATTATTTTGGGGCGCTAAAAAGGAAAATCAGCCCAAGTTGCAACAAGAATCAGAGACGCCTCTGCTGTTGCTGTTGCTGTTGTTGTTGTTGATGTTGTAGCCGTCACCCAGATTATCAGGGAAACTGGAGTAACCAGTTTTTATTTTTTTTTTGTGTTTTTTTTTTTTGCGTGCTGTTTGTTTGTGGCATAAAACCTAAATATAGAACCGTATAACTTGCAACTTCGGCCACAAGCCACAAACTGTTCATATTCCACGGCAACAAATTGCGATTGAATGTTGCCAAAATGCCCGCAACACACAAAAAAATTTCTAAAGTCTTAAAGTGCGCAAAAAAAAAAACAAATAAATAAAAAATAAACACAAACAATCGAAAATGATTTCATAGAATTTCGGCTTGGCGTTTTCGTTTTTATCTTATCAGTCACACACACACACACACACACACACACACACACATATCGCACTTGCGCCAGCTCATGTGTGTGTGCTTGTTTTTGTATGTATTTTCACCTTTCGTTTACCTGTTGATTTCAGTTGCATTGCGCTCTCCAAAGCAACTCTTTCGCTCTCTCTCTCTCTTGCTCTCTCTCTATCTATTTGCTGTCTGTTTGTGTGGGTGAGCGTAACCTGCATGTGTTTGCCTGTTTGTGCATGTGTGTGTGTGTGTGTGTGTGTGTGCGTCTGGCAGCGACTTTAGCGCTGGGATCGTTTGCCTTCGGCTTCGCTTGTGCCATTCGTTTGAAAGCAACGATCGCGCGCTGTTGTCGTATTTTCGCTTGTCGCTTGGCATCGGGATTTATGATTTCGTCTATACTCCATTTACAGAAGTTTACTCATTTCTGCGTCATTTGTGAATTAACGTGCTAAACAACAACAATAACAACAACAACAACAAGAAAAGTGAGTGTTGCAGAGTGCTTGTGTTTTATATTGATTATTGCTTATTGCAAATATCATGGCTAATACAAAGACTTTGAGTTTGGAACCGGCTTCATTAACAGCTAAATGATTCATAAAGATCTCGTTCGGCCTTAGTTTGAGCCATGGCCAGTTTTTTTTGGTTTCGGCTACCCTTTGTTGACTCACACAGCTTCTCGAAACAGTAAAAAAACATTAAAAGCCAACAATTGATTTTAACGTAAGAGAGACACAGCTAAATCTACATTGAAATTCGCAAAAAACAAAAGTGAGAAAAGCTATTAAAGAAATTAGTGAATTAAAAAAAAATTAAAATAAAAAATATTGCATAACTGTTGTCATCGCAGCAAAACCGCAAACCGTGAAACGAGTGACTTTAATTATCTGCTTATCGGCAACATTAACATTTGCGACTTTAATTACCGCCGTTAGCTTGTTCAGTTCATCATCAGTTGAGTTGTGGCAAATAAACATTCGAAATTTGATAGTATAAATTTCTTCTTGCTCTATCGAACATAATTTTCTTCGCTTCCCTCCCAGTTCGGTTGATACAAAATGTTTTTGTTATTTGATTGAGTTTTTTTTTTGTTTTGTAGTTATTGTTTTCCGTGGGCAAAACATGATTTAATTAAAATGTTGAAATTGTTTTTGTGGCTGTCAGAGTTTATTAAATGCGATATATTTGTTTATTTATTTCTTATTACTTTTGTGGTTTTTATTGATGTTATTGTTTAAATCGCTTGAACGTTTTATGCAACAAAACGCTAAAACTCAAATTTGTTTTATATATTTTGGAATATACACATATAAAAAAACACTTTTGTTTTTTATATTATTGTTTTTTTTGTAAATATCACTGAAACATTTTTAAGTTTGATGGGCATCCTTTAATATTGCAAAAGGGAATTGTGATTGTTATTTCGAATTGAAGTTGAATTTAATTAAAATGCCCTCCCACAAAATAAATTTTACGATTTTTCGAGTTCGAGTGCTTTAATTTGATTTCACATCGACCTTGCAGAGACATCATTTTAAGAGGTTTTTGTTTTGTTTTTCACTGATAGACTGCTCTGGTATTACCCAATTTTTAATTACTATTACTAATAGATAGCTGCTTGGCTGTCTTTTCATTTAATGTCATACGATGTGTTCTCCAGATACGAGTGTGTTTATTTTGCCAAAACATATATTTTCAAGTTCTCCTGCCAGCCAGATAATTTGCTTCGGCGCTTATCTCTTAGCTGATTAAAAGAATTCTTGTTTTTTCTTTTCTGCACCTGCAACCATTCAAAACATTTAAAGGGGGAATCATATGTACCTTAATAATCAAAAACATTAGTTGGGATATTTAACATATTCTTTGAAACTATCATAAAAACTATTTTGTATTTTTATTGTAACGATATGACAATGCTTTCAAGTATAGAAAACTAGTCTTATATTTAAGGGATACATTCGAATTTAGTTAAAATATGAATAATCCTTGAAATTGGTGAGTACTTTTAATAATCTGCAAGTAAAATTAAAGTTCCTATTTAAGGGAGTGTATCCCACAAATGTTTATGTGATAATTTAGGGTTTCTTTAGGCAATTTAATAGTTGTTTTTGAAATATTGATGTTCGTCTCTCAAGATATTTGTTATCCAGAATCAATTAATAGTCTCAGTACAGGCTGACTACTGGTAATCTCCTAGTCGAGCACACATACTTGTTCCATTTTCTAAGGTGGAGCTTTTCCAAAACACGAACAAAAGAAAAGTTTACATGTGTTGTGATGTGTGTATGTATTCTCTCTATGGAGCTTATCATTTGCCCTTTTGTGCGAACCAGCAGTTCTAGATTAAGGAATATATATGACGGGAAATGAGGATTGAAATTCGGAAACGAAAGCACCTCAAACAATTGAAAACAAATGTTCGTTTGATGTGTAAATGCCTACAGAGGCTAGAAAGCAATGTAAACCAAATACAAGCAATTAGTATAATAACAAAATACGCTTATACATACATACGTATATTTACATATATATATATATGTGTATACTATATACATTTACATATACAGACACATTACGATATGCACAAGTCAAATCAACAACAAGAACACAACTCAAACAGATTTTGCCAGTCGCTGCTTCTGGCGCTGCCGCTGCCGCTGCCGCTGTCGCTGCGGCTGCTGTTTTTTTTTTTTTAGTTTGATTTTATGGGGTTCTTCTGCTTTCGGTTTCTGCGTCGGTCTCAACGTCTGGGTGTAGACGAGCACAACATATAGCGGCCATATAGTTGAGCAAAAACACAAAGAGAAACACAAGATTGCCCAAGCAAAGCAACGAAATAACACCCAACCAGATACCCTGTAGTCAAGTTTTTAGTTCGCGTGAATCATATATGTAGTTTTTATTGAAAACACCTTGAATAGCTTGAAGTATTACACTGTTCATTACAAAATTTAAGTTGATAAACAAAAAATAATAATAGCAAATAAAATCACAATTTGCAACTGAACATTCAATGTACGCATGTGTGTCACACACATTGCGCGCGCGTGTGTGTGTGTGTGTGTGTGTGTGCAACTGTGAACAGAAAATGCTAAGTATGCGAATTTATTGACCACTGCTGGTTTTCTTCATTAAATTTGCACAATTTATCAATATTATACCAATTACTGCCACATAAAAATGAGATATCTGTTGATATTGATCCAGTGCATAAACACTATGTCAAGAAAGTGTTTTGACAAAGGAAAAAATGAATATTTTCCATGTCTCTTGCAAAAATTATATGCTTTATTAATGTCTACAATTCTGTGGAGTTCAAGACCAAAACAAAACAAAATGAATTAACTACAACAATTTTGAAATATTGAAACGCAAAGTCTCCGTTCTGTGGACAGTTCAAGACAGTGTCTTTTGTCTGATTTGTTTTATATTTATACAGAATATGTATGTATATAGATATATACCTTATGTGATGGTGGGGTTTTTATGTCTGCCAGTTGACATTTACACAACTGCATGATACCCCTTTGCCGCCACTTTTAATGGGTCCAGGGTATATGAATACTGTGGCATGGCCCCAAAATGCAGGCAGCGTTGTTGACAGCACCGTCGACTGCGACGCCGGCAGAGGCGTAGCTGCCACTTGCTTGAAAAGATTTTTAGTTCGAAAAAACATTTCACATAAGAATTTTCGGTTTCGGTTTTTGCTTTAGTTGAGAGAAAATCGTCGCTTAGTTAACGTCGCCCCAAAAAACACCTCGAACAGACCGCAAAACAAAAAGTCAATCAATTAACGAAACCATCATCAGCAAAAGTGTGTATATAGATCACATAAATATCTATATTTATATATATATATATATATATATCTTTGTATATACGTATAAACATGTTTATTTTGTACTCTTTATAAAATTCAGAAGTGAATTTCAAGATAAAACATACAGAAAACAAGCAAAAAAGAAAAAAAGAGTTAATCAAATGCGTAACTGAGAGCTGACATCATCAGCAGTAATAATAGTATCGATAACAATAATATAATACTTGTGTTATCAATCATCAAAATAATGTAATAAATCAAATTTCTCTTTCTCTCTCTCTCTCTCTCTTTCTTTCTTTTTT
Source organism: Drosophila setosimentum (assembly GCA_035043505.1). Taxonomy (NCBI): domain Eukaryota; kingdom Metazoa; phylum Arthropoda; class Insecta; order Diptera; family Drosophilidae; genus Drosophila; species Drosophila setosimentum. The sequence goes on along the minus strand of JAWNMY010000003.1, from coordinate 11,075,422 downwards.
TAGGGCCTAACTAGTGCTTGTGTTATTGTAAATAAATTTGTGTAAGTTTCTGTGCATGGTTTCTGAAGGTTAAACCGAAAACCCAACAACAAAATTATATATACACTCATTTAAATATATAATTATATATATATATATTTATATATATATAGAGCTAAAACCCTTACGAAACAAAAAAAAAACTCGCGTACAAAAATTAACCAACCGTTTCGAATTCTTCTACAAAACAATAACAAAAAATATTATAAAATTTTCTTCTGGCACTCGCTAAACGGTGGCTATAAACAACAACAACAGCAACAGCAGCGGCAACAAGAGTGGCAGCAGCAAACATTTTCTGGATTCAAGCAGCTAGAAAATTTAGTACGTCGTATCAGTTTTGGCCAGATCACGGACACAGATACAGCGGACAGACAGCAGCAGCGGCCGAATACAGATAATATTATTCAAAAATTTTTAGAAACTTTTCAAGGTGAGTTTATTTTTAGCAACTTCGAAATGGCTGCGCGGATTTCTTTCCGAAATTTTCTATCTCATCTCCCCACAAAAAAAAATATTTCTCTCTCTGTCGTTTAATTTTTGCGCTCTGCGCCATCAGCTAGATACAGTATCTGCCAGATACATATATCGCTAATAGTTATGTTCCTCTTATGTTCCTCTCTCTCTCTCTCTCTCTATATATAATTTTCTCTCTCTTTCACTCGTCACTGGCAAAATGCATTCATTATTATTTGCTGTTGGGGCCATAATTTAATTTGTAATATTAAAATAGTCAAGATTCTTTCACGCTTGCTCGTATATTAGATAAATAGGCGCCAAAAAGATTATAATGCATCTCTAGGTCAGCGTGAAATGTATCTTTGGACTGGTGTTGTAAACGTGCCTGATTCATTGCCCAATCGGACAGTTTGTGCGACTGTGTCTGACTGTTTGGCAGTGAGTCTGTCTGGCTATTAGAATAAATATATTCACATTATTTGACTGTACAGTTTCTCGATTTGCCTTTGCGATGGCAATTGCGTTTCTCTTCACTTTGCTTTCGAGTTCTTTTCTGCTTGATCTATTTTCAGCCAGCAGTCAGTTAGCTAATACCACACACACAAACACTCCCCCCCCCCCCAATCCCACCTCCCTTCGTATTGCTATTGCCAATACTCTCACATCGCGTATACGCATTGCGCTTTGTTGCTGTTTCTGCCACAATACTCATACGTAATTCCAATTTTCATTTTCATTTTCATTTTCCATTTTCCAATTTTGCTAAAGACCACCAAGCAGATAAGTGATGTAACGCCTACGCCCACATCTGTGGCTTATACAATGTTTATTTGTTTGTATTGGCAGCATTTGAAATTTGCTATTAGCCACGTCAATATCTTCTTTGCCCTGGCATTTCACACTGGTTCATATTCTCACTTCACATTTGAAGTCTAATGAACTCTGGGATATTTCACCGGAATCATTAATCACCTGGGCCATTAGATATTTATTTACTATTTGGTAGTTTTAGGTTTGCGATTAAACATTTCTCACCGAATTATTTATATTTCTTGTGTACATTTGATTCATAAAATGATAAGGCTAATCGGAACTCGTTTGAACTTTGGGCGCAGCAATGAATCAAGTGGAATTCGAAGTGTTGTTGCTGATAAGCTTTCAATACCAGTTCAAGGCGTCATTCGTTTTGCCATTTCAGTCATTCCATGAATTCTCATGAATAAGTGACGAGCTCTATAAGAGCAGTGGCAATTAGTATTGCGGCAATCGGATTGTATTTCCACCCATTTGCAGCTGGCACTGCCACTGCCACTGCGACTGTGAATGAATTGCTTTGTATGTTGCCCACTTGAGCGAATGTGTATTTTTATCAGTTGGGTGTAATTAATTAGGAACTCACAACTCAGAACCGACGAAGACGATGACGTCAGTGGCGAGGGTTGGGGAGGGGCATCACTCGAAACTGCAATAAAACTAATGCAAATCAAGTCATAAATTATGAGCCAAACAGCAGGCGACTGTCGCCAAGACCAAAGACTGCCAGAGAACAGTGGGGTTAAGGGATGGACAGGGGAAGGGTGGGGGAACAGAGGGGTAGAGGTGGTTGTGGGTTGTGGGTTGTCTCTATAATCGAGGAAGTGGGGACGGCGTAATGAGTGCAGAATAAAAAGCGCCACGCCGCGCTCATTAGAAACGTATTTATACAGGCGACGAATGACCGTCTGATTTCCCTTCCCTCCCTTCCATAACCATCCCTTTCCCCCATCATTGGCAGAGCTGTGCATCTCTGTTCTGCGTGACAATATTTCATGGCTTACAAGCAAGAAGCAAGAAAAAGTAGAACGAGTAGATTTTTATTTTGCAGGCAACTTGTATTAAATGATGAACTGCTGAAAAGTGTGCCTGAATTGTGCTTGAAATGGGGCGCTAGTGGGTGTACCATGGGCGTGGCTTGATTTTTTATACAACCTGCTACCTTTATTATACACTTCACACTTGCCGACTCCTGCTTTGACATGTGCAAAATATACATATCATATTCTTAAAACTTTACATCTTGTACAAAACCAATATGCTCTACTACCTTTGGTAGCAGTATACAAATATAACGTGCTCTACCAATTTCTGTGTGTTTTAATTATTATCAACGTAGAATGCGAAAATGCAATAAAAGTGCAGACAAAGAAAAGAAAGAAAACCACCAAAACAATTTTGCAAGAATTTAACCTTCATGAACTGTCATGCTAGGTTGCCTTCCATTTAAGTTCCCTCTCTCTCTCTCTCTGTCTCTCTCTCTCTATATATATATATATATATATAGAGACAGATATATATAAAGAGAGAGATATATATAACTGTCCCTCTCCCTTTACCTGTTTCGCTCTCTCATTTCTCAACTAATGTGCTGATGTGTGCATATTTTATTTTGCTGTTTTGGTTTTCAGAGCTCGTGTGTCACTCACAACATTGCAAACAACATCAAAAGTTCATAATTAAACACGTAAGAGCTTTGCGGTCTAACTAATACTCTGGTAACATATCCTTCCTTAATAGCACCATAGAAAAAGAGATTAAGTTAGGAAATATATTTAAAAGCTTATATTTGGATGAAAACAGTTTTAAGTTTCTTTCAATTGAGCTATTTACTTTGTCGTACTCCAAATCCAATTGGATAAAACAGCGACACACTTGCCCAAAACTGGTCATAAATATAGGGAGAGAGGGAGGGGTAGGGGCAAGTGGGCTTACACAACTCGATCAGCGAAATTTGACTGCAAAATAAACACGTAGCCCCCTTCGCAATTACATAACAATCACAATGCGTTCAAAATAAACGCCCACAATAATCGCAATGTTGAAGATGATCAGATAAAGTTGTCTACCGCAGCACACCACCCCACCACACCACACTACACCATAGCATACCACACTACACCATAGCATACCACACCACACCCCTCACCGCTCAGTGGTGTTGCCCAGCTGGTTTTTGCAGCAGACAAACGTGACGTGCAAATAAACAATTTTTGTCTCAACCGCAAAAGTCTCAATGAGATTGTTTTAAGTGTCAGTCTCTTTCTCTACGTCTGGCCGACTAACTGACTGACTGATTGACTGACTGACTGACTGGCTGGTAAAAATCCGCATAAACAACAGCAGAGCACTGCAGCACTGATTGCTGTCGAACAGTTAACACGAGCTATAAAAATTATAATAAAATATGATTATGTTGTTTGCTGTATAAAAACGTGCTCTTTGCAATTTCCTCATTTTCAAATGATAGAAAATCTATTTTCAAACGCACAAAATCAAATTTGTTAAACAGATATTTCTTTACTTTGTCGACTCCTATAAAAAATATATAAATAAATGTATATTGTTCGTTAAGAAAATGAGCCGAATATAATGTGTTATGTTAATGTAGTCAAAATGAGTGCAACCTTTGATATTTGTATTGTGTGGCTTTCGGTGGCCTTCGACAAGTTGACTTGGTGCAAACATAAATCTATATATTTGTACAAGATTTCAATTTATTTTTACCACCACCAACAACTATTTCGATCGCGAATTGCCGCACAGACGTCAATGCCAAAGTCACATATCAAATTTGATTGTCACATTTTTTGTACGCATTTTTCTTGAATTTTGTTGTTTTGTTTGACAGCCGAAAGAACCATCTCAATGAAAATTCCTGCCGATGCTTCCATTTACCAAGCAGACCTCGCCAATTTGTCCTTACCCTTGTCGATTCGCTTCTATCAGAAGAAGGCCAGTGCGGAAATTGGGCGCATCGTTTGCAGACGACATGCGACGAGGAAAATGTGCTTAGCATTGATCTACGTATGAATATTATTCCACTATATACACACACATATAAATCGTTCATAATTTCTATAAATTCTGCCAGCGAAAATATCTTTCAATGAAAATTCAAAATACAACAAATATAAATGTATGTTTTATACTTTACTGGGCCTAAACGGCACGAAAATAAATTATAATTTGCACACGACTTTGCCGCAAAAGCAAAATCATCCGAAGAAATGTTAAAATCGTGTAGGCGTTTGACAGTCGTATTTTTCTTCTATTTTCTTTTATTTAACGGCAGCTGCAAATTCCATATGAATAATTACGATTAAATAATGCCATTTGACATATGCACAAATTCTCAAAGAAATTCTGTGGCCATTGACTGGCCTGAAGTGCAACTCGGTTATTGCAACCGAACAGCTCGGATTACCAGAGAATCACAAATGAGAAAAGTGCTCAAATTGACATAAAGAACAGCCGGCTTTGACACTTGAAATAGTTGTTGGCTGAAAAATATATATTTTAAGTAGACCGAACGACCGAGAAACATACGCAGCAACAAATGTGTTTGAGCGGAAGGTGGGAGGGGGGGTTGTGTGTGGTGGTAAAAGTGTTTGTCTTTTGACACTTGTCGACGTCCATTAAACAAACTGACAAATTGGAAGAGCTGCTAGCTCTAACATAAAATGTTTGTCGCAACAAACAGAGGGGCAATGAAACAGGTGTACTCAACTATAAGTATTCCCTGTATATTACACTGTTATATGATACATTTTACAGATAAATTTCATTTTGATTAATATGCAACCATCCACAAGATACTTGGCACGCATCTGTGCAGAGTGCGTTGTGTCTTGATGTGGCATGGTTAACAAATTCATTTAAGTGTTTTCACTGTTGCCATTACAAATTTGCCAGAGCCGCCTTTTTGGCCGTGTGTAAAAGCCAGCAATTTGTCAACTTAATTGCTGCACTTTGTAAGCTGTCACAGCATCGACAACGAGCCAAAGCACAGCCCGGACAGGACGACTTGAATAGGACACCCACTCGAAGGCAATGCCATTGCCTATATCTGTGCCTTTGCCTCTGCCACTGCCATTGCCTGTGTCTGTGCCTCTGTCTCTGTCTCTGTCTCTGTCTGTCGGCAACTGCTTCGTTTGGCAGGCAATTGCCTAGGCTAATTTTTGGTGGGTGGCTGGTATGCAACAAGTGTTGAGCGCCTGCAGCTGGTTGCCATAACTCAAATATAGGCCCCCATAAATGTTTTCCAAATTTGATTGAGAATTATGGACGGCCTTACATACCGAGTTGCATAGATAAGCATGTGTGTTTGTGTAAGCATGCCATGATGTTGCTGCCACTTAAGCCTTTTGCATTGCCTCTTTGGCTGCCACAAGTGCGGTTTATCAGCATGCCCCAATCTAGCGCCTGTCAGCAACAACAAACAACTAGTTAATTCCAGTGCCAATGCTGGGCAGGCATACCAGGATCAGATTTAGCCAGTTGTCAGTTGTCTCCAGCCTCTTGTCTGTAAGCTGACCGCGTGTTGCATCTGAGTCCGTGCAGCACATTTGCATATATGCAATTTCATTTCGGTTAATTGCATTTTGTTTGCATTAAAGCCACAAATTATGCGCAAATGGTAATTAAAACTAGTTTTAAATTAATTGCATTTGTATATATTAAATCAAACGGCAAAATGCATTTCGTTGACTGCATAATGAGGAAGCCATTTCAATCTCTGTCTCTGTCGATTTATCTGTCCCACATCTATCTTGTTGTTGTGATTCCTCTGTGCTTGTAGTTAATCTGTTAAGCCATATTTATTAAATGTGCAGCAAATAGTCAGTTGCGATCATAATAACCCAACAAGATATTAAGCACTTCTGACAATGTGTTTTGCATTATCAACACCAATTTGATAAACACATCATTTGTTCATTTTACATACGTAAAAGTCAACAAATGTCCTACATAAAGAAGTGGAAAATTCGAAAAAAAGGGTTAATTGAATAGTTCTGTGTGGCTAATTAAATAAGCTCACTGGTAATTACGCTTTAATAGCTCAAAGAACTAATATGGCATTAACTATTTCAGTGGCAAATTATATATTATATTTTCATTATTTTCAGTTCAGTTCTGATTTTTTTTTTTTACCATTGTTTAATTCTGTGGTTGAAACAATGACATAAAATTTAATTTATAGGATTTGTGTTTGATTTTTTTTTGTATTATTATTATTTTAATTACTTTATGTATATGTGCAGTGCGGCGATTTTCATGTATTTGTTAATGTGACATATTTAAGCGAAATTTATCGCACACAAAAACAAATCTCGATTCAGGAATATGAAAGTTAATTTATATTAAAATTGAGCATCGACTGATTGGTTGATTGAGGAGTGCTGAACTGATATATCGTTTTCAGGCATAAGACGAGGTTAGTGGGCAAATAAAGTAGTCAACGTTTAAATGGAAAAGATTCCCGAAACGAATAATATTTTCTAGAAGGAGAAAAATGATTCAGATTAATGCATAATACCGCCAGTGCAGGCAATGGCATATTTGCAAACAAAACAAGAAAAACAATGAGAAAAAAAAACACAAACAATTTAATTAAACAGTTGTCGAACACAGCGACAGTAAAGAACAAACAGAGTGTTATGAACAACAGCAATTTGTATACATTTCCTTGCTTTAAATATATTTTTCGATTGCCTCAATTAATCCATGTATTTGTACATAAATATTATAATAGTTTAGGCCTGTGTGAAAAATAGCTTTTAATTTTTTGCGTAATGGATTTTTAATACAATTGCAAATAGTGTCATATAAAATTAAAATTAATTTTCAGCTTAAACTTCGTTTAAGTATGAAATTTTTATCGAAATCAAATTGAAATTTATAATATAAACGCAGCACACATAAATTAATAAATATTTTCTATCTTTTCTGATAAAAACGATATTTCAATTTGATGGAATAATTATAATCCCACCCCATCCACCCTCATTAATTATGTGCAATCAAAATATGCACAAACTAAGCTCGTTTCTGTATCAATTTACATATTGCCAGAGTGGGTAATATTTGTTGGCAATAATAACGAAATGCCAATTTCCATTTTTTATATGCACATCTAATAATTTAGTTAGAACAACTCCTAGGATACATTTATATACAATAATAATATTATTTGGTTTTGCCATAAAACACCCGCAGAAAGTACGTTTGGCTTTTGGCAAAGTTTTAAGCTTCAAGTTCTATCAAAGGTATTATCTGATAAACTGACAAACTTTACAGCTTTCAGTGCTGTTAGCGTCCAGTGCAAGTGTATTAAAAATTATATAGAGTAAATTGTAATCATTGCAAACTTGTGCACTTTCAAAGGACAGACATGGATTACATTGTGGTAATGAACTTATCACACGCCTGTCTGCCTCCGAGTGGGCTCCGGACTATCAATGCCAGCCAGGCAAGACTAAAGGAAAGACACAGACAGACAGACAGACAGAGAGACAGAGAGAGAGAGAGAGATAGTGAGAGAGCGAGAGAGGGAGGGAGGGGGTAGGGGAAAGAGAGAGTTGACCACCCACCTGTGCAGCAGCTGTTGGTGGCGAGGAGTGTGACAAGTCAAGGTGAACAGTGCGTGGCCATTGCCCGGACAAATATAGAACGTGGACAGCAAGAGATGTGCTAAGCAAAACTTTAAATGATTTACAAAGACATCTACGACTGATTATCTTACTGATTGACTGACTGACTGACTGACTGACTGACTGGCTGACTGGCTGACTAGCTGTTCCATAGCATCTCAACATTGGCGCATTCTCAATGTCACTTGCATTCCGTGTTGGCATCGCTTTTAGACGTGCTCTTCGCGGCTCGCCAGTTGACAGAGCACTTGAAAGCGCCAAGAAGCAAAATAATCACAAAGAAACTAACTAAAACAACAAAACACACAGGCGAAAGCAAGGTGTCACTTTTGTCAGCTCTCATTTGAGTGTGTGTGCGTTTCTGTGTGTGTGTGTGTGTGCCATGCAAAATATGAGCAAAAAAAATGTAAACAGAAAATGTGAAGCCAAACATTACGTATACGCCATGTACAACGCACAGCTAAAAACTGAAAGTTAACAGAAAATGAACAAAAAATTCAAAAAAAAAAAAAAAAATACGACTTTTCGAATACTCAAGTGTTTTGATGGACTGGCACATGCAGAATACTTCCATATGTTGTTGTCGGTTGCTGTTGTTGCTGCTGAGTGAAAAACTTTAGCGTTTTTGCAGCGCTTGATAAGCGCCGCACACAGCAAAAAGTCGTCGAGCCGTTGAGTTACGCCCATTTAGCACGCGCATTGCATTAGACAGACTGAAGAGGAACAGCAAGCAGCAAGCAGCCATCAGCCAGCAGCCCACAGTCAACAGTCAACAGCCAGCCAGTAGCAGCAGCAGCAGCAGCAGAGTGGTCCATGTCCTAGTCGGAGTTGCATCACGCACACACATGACGTCACGTGCATGTCACGTCACGTCGCATCAGCGGATGCCTTAGCAATGGACAAAAGCGAAAACACTAAAGCGACACACAAAAATAAAAAAAAAAGAAGGAAGCAAAACTAAAAATCACTCCACTCCCGGCACAACTTCAGTTTCACTCTAGCCAAAGTTTAGTTCGTGCAATACTAACAGAAACCAGTAGCAAAAAAAAAAAATAAAAAAAGAAACTGAAAAAATCAAAATAAGTTGGCGGGCATAAAAAAAAAAGAAAAAGAAAAAGGGGAAAAAAAAGAAAACGCAGTCGCACAGTTTGAAGTGTACGTGAAATTTGCATAAAGGCGAAATCAACGCGTTCGCTGCTTGGCGACTGACTGGCCCCCGGGAGTAAAGAGATCCAAACAACACACATACACACACACACACAAATACATATGCATGGATGTGTGTGTGTGTGTCTGAGTGTGTGTGGTATTTCGCATGGGTTGTTATTCCATGTCAGCCTCAATAGCGGCTGCTGCGTTTTTCCCTAATTTCCCCTTGACAGTTAGTGGGTAAATGTCGCAGCGATGACACGTCACACGACAGCCCAGAGCGAGTTATGAGCAGAGAGTGGGAGATCAAGAGACAGATAGAGAGAGACAGAGAGAGAGAGAGAGAGAGAGAACCACATATAAGCAACTTCACTTTTCTTTGGCCCAAAAAGTCAACATCAACAGTAAAAGCAACAACAGCCAGCAGCAGAAAATAAATTAAATAAACTGGCAAGTAGTTTAGCTGCTTCTTAAGGTTGTGCTCAATGCAACTCGGCCACTTGAGGTGCACACTCGTTGCATTTTCCTTGCCTACCACCCCCCCCCCCCCCCACGACCCCCAATGGACATGCAACGCAACGCAGCACAGCACCTTTGGTTACTCCCTGGAAGATGTGAGATCTCGTTTTGGTTTGGTTTGGCACTCTAGAAACTCTGGCTCTGGCTCTGGCTGTGGCTCTGGGTCTGCCTTGCGTGTTGGCACAGGGTCGAGTGCCTTTTAATGAGCTGTTGCATATGCAGTTTATTAATGTGTTGAAAATCCCCCAACAACAACAACAACAACAATAACAACAACAACAATGAAGCCAACAAAAACAAAAACAAAATGCCCACAGTCCGAATGTGCTTTTACGGTTTGTTGTTGTTGTTCTTCTTCTTCTACTTGCTGTTGTTGTTGTTGTTGTTGTGTTTTTTTTGTGGCATGCCAGACCAAAGTTTGTCTAACTTTGAATTTGTTTAGGGCCATAAATTATTCAAAACCTCTTACTTGCAATTAGGGTGTCTCATTAGAGCTAAAGATTTTCCCGTATTGTGTTGATTTTCTTCTGCTTGATTATTTTAGTATTAAAAGAAACAATTCTTAAATGCTACTTTATGCAATCGGTTATTATTGAAAGCTGCTGGAATGAGTTTTTCAATTTCTAAATAATAGTGTATGATTAAAATCGAACTCTTAGTTGTGGTGATTAAGTTTCTTAGTTATCTCTAAAATCGCACAAAAACCCATTATCGTGAATGTAAAAATTCATCTGCAAAAAAAAAGAAGCAATGAGCCAAAACGTGAATTGCGTGCCCTCAGGCCACTGAGATACCCTGTACTTCTGCCAATTTCAGCTAAGCACTGCTGACACAATCATTTCAACTGTTAATTCTGATTTGCCCCTTTCGTTGGTTGAATATACCCAATCTAATAAGTCCATGGCGAGCATAAGGTACTCAAGCATTGTGCAGCATTATGAAAAAAGATTTTGAGCACCGTGCGAAATCAGCAAACCGAATTGGCGTTCCAGTTACCATGCCCCCCCCTCGTTTGCCACCCGCCGTCACCCGCATGACATCATCGGCGTCAAAAGAGGCAACGATCCGCGGTGGACAACTGAGTGGATGATGCCTCAGTTGGTTTCAGTTTCGGTTTTCGTTTCGTTTCGTTTTGGTTTGGTTTGGTTTGGTTTGCTTTCTGAGGTTTCGGTTTGATTGCGTTTGGCTTCTAATCTTTGCTTGACTTCTATTCTCATTGTGGTTGATGATGTTGTTGTTGTTGGTGTTGTTGTTGGTGTTGCTCGATTAGGGGCCGGTCGGTCGGTCGGTCATTCGCTTTATGCGGGTCAACAAAATAATGGTCGAACCGAACTGTCGAACAGTTGGTAAGAGAGACGGTCAAGCTAAACAGAAAATGGCTAATGGCTAATGGCTATAAACATGTGTGTCTCAGAATCAATTTGATGTTTGTTTTTGTTGTTTGGCTGCTATTGAATATGATGGAATTTCATGTGCGCTGTGCATAGTTCTATTCAATTTCGTAAGGCAATTGGCTTAAATGATCCGGTTTTCTACTCGTTCGCATGATATGCTTTGTTAAAGAAATTATTCAAATGAATTTTCATGCGAAAAGCCTCGCCCAAAAAATAATATGCACACATGCCAATGCCATAAATCTCCAAAACTACCCAATGCAAATTGATTTGTTGCTGTCCCTGAATCAAATAAAATGAAATGCAACGGCTGTTGTGACGCAGGGGCACTGGATAACTGAGGCAAGCATTTGCACACACAAGAAAAAACAAGTCCAGGAGCGGACTGTATGCATATTTTGATTGATATGACTACAACTCAGAGTTACTCCACAAGTTATACACTTAACTCATAAAGGAGAGAGAGAGAGGGAGCGAAAGAGAGAGGGAGAGAGAGAGAGAGAGAGCCAAAAAGAGAGTGAGAATTTGTCATGATGTATCTGCTCCTGGCTTGAACTGAATGAGGGGCGCCCATTTGACGATTGCAGTTTGTCATTGGAGGCACTGATGGATGCCTCCTTTGAATTGGAAAATCCGCTCCTGACCAACATTAATACCAATACCAATACCAATACCAATACAATACAAATACGAGTACCAATGCCAGCGTCAACAGCAATAATAACATCAGCTACAACACCAACACAACAACAATAATCGCCATGCAAAATCAGCAGGCACAGCATGACGAATGGGAATGTGTCGGCTGCTCTCGACTGCATATAAATAAATTTTAATTTGCCAATTGTGTGTAAAACTTATTAGCGATAAGTTTTGTCGCTGCTGCTGCCGGCCAGGGTGTCATACGTTCGTACACATTTGTATTTACATGCCACACACTCTCACACACACACACACACACACACACACACACAAGAGGACAAGAGCTTTGTTTGCATATTTTTGACTGTGTATCGCATGAGGAAACAAAATACGTGTATCCGTTGCTAGTCACCTGGCATTTGGATATTAGTCATAAAGCTGCAATGAATTGGACATAAGCTTATTAATGATATCTATAAACCGTTCGCCAACAAATTAAGTCAGACAGGCAGCCAAATCGACATACCCCTGCTTCTACTCCACGGCACTTTTTGCATGCGTTAAACTTATGACTAAATCGAATAGAATAGGTTAGATTAGGTTATGCTGATTGTTAGCTTGACCAATTTGAACCGTGATCGTTATGCGGCATGGACAACCTAGCTGTATGTTTTCCTATCTGCCAGTGTGTTGCTAATGAACTAAAGAGTTGTTGAGTCAACTATTAGAATCAGTATTCAGTTGGATATTCACCGACCTATCCATATGTTTTTGGTTAGCCCATTAAGACCCATTTCTAATGCCAGTAATTAGCCAGAGACACACACACATACACACCCGTATATACACACACCTCCACACATCCTGATGGGGATTCGCACTCGTAACTGACTTGAATCACAGGATCCACTCAGCTGGCGTTTATGTTTGCACACTTTCGGTTTGTGGCGCGTTAATGCTGTGTGTCGGGCACTTGGCGCAGCTCTTTTTGGCTTTTCACATTTATTTAATATTTTAATTAAATTATTTCAGTGCATGTGCATACGTTGCTGGCCCAGCACAGGCCCAGCGCCGGCCCAGTCTAATGGGCCAACTTCACATGGCGGCAAAGCATTTACATGCAAATGCTGCCGTGTTATGGGCCAAGTTAAGGCGCCAGTACACACATCTCCCACATACACACACACACACACACACACACACACAGACACACACATATTGTGCATGTTGTGGACTTCTCAGATCGAGCTGGTGCCATTACCACCCGCACTTAACGTTAATTAAACTGCTGTGTGTGCTAAAATGTGTCTCTGTCTCTGTCTCTGTCGCCATAAGCGTGTGTATGTGTGTGTGTGTGTGTGTGTGTGTTTGTGTGTGTGTGTGACGCAACTGCCTGGTATATTCTGCAAGTGGCCGTAGACTCGTTACCGTGTCCTTGTCCTTTGTAGCTGGCAGCTGCTGTCGTTTTAATAGCTTAATGTAGTTACTTCCACTTTGAGTGTCTTCCTGCCATGCTGCACCGAGCCAGTCAACAACCAACAGCCCAGATACAGGCAGTGGGTGTAAGCGTGTGGGATTGCGATGGTTTAGTGGGAGGGGGCGGTGTGGGTGTGGGTTTCTTCCTCGTGTTTTTTTTTTGTGTTGAGCATAGGTTTTTGGTGTGCGTCTTTGCTAATAAAAAACACAACACTCAGCAAAATTGTTATGCAGCAAACTAAATCAACAGACACACACAAGCACTCACACACGAGCACTCACACGCACACAAACGCACACACGAACACTCACACATACACTGTACAAATTACACAGCAGCCATGACGACTATAACCAGGAAAAAGCCATGTAAGCCACACTTACATAGACAACTGGCCCCCGGTTTCATGTGCACTCAATGCGTGCATTTTTTGCACACACTGTAGAGTTGCTGCTAGATGAGTACGATGGCAAAGGGAGGGGTGCGCACAGTGGCACAGTGGTCTGTGTGCGCGATATCTAACAAAGTTTAACTCGTTTTATGTTTTGTGCCCGTCATCAGTTGAATGCTATAGGGTATATTGAATCGTCTACTCTACCCTAAGTTAACGCATTTGACCACCTCTGCCTGTGTTTCTATGTGAGTAAGGGTATTCTTGTAGTGTACTCATCTGAATATTATTGCTGTTAGAAGTAGTTGTATCGTAGGCGAAAGTATGTTGGCAGTTTGGCACCAGACTTTTTTTGCATGCGAGCATACGCTGGCAGCTGCAGATGCCACAGAGAACAAGGCAACCCAGATACGATGAGGACAAGGATTAGGAATTGGGTGGGTTTGTTGCTAGGATTACCATGTTGTATGCGAATGCATGCATGCCTGAATAATGCCTTTATTAGTGGTGCCCAGAGGAGCTCGAATCGTGTTGGTATTTTTCCAACATATTTCAATTGTTGTTGTTTTTTTTTGGCAGTTGCTTCGTTGATTTTATATTCATTAATTAGTCGTCTACGTGATATCAAGTATAGTCACAGTATGTCTCCCATGTTGCGGTTGTCGCATTGTATTCTCACCTACGTGTCGCTTTATTCTTGTTCTATTTACAGCACCAGCAACTACAACAACAAATTCCGGCTTAGTGCAATAGGAAAATGGCCCAACCACAATTGCTGCAAATCAAATTGTCACGTTTCGATGCCCAGCCCTGGGGATTTCGCCTGCAGGGCGGTGTGGACTTTGCCCAGCCTCTGTTAGTGCAAAAGGTGAGTGCCACGCCCAAACTACAAGTGGGCGAATGTTTTACACATATTCAATTATGCTCAGATTTACTTTAATTTTAACAACTGGCCACAAACAGTTGCCAAATGGAATTTATGCGTTAAAAATTGGATGGCAAAAAGCTTAAAAAAAAGATACCGAAAAACAAAACAAAATTGTTGGCTGAAAAGTTAATTTAGTCGGGCATTTAAATGCTGGGTTTGCTTTCACAGACAGTACCCACTAAAAGTGAATAAAAATATTTTATCATGAATTGTTGCAATTGGGTATAAGAAATTCAGGGACAAATTGAATAATTAAGGTTCTGTGCAGATTAAAATTGTATATTAAATCATGGATTTTTGAGTGCACCCTTAAATATATTGCAATTATTGTATTTATGTTCTACAGTTTTATGTGATGGTAACTACGAATGTGTGTTAGGACTGGGTACAGGGTATTTTTAAAAATAAATTTGTAGCTATTTGTTTTTTTGCGCACGGAACGCTAAAAGTTTTACCAATTATTTTCCAACAAAATTTCCTTTGCTGTCATTTTGGATATGAGTGTATATACATATGTGTATATGTATTTGTATATACATATATGCATTATATACTATATCTAATCATTTTACATATCCGGCGACACGCATGTGAATTTCAGCAGAACACTTAAATCTTTTAGTAGTCAGTAGGGTGCTTCTTCTTTCCGTATTTATAATAAATATTTATCTACATATCTATATTTATAAACGACATATCGACATATGTACATAGTTTTTATTTTTTTTTAATTTTTTTATTGTAGATTGTGCGGCTTTTATTCATTTCAGCATGTGGCAGTTAATGTTTGCCATGAGAAAAAACGTGCATGAGATTTATACTGTTAAATATAGATGTGAATTTGAGTTATGGTCTAGATTATGTTTATGGCTTATACATACAACTAGGTCAGGCCACAAATCTGTATTTAAGCATTGCTTTGTTAATAGCCTTTGGACATTAGCGTGCGAGAGAGCATTAGCTTTAAGTGGCAATGCTTGTTTGCATCCACTAAATATCGATTAGGACCTTCAAAGCAGCATTTCAGCAATTCGAAACTAATAAAGTAATTCTATTTTCGAAACTATTTTTCGGCCAATCTCACGCCATTTGAGTTTGAAGTGTTTGAAGTGAATGCTTGTGATGCAATTGCAATCGAATGACTGCAATTTGTGAGCATTCGAGCTCGCACTCAGGCATGTATCCGAGTGGACACATGAATCATTGAATGACATTGACCTCCCCACCAGTTTCATTCACTGTCAGAGTTGTTGCGCTTGACCAGAGGAACTATGACGAACTGAGTTTCCCTTACGCTACAGTCATGAGTGTATTATTGGTTTGCTCGAGTTTGACGTGAATCAGCTCAATTCAGATAAGAGCTTTCCGCATAATGAATGTAGTAATATATGTTTACGTACTGCTCTTAAACAGAAGTTTATTGTCAACATTTCTTATTGATAACATTTTAAATAGTGAGAGGAGTGATGAGAAGTGGGTGAATTTGAATTTGAGAAATATGCTATTTGGTTATTATTGTTTATCGCTGTGGGACAGCCACAACAAAGCTTTGGCAATTGTTTAAGCGCGACAGCAATGTGCAAATGTGTAAATATTTTATTATGCCACACGGAATTTATTTCGTTGACATTTTCAAAACGCCACCAAAAACAACAAATTTCTGTTTACTTTGGCATTACAAATGAGTTCAGCTGCTAATGGCGGAAAAGTGGGCGTGAATGAGTGCAGGTCGTAGCATTTAATGGACGGAAGAGAATGAAGCGGGAAGGGGGACCGGGGGTCTGTGAGCGATTTCTATACAAATGCGCAATTTCTATTTAAACAGCCGTTTCATTTGGGTTGACTTGTGTCAATGCTATGTCTCTCTGGCAGTGGCAAAGTGACATTTTAAACCGATTCCATTTAAAAGCTGTACAATAATTGTGGGAAATTATTGAAAATACATATAAAAGAAATATATGGGCGATTGTTATCCAGCAATTTAATGATTTTATAGTGCGGCTGCAGAGCATTGCATATATTAATTGGTCTTTAAATTAGGGCTGGAGTATGCATAAAATGATGCCTAGTCGTCAATTAGCGCATAAAATAATCACAATGCATGCTGACGTCAATTAAGACCACCATCAACTTGACAACAAATAATGTTTTTGGGCTAACAGCAACGGCAACAGCAACAGCATTAGCAATGCGAAAAATACCGCAGAGTAATAGTCATTAGCAGCTACCAGATTTTATTTGACCAATTTAGCTGGCGAACCGATACTGTGATACACTTCCAAAAGGCCACATTTCAATTGTTTACAAATTTGTTTTACAAATAAGTAAAATTTATAAGTTTCTGCCATGCTTTTTATTGCGATAGTCGCATATACTCTGTCTGTGATTTTGGTTAGGGTAAGTCACTGCAAATTTGTTGTAATTTATGCCAAAATCAAGCAGCGTAAATTGAACAAGAGATCGAAATGTTTGTCCAATGCACAAAATATATTATGGCTAAACTAGAGAAAAACAAAACTGCAGAATTGAGCAGAGCCAGCAACCAGATTTAAGTGCAGTCCCGAAACTCCAATCAGCAATTCCCCGACCCGCATCACCACGTTGCTGTCCTTGCCCCGTCCCTTTTATTTGTTTGTCTGATTCAGTTTTACACTTTGCTGAAAAAGTGTCTGAGCCTGGGCTGAGCTGTCTGCCAGCCATGCTCTTGCCTCTTGCTCTGCACTAAGTCTCTCTGAGTCTTGGATCTTGACTGCATCCGCGAGCTGCACGGCTTGGCGCCTTTTGAACACTTCAAGCTCAATTGAATTTAGAATGGGCCACACTCGAGCCAGGTGCAGCAGCAAAAACATGAGCACCAGCAACAGCACCAGCAACCAGCAACCAGCACCAGCAGCTGTTGCAAGTGCGTCAAAACTTTGTTGCTGCGTCGAGGTGGCACGTAATGAGCTGCCTTTGCCAGCACGCCAGCGATGCGAATGACGATGACGATGGATATGAGGTGCATCATCTACTGGTGCTGTAGCTGGAGCTGGTGCAGCCAACCACTTGTGTCACCTAGACAACACAATAATACACACCTCCAATCCGAATCAAGTCAGCTGATGTTGCACAAACAAATTGTTGTTTGCTAGTCACAGATTTTCTGGCTTATTAATACGACTAACAAGGTGCTACTACTACTGGTCTACTACTCTGTTGTCCGTAGGCTGCTGGTCATTAAGTAAAATGAACTCAAACTGGACAACCGTTGATGGAAAGTCCCATCAAAATAAGCTACTCAGCTGCTTAAATCGGATTAATTTATGATTTCTCGCTGGAGTTCTTATTATTATTGCGAGTGCCACGTCGAACGTCAAATGAACCGCTGTCCTTTACTAGACTTGCCTCGATTACTTTTTTTCCTCGTCAGCTTTTTGCTTTTTGCTTTTTCTTGTTCTTTTTCTTCTTCTTTGTTTTCCTGGTTAAGCTTTATGCTGCCGGCTTTTCGTGGCCACAGGCAGAGACAGAGATAGACACACAGATCGACAGACAGACGGGCAAACTCTCTCACATATTGCCACGTTTATATTTCATTATCAAGACCAGGGTCGACTGGGCATGAAAAAGCGTCACACAAAAGCCCAAAGCCAACAAGCCACGAGTCCACAGCACAGGCCAAAATAAAAGCGAAAGCCAAACTCAGCCAGGCCAAGAGTTCGCATTACACAGTCCACTGTCCAGGGCCCAAGAGTAGAGAGCAGCTCAACGCGCCCTGGTTGACTTCATCTGTACAAATAATGGAGCCAAATAAGTATTACAAAAAGCGTAAATTCGCTATAGTACAAATTTCCTGGCCAACGACTGCCAACACAAAACAAAAAATAACCAAAAAAAAAAAAAAAAATGGAAAAGGAAGAATAAAAATTGGTCCAACCAAATTTCAAAGAGCTACTGCTGAAAGGATGCAGTCTCGGCTATTAGCCAACTTAAAGTCTAGACATGACGCTGCGCTGGCATGGTCGGGCTAGTAACAAGCTACCGTCGGCATCCAAGGCAACCGACTAGCAGTTCCTCCCCTCCTCCATTCCCCCTTGGTCGCCCCCGCCCCGCTTCCCGCAGGCTAGCTGGCACATGTGTCCCAGTCTCCACATTGGATTCATATTCATTCAACTCTGCGTTTTGTGCATGCAAATCTGTTTTGCGTGTTTTTGTTTGTTTTTTTTGTTGTTGGTTTGGCACAAGTTGCCACGTTTATGCCCCCCCCCCCCCCCTGCTCTTTCCCGAGGCCGACCATTAATTATTTGACTCCTGTCTGGCGTTCTCGTCTGCTTCGGTGTTTGTCTTTGTCTCCAACTATGAAAATTCATAATTTTCAACTCGCTTTTTATGCCCTGCGCTCACGCAGCAAAGTAAAAGGAGTTTATAAACCAAACACATCTCTAATCTATTTATGAAAATCAACTCTGCCAGCTGTTAGGGATGTTACACAGTTGATCTACAGGGTATTCACCAGTTTAACCTTATGCCGTGTTATTTGCCTAAAGCTTTTTTTTGATTCACACCAGGCTTTTGTTAGCGCGCCCACGTTTCTGTCGTTGATTTATGATGGCTTCCTTCCACTTCTTTACACTGCCAAAAAATCAAAACAAAAAATTATATTATGCAATCCAAATTGAGAGATTTTGCTTTGGGCTTTGTGTAATTGAATCTGCGTTCAAAGAGCGCCGGTTGCCCTGGCAACAATTGTGAATTGTGCTTAGTTCAGTTCGATTGAACTTGTGCATTTCTTCTCACTTACCTACACGTGTGTGTGTGTGTGTGTGTGTGTGTGTGTGTGTCTGACCACAGGAGATATGTGCAACCGCAATGCGCCACACGTCACAACTGCAATGTCAAGAGTTTGGTCTCAATTAAGTTGGACTTTTATTAATTGCACAGCAATTGCAACAGCAGCAACAGCAACAACAGCAACAACAGCAGCGCCAATAATAATAGCAAATTACGCAATCAGCATAGAACATGACGCCCATTGTTCAATCAATTGTAAATCAGTTTTCACTGACCACACACAAGGACAGCTTTATGCTTTTAACTATTTGCATTGTTGTGGCAAACTTGTGTTGTGGTTATTCATGTGGTTTTGGGCTCAAGTATCGCATCATCTATCTATGACAAATGCCAAATGCCAAATGCCATTTGCCAAGGGGCAAGTGACAAGTGGCAAGTGCAACGCTGGCAATTTTATACTCCATACAAATAGAATTCAAACAAACGAGTGAGTGCTTCAATCTGACCACAAAGTGTACTCAAACTGTTTTCTAGCCAATTGATCATTGCCAGTTTTTTGCCAGCGTTCAGATTTCGATGTTGAATTAGGTTCAGATTGAGGTTCGCTTCGCTTGAATCACTTTGGCAATTAGCAATGATGCGTTAATTGATTAAAGAGCAGGTGAGATAACTGGAATTGCGTATTGCTGGACATCGATGCAATGGGCCAACTTCCTGTGATTCATCATTGGGACAGCAGCGCTGTCAACGGCCAGTCACAAAGGCGTAATTGATAAAGTTAAGGCCACGTTCAGGTTGGATGCCGGCAAAAAGGATAACCCAACAGAGCAAAGCAGGAAGTGCCAGCTACATTGATCCTACAGCTACAGACAGTGATTAAGTGTCTCTCCATTGCATTTGATTGATTATCAATTTTTACCGTTTGTTCCACACAGTTGCTATATCAGTTGCCAGTCTCCAGTCGCCAGATGCCAGTTCCCAGTTCCCAGTTTCCAGTTCCCAGTTAGCAGTTGCCACTTGCCAGTTGCCAGTTGGCTGTGTGCTTTAAGCTTTCTGTTTCATTGCAGTTGCACATTTAAAACGTGTGGGAAATTGATTCAACAATTTCATCAGCTGCACTGCAAGCTATAAGCGCTGCTTGGTTTCCGCTTCCGCTCACTGGCAGCGAGAACGACACGAGAACCAAGCTGCATGCAACATGCAGCCAGTTGCTTGATAGAGCACAGCCAGAAAAAGACACAGACAGAGAGAGAGAGAGAAAAAGAGAGAATTCGAGGATAGAGCGAGACTTGCTTCCGTTTTGTTTCATGCCTGGACAACAGAAAAGGCAGCCAACTATAGATGAGCAGTAGTCGTGTCGTGACACGAGAATGACACACGATAAGTGTGACTTGAGATTATCGGTTAAATAAATATAGCATTTCTGTAGCAAATGCGCATCTCAAACGTTATCCTAATGGGAAGATGAATAAGTCCAATGGCTAGACCACGAACAAGTTCAACTCGTAATCACATTCATACTCACACTCATACTCACACACATACTCACACACATACTCGCACACATACTCAAAGGCAAACTCATACTCGTAGTCATAGTGGAATTGCTATTCAATTGCACTTCATTGCACAACTGCTGGAGGCTGGCAGTATCAGACTTAGTCCAGGATTCTCGAGCACGTCTTATTTAGATTTATCCCAGCTGCTCCGCTTCAGTTGTGTTGTCCATATCATCTCTCTCCCCCCCGGTCTCCCACTGTCTTCTCCTATATATCTCTCAATATATATGTATATATGTCTTTAATATATTATTGAATATATTGTGGCCTGTGCCGGATATAGTCCTAATGTCTGTGGCATACTTCAAGACCAACCTCCATCCTCCACTCTCCATTCCCATTCCCATTCCGAATCCCAATCCCAATCGCCATCCACATGCAAAAGTCACATAAATATTTGGAGTGTGTGTCCTCGCCTAATCCTTGTGCTCCGCATATTTTTCTCAATTGTTATGCTGCTGCTAGTTGTGCTGCTGCAGTTGTACGTATAAGGAAATATAGCTGCTGATGCTGTGGCTGCTTTTGGTCCTGCGGCTCCTTAAACTTGTTTAGCTTCAGCTTCTGCTTCTGCTTCTGCTTCAGCATTCGGTTTTCTCCTTTTTTCGCTATCTGCAGCCGTTTATTGTCCTTGCTTTTCAGTTGCATGTCACTGCACATAAATCCCTCAGCTGAAAATGCTTGCTTCACTGCACACAAAATACACACACACACACACGCACACAGACACACACACACACACACTCAGAAGTTGCACGCTTGAGTTACGAGCGCTGATAACAGCAGCAATTGGTCTGGGTGGGTAGCAAAAATTATTGGCCAAGCTCAACTCAACCTTAAATCGCTGCA
The DNA here is from genome assembly GCA_035043505.1 of Drosophila setosimentum. Classification (NCBI taxonomy): domain Eukaryota; kingdom Metazoa; phylum Arthropoda; class Insecta; order Diptera; family Drosophilidae; genus Drosophila; species Drosophila setosimentum. Next base: position 11,053,786 of record JAWNMY010000003.1, on the reverse strand, counting down.
TTATGTGTGCCATAAATATTTATAACTTCTAAGCGTAGAATGCGCACACTGAAAACCAGCAAACTGCAAACGTTTTGTAAACGTTAAAGCGCTTAACATGGCCAAGATCCCCAGTCAAGACAGCCAATGTAGTTACCAGTACCTATGGCAGAGAGAGACCACTCCATTAGTCAGCTAATGGCAGCAGGCTGCCGTAGATAGTTTTCTTGTTGTGGTTGTTCCGCCTCCTCTTCTGCTTGTTCTTCTTCTTCTTCGCCTTCTCATTTTTACCTGATGTATGATTCAGTTTTTGTATCTGTTTCTGGTTCAGATTCAGTTTCAGTTTCAGTTTCAATTCAATTTCTACCTGCCACTTAAGCGTGCATTGTCTTTGATGATGACCCAATCAAAATGTATTCAAAGTTCAAGCGAAGCAGCGATGAGTCATTTTCCAAGAAAGGCATCCAAAATTGAATAAAGTTTCATTTGATTAGGTTACATAAGGCATTGCAGTGAAAAGGTTTCCAACTCAGCGAAATAATTTGGATAGATATATTTACAATGGTAATCGTTGCGTATATTGAAACATTGATTTCAATATATTTGGGCGTTGATTTAATTGTTGCTTACGGGATTTGGCCAGTGTCGGAAACGTGGCTAACAACGGTACCTAAACGGAAACGGAAATTGTGCACACGCTTATCGCAATGTATGTTTGTGTGTGTATTTGTGTGTGTGTGTGTGTTTGTGTGTAAAGCTGCGTGTGCTTAAAGGATATTTCAGCGCATTAAATTGCGTGCTGCGGCGTAATCGAAATAAATTATGAGCCCAACTTACGCTGCGGCCAGCGACTGCCAGAGTTGCCCGAACAACTCCGGTGGGGTATTATATGGATATCCGGCTCTGAGCCACTGCCGGTCCGTTCGGACTTTTAGTGCTTTAGCGTGTGTTTGACCCTGAGCGAGAGAGAGAGAGAGAGTGAGAGAGAGAGTGAGTGAGTGAGTCCTTCTGGCCGGAAAGGAAACTTTATGGAAACCTACAGCTGCTGCTGTTTGTTTGCACTGCTTTGGTTCAGGTTACCAGTTTTACCTCGCACAATACACTGTCTCAAAGATTAAGCTGACAAATTAGTTTGTCGGCCAATTATCAGAGAATTCAAGCGCAAACAGCGATTAAGACTTAAGCGTGCCACTCGCCTGATAATTGAAAGAAGGGGTTTGTGTCAATCAAGGTACACTTGCTTGCAACTGTTCACTGCAATCGGCTATTCATCTAGTTGTATAAGTGTAAGTAGCTGTTGTGTGTGGAGCAAGTCAATGATACAGTTGTTATTGTGTTGTGTGCGAGTGTATGCTCGACATGTATCTGCCATATATAATCATTTTATTATTATGCCCATTCTTATTTTATTTGCACTTTTTTATGGCAGTCTGTTGGGCCAGCGGGCACGTATTAGTTATAACGATATGTCATTGATTCTCAGTTAAGAGCAGACAGACGCCAGCCGCTTGTCCCGTTTGCCCCATGACAGTCATTATGTTCCCTTGTCCTTCTGGCCGTCTTCGTCCTGTCTACACTTGTCCTGTGCGGCCCCTTCGTCATTGTCGTCCTTAGGTTCGTCGTCAAGCGCCTTTGGGCCATGATATATTATGGCCTGTCGCCTGTCTTGTTTATTTGCGTTATTTAGCAAAACGTGGCAACAGCAGTTGCTGTTGCTGCTTCTGCTGCTATTGCTGCTATTGCTGCTATTGCTGCTGCTAGTCGCATTATTATTGTTGTTGTTCATGGGGAATGGCGCATTTTTTTTTGTTTTTTATTGTTATGACGCATATTTTGTTACCCCCGGAAATTGAGACATTTTTTATTTTCGTTTATGTTTTTGTGATTTATTGTATTGGCCTCAGTCGCATGCATTTCAAATTGATTGAATATTTAGGAAAATGTCTTTTGGCATTGCCTTCTAAATTGTTTACAACCAGCGGAAACGAGACTGTCTTTCCGCATTTTTACTATAACACGGCGTCAATCGATTTTCGCAGATCCCTTCGCAAAAAAGTCAATTTCGTTAATCAACACGAACGACTTAATCCAAATTGAATGAACTCGACGCCAAAGCGGATCAGATGCGTTTTAAAAGCAACAAGAAAAAGAAAAAAAATGAAATGGAAAATGAAAAATGAAAAAGAAGCTTTTGCTAAAAGAAAAACATCAACGAAAATTTACACATTTTTCGCATTTTTGCGCCCCAAAACATTTGCCAATAGATGATGACTACGCAGCAACAAGCCAAATCGGCTCAAGGCCCAGGTGGGCCCAAAAGGCCTAAAAAGCGAAAATTGAAAAACGCAGCAGCAGCTGCCACGGCCATAATAAAGCCAAAGCCAAAGCCAAAAGTCCAAAAAAAAAAAAAAAAGACAGAAAAAGAAAAGGAAATACCAATGTGAGTGAGTCAATCGAGACTATCGACGGCAGGCAGGCAGACACCATGTGTGTGTGTGTATGTGTGTGTATGTGTGTGTGTGTGTGTGCAGAGGCGTGCCAATTGCCACGGCCGGAGCTCAGCCACGCTTGAGGTGATAATGTAATAAGCACTTTTTATGACCCGACAGGATTTAGACCTAAAAATTCCATCCACACATAACGGATCTGAACTGCTTCTGCCTCATGCTGCCTCGTGCGGCATGCTTCGCATTGTATTCTCCACCTACCACCAAGTTGGCAGCTTCATGTTCGAGCTAAGTCAACAGCAAATTCCAAATGTTCTTTTTCGGTTTTTTATGCTTTTGGTTAGATGGATTTAGATTTTAGCCAACAGTTGTTTTTGCCCCACTGAGCATATTGTTTTGGTCAGAGGCCAGCATGGCCCAATATCAACTGCTAATTGGTGGCATTGACTGCTCTCAGCCCCGAACACTCAGCAGATTTTACGAGCTTATGGCTGCTGTTCTACAAAATTCAGAGAATAATTTAACATATATTTCAATTTAAAAATCATTTCAATCAACTAAAAAACAACAAAAATGGTTAAATTACAACTCTTAAATTACACATAATAAAAAGAGTCTGTCTGTAATGATTAAGGTGTACGCTGCGATGTAATTAATTTATACAAAATTAAATAGAGTAAAGGAAAATTACCTTGCCATGTCATTTGACATTAAAAAAAAGAAGAAGAAGAGCTTGTCGTTGAAGGGCAGGGGGCGAAGGGAAAAAGTACAATCCACTGTGTAGTCTTAAGTGCGCGCATCAAATTGAAAAATGTCAATGATTGAGAATGGAAAATCACAGAACAATAGCAATGGCAACAACGGCGGCATTACGATTGAAAATGAGAATGAGAATGGGAATGGGAATGGGAATGAGAAGAGAAAATAGGGTCGAGTTGGACAGGTAAGCATTAAGGCAAGGTAAATGTGCCTGCCGCCCACGTTCTGTCTGCTGTCCAGTCACTGGCTGTTGCTGCTGCTGCTGCTGCTGTTGATGTTGCTGACTGGGTCCGAGCTGCATTGACAATCGACAAATGGGCAAAGATAATGCACAACATTAATATTGCAACCAGCAATTTGTCAACCAGTTGCGACGTGCAAGGAGTACAACTTGTGTCAGTTGCAGTTGCAGAGTTTCAGCTTGAAAAATGCCAAATGCAGTTCAAATATTGTGTCTGGCAAATAGTGCAGCTGCTCTTGGGTCCAGTTCTGCCCAGATTTGCCCCCCCCCCCCCCCCCCCCCCCCCCGGTCAGCAATTGGTTGTGTATTCCTGTTTGTCCTTGTGCCCCATCTGGAAAGCAGTGTCAGTGTCAGTGTCTCTTCTAAACGTTGCTTTCATCAATTAATTTACCATTTGCGGGCTATCCGCATTTTCACATTTTCCACAGACTCCACACATCTCGCACTCGCAAAATGCTCATTGGTGGTCAGTGCGAGGGTTTGGCATACTTTTATTTACGTTTTTTTGATTTTTTCTACTTTTATTTTTCCATTTGCTGCCCCAGTGCTGCATTCAGCGTCCAGCATTTAGTAGCTGTAGTGTGTCGTAAATTGCATTGGTTGCCAACTTGTTGAAAGCCTGTTCAAGAAAATCGCGCTGCAAATGTGTGTGTGTGTGTGAGTGTGTGTGTGTGTGTGTGTGTGTGTGTGAGCAACTTAAATGCTTTTCAGTGTTTTGCCAATGCGTCGTGCACTCGAGGACATGGGAAATGGAAAATGGAAAATGGAGACTGCTGCTGAGTGCGAAACGTGGTCCTACTCAATGGAGGAGGAGTCAACGTTTAATGCTCACAATTTAGCTTTTAATTAGATCGACAAATTTGTTTTCGAAACCATTTTGTGCGCTCGTGCAGGTCAGCAACAGCGCATACAAATTTCCCATTGGCCATGGGCCATGGGCCACCCACTGGTGAACCCAATTGAACCACCTTGTTTCGTTTGCGGCATTTATACCCGCTTCCGGTTGGAATTAGAGTGCTTACGGTTTTTCATTTTAATTGTTTTGTACGGCAAACGAAGTGTTTTCTGTTTCTTTTTGTGTTGCACTGTTGCTGTTGCTGTTGTTGTTTTGTTTTGTTTTTCTTCTTCTTTTTCACCGAGCTGATTTATTTATTTCTATTTGGCGTATTTTATTTTTACCAAAACCCCAAGCAAAGCAATTGCGGTCGCCTCTGCTCAGCTGCTGCTCCCATTCACTCTCGAAACGCCCCTCGGCCCCCGCCACCCACTCGTGCCATCGCCCCATCCCCCGTCTGGCCTCTATTGCTGCCGCTGTCTGCGTGCCATGCTCTAGTTTTCTATTTTTGCTGTCCGCCGTAATGGCAACCTTAATCACGTAATGATTTTGAGTGAGTGAGCGGCAAGCGGGTGTCCGATTCTTGGCCAACATTGCTGTTGCTCCTGCTGTTGTCGATGTTGTTGCTGCTGCTGTTGCTGCTGCTGCTGTTGCTGCTGCTGCTGTTGCTGCTGCTGCTACTGCAGTTTTTATTGCTATTGTATGATTGTTGTTGGTTGCGTTTATTCATTTTGTATTTTGCAATTGGCACAAATCTTGCGCTCAGCACTAATGGCTAAATTGTGTGGCGCTAATTGAAATTGCATTTCTTAAAGTTAAATATTTAATTAAGAGTCGACAGCAGCAGTTTGAAGCGTTTTAAGTGAGCTCTTGAAACAGATTGTTAATAAACTCAAATGTGAAGAATTGGAAAATCCTCATTGATATCTCAATCCATGTGCTTCAATGGAAATTCGTTGTCACAACACATTAAGAAACGAGCAACTATCAAATGTATGTCGAGTCGTATTTTTAGTTTTTCATCCATTTAAAGCAACTTCGTCTATTATGCCACATGCCCAATGCCCAATTGGGCCTTGCAAAGTGTTGCTGCCTCGTTTTTGTTGCTTAGCGACGCAATTTTTATTATAGCCAACTGCATAGTTGTTGATCGGCATTGGTATATCGGTGTGGTCAGCGGGTCCTTTGTCTTTCATGTGGAGTCCCATGAGAGGTGCGTCAAGCGGCACAATTGCAGTCCCAGCTCATTGACAATGAGACAATGTGTCTGTCCCCAATGACGACAATGGCAACGGCAACGGCAACGGCAACATCAACAACCAAGACAGAAAACCAAGTGAAATTGCTGCTATATTCCTGCTTAGGATTCGCCACACGAAGCGTCGCCGAATCCTAATTGCATTTGTCTGATTGCAGCTTCCGATAACTGCCACAATCGGTCTCTGCACCTGGGTCTGTTTCTGTCCTGTGAATCTGGGCATATGCAACAGAGGCCTACCACTGCAAGCAATGTTTCGTTGACGCTGATTCATTAAAGAGGAGCGAATGTAAATGGAGTGATGGTATCGATTGGATTAAGTGGGTGGGGGCTGAGTGTTGTGGAAAGCCCCATTGTCTTATGACAGCGAACATGTAAATGCCATTTACAGTTTTGTTGCCATCGCTGTTGTTGTTGTTGTTGTTGTTGTTTTGGGCATTGTCTTTGCAGCGTAGGAGGATGTTTTGCTCGTCTTTGCCTCAATTGAAATTCCGTTTAATGTAATTTGATTGCCATCATTCATATCTGTCCCGCTGTCTCGCTGTCTCACTGTCTCACTGTCTCACTGTTCTGCTGTCTATCCCACTGTCCGATTGTCTGGCACCCTCTCAGATAAGAGAAGCGGACAGCTGAACCCGCTCTGATGCTCGATGGCTGGTTGGCTGTGAGACTGCAGCTGAGATTGCGCTTACACGATTTCATGGCTGTCAGAATTTCGTTTGCACGCTGCCTGCTGATTGATGGATTGTTTAATGGCAGTGGTGTGTTATATTTCTCTGTTTGCCACAGCATTCGCTAGTCCATCTTGCCATAAATACCAAAAATATACACATACATATATTGAGCTGCCTACGTCGCCTAGTGAAGATGTTAAAGAATTTGTACAGCATCTGAAGCTTTTGGTTGCTGCACCAAATGAATACATCAAACAGAAATGCATATTTGAAAAAAAAGAAAAGAAAAAACCCCAGAATATGAGACGGGATAACCGACATTTCCTGCTGGCAGAGTTTATTTTAGCGTACAGCAATTCAGGCCTGGCCCAATTTCTAGCCCACTGACACAGTGAATTCAAGCATAGAAACAAACAAACAAACGAACGAACAGACAAACAAACAATGCATTCTCTGCCATGCATTAGTTGCAGACACAAATGCGTTGCAGTTGCAACTTGCAGGTTTGCAGATACTTTGTTGCCGGGATTCACATTTCGACACGTACAAAACGACTGCATCGTGTGGATGGAGCTGTCTGTCTCTCGTTTCCAGACCTCTGGGCACGCAAATGTAAACAACCAGCCACATGTGCGCCTTGCCATCTGTCCATATATGTGTCTCAGTGTGTATGTGTGTGGGTGTATGTAAGTGTGTCTGGAAAAACTCCGCTTCGCAGGTAGACGTTAATAGGTTTCCCAACACCCGAACACGCACATGTTGATGTTTGCGAGGACCAGCAGTAATTGCTTTAGTTTGCCAACTTCTTGCACTTAGTGTTATAAGAATTTCCCACCTCGCTCACCTACTATCGCTCTCCCTGTCTCACCAAGGAATGGCCACTTAATCACCTAATTCGGTGAATAGACCTTTCCACATGTGCTCAGCAATTAGCAAATGCATGTGTACGGCTTAAAAAGCATGTTGCCATAAAAAAAACTCGAAATGTATTTCTCATAAAGCAGAGAGAATTATGGACTTTGGGATGGAAGTACCATGTGATATCTTCTGCTTGCTTCATTAGAAAAATAATAAAACAAAAAGAGAGGCAGCAAAATAATAATAATAATTTATGCATGCTTTTTACGCAATACACAAAGGGTTAACTGTACACAGGGGGCCCATGGATAACCGCATGCGATGACAGTCAGTGACGACGACGTCGACAGTCGACAGTCGACGAGGACGACACTAATTAAACATTTTGGCCCAACACCCCCAATGCGGCAAGGACGCGAGTAGCGAAATGAAATTGAAAAGGTTGAGTTGTGGTTGTGAGGCGCTTCACTAGCAGCCAGTCGAAATCCGTATAATTCCCAAAATAACGGTGCTCACCTTGCAACCTTTCAACCTTTCGACCGAGCCAGCGACCGACCGAGGTCGACCTTGTCCGCGAAGAGCGAGAACCATTCAAAAACAGTGACGCCCGACCACCCATTGATGATGTTGTTAATGGAAAAATCTCAACATCCTTTCAAAACAGCCAACACCCGTACACACACACAGATAGACACCCCGCACACACACACACACACACACACACACGCATACACAAAACAATGGCGCGTAATTTGACGAAATTTACATTCCTTAATTAATCTTGTTTGCGCTGCGGCAGTTGCCTGTTGTTGACTCGCTAACTCACTCCGCATGCCACACCTCCCATTTCCCACTTGCAATATCACTCGCTCTCTGGTGTATTGTCCGTGTGTGCGTGTGTGTGTGTGTGTGTGTGCCTTTGCAGTCAGCCAGGCGCTTTGGCAATATTTGCTGCGTGCGTCGCAACCCGTACTACTAATACCCCTCGGCATCAGCAGCAACAGCAGCAGCAGCTCAGCATCAGCAGCAGCAGCATCAGCAGCAACTCTAATGACTTTCAACTCACAAGATGCTGAAACCATTTCGGAGCATCTGCTGTGAGGGGCAGGGGGTGGGTGGCAGGTAATAAGTGGAAATGCTGCCATCCTGACGGTTGTCACTTTGGCGCGTCTTGTGTCTTATTAACCCATATCCTGCTGGTATCCTGTGTCGCAGCCATTTTGCCTAATGAACCCTTCTCCCAATTACACATTACCTGTGCCCCTGCCACAGGCACTCTTTAACTGTTTCTGTCATTGAATCTGTGTGTGTGTGTGTGTGTGTGTGTGTGTCTGCTGGTGGCAAAAGCGCGATTCCTTGACTTGGCTTAATCAAGAAATTTAACGCTCGACGACATGTGAGAATTATTGAAATCTTAGCTACAATTGTGAACATGAGACAAACTAATCGCAACGTGAGCAAAATCTTAACAATTTCAGTTAAAGAAAGCATCTCAGCAATTGCTTGAAACTGCTTAAGAGCGCGCCATACACTGAGCGAAAATGGATAACTCGAACTAAATGAATCAGGCGACAAGGGAATTTAGAGAGATGTTTTGGACATAAAATAATTATTGTTTCATTAAATACGCTTTCAATAATATTCTTGAATTAATGTTATTCAGTATGCGATTTCTTTCAATGTAGAGATCCATTCCATTTCCGCAACAGCTTCGCACAAATGTTTGCTTGTGTTGGTTGGACAGCGATCAGTTTTCAGCCAGCAACCTCCCGAGGCAATTGTCATTTTTCAGTCACTCGCAAATGATTATTCATGAATGTATTCGCTTAACGGGCTGTGCCGCTGCTCAGCGATATTTGAGTGTGCCACACATGCGCAGCTGTCAGTATCCCTTCCCTCTCACTCTCTCTGTCTTCCCCGACTCCAACAGCAATGCTAAGATAAATGATCTGCCATTGCCGTTTGCCGGGGCCACTTGGAAGGAACTGCTGTTCAGCGCCCACGCAGCACATTGAATGACCATAGGCGAGAACTTTGGATCGGGACTGGAATGGCAGTGCTACAGACATGACAGCCTGCCACATGGCTTCTGATTGCTGACTGCTGACTGCTGGCAGAGTTGGCTGTTTGGGGCCAGTCCATGTCCATGCTCATGTTGCTAGCATTCATTCATTAGCTGCGCACAAATTTCCGCTTGCGTCGGCCACAATAATTTCATTGTGCAAAGTTTTTCCATTACGAGTTATGAATATGCAACATTTATATAAATTGCCATATTTATTGTGTGTGTGTGTGTGTGTGTGTGTGTATATGTGTGTAACTGTAACTGTCATTTCACTAAAAAAAAAAATGGAAAAAAGAATATATATAAAAAATAAAAAAGAAATAAAAGCAACTTGCAACTTGTTCGCTTGCCCAGTGAGCGCTTTGTGCAACTTGATTGCAATCATAATTTATAAATGTTGCCGACAGTTTGGTTTCCCTCCAATGTTGCTCGTGTTGTTATTATTGTTGCAACCGTTGCAGTGTGGAGCTCTGTCAATGTTTTGCCAGGATTGAACTTTGTGTGCGACTGCTTCGCTTCGCTTACCGACTCCTGCTGCGTCGAATTCCTTCTTTTTCTTTTTCATTTTTATTTTGCTGTGGCCAATAAATAAATAATTTTTGTGACGCTCTACGTTTTCCGGTCAGCTGTTGAGTCATACAAACAAAAATTTAAAAAAAAAACAAAACAAAAAAATAGATTAAAAGTGGTAAACAAGTTCCCAACTCGGACATGAAGCTGGCTGTAAGTTCAAGGCGAAAGCCATTAGCGCAAAATTTGGCAACTTTGTCTTTTGCAATTGCTGAGTTGGCCAAGGAAATTGAATATGAATACTTGAGTGTGGCGAGTATTATCCCTTCGAACTGCAAGATAGCACTTAAATGAAAATCATTTTTAGAGTTGCAACAGTCTATTTGTAGCCACCGACCGAAGGAACTTCCAACATTGTATTTGTATTTACTATATCGCATTAACAGCTCGCTGAATTTGATTGTTTTCGGTTGCCGGCACTTTTTTTTTTATAGACTTTAAGGGTGGCTTGAGGGTGTGCAGGCATAGTCTCTTCATTTGCCAAGTCTGCAACTGCAACAATGTTTTATTTTGTGTTGTTTTTGTTGTTTTTTTTTTTGGTTTCCAGCTTGTTGCCCGGTTTTGCTGCAGTTTGGTCAAGTGTTGCGGCCACCATTTGTTGTGGCAGTGCAGAAAACCGCAGTGGCTTTGGGTGATTTAGAGCGGATAACAAAGGAAACAGATATATAGCGGGACATAAAGAGCGACAGAGAGAGAGAGAGAGATATATATAAAAAAAGGGAGAGTGGTTCAAATGGTAAGGTTGGTTGGGTTGCGCATGGGGCGTATGAGCGATGACCATGCATATTCATATACATTGAGATTCATTGTATTTGGTCTGCATTTCCGCAGTATTTTGTAGCGAGCATTTTACACCGACTCTGAACTGCTATCCTCAACTAGAGACTCGCAGCTCTTCAGCGTTGTTCGTTCTACTTACGAGCATTTCGCATTTGTTTGTCGACTATTCGGTTTCTGTTTTTTATGGCGCATAGACTACAGATTGCGTTGTGGGTGGGCGGTGGTGGGTGTTGAGAGTGCGGTGTGGGGGGGGGGGGGGGCATGAGTAAAGAGTTAAGATAAACAATGTGAAAGGATGCCCGAAAGTGTTGCCTTTTGCAGATGGAGCTGTGGTTTTTGTTAGGTTATGTTGCCTTTAAACTGATTTATTTTCAATTAAACAACATCATAACTTGGCTAACAACTTGGCAAGTATTATGCTCATCTCTCTCTCTCTCTCTCTCGCTCTTTCTTTGCCTATCTCTTTTGGTGCTGTGGCACTTGGCTTTGCCTTTTGTTTGGCCTAAATGTATACCACAAATTCAATTTATTTTAGATACACCTAATCCACAAAAGTAAACTTGATTTATCAACATAAATATTCTGCATACTGCAAAGTGTGAGCTTGTGTGTGTGTGTGTGTGTGAGCCTTCTCTCTGGAGTGCATAGCTTATGGAAGGTCTAGTTTGTGTTTTATACCTTGCCAACTATAGTTGAAGAGTGTTAAAGGATATGTTTGGCTTAGGCGAGTGTGTGAAATTGACAAATGTGGGCGGACTGGGCAGAGTAACTGTCAACCACATTAGCTAGTTCAGTTGGTTCACATCCTTTGCGGCTTGCAGGGCATGCCCAGGTCGAAGATCTTATGATTTGTTATGTTATTGCTGTTGGCTGCTAAGTGAATTCGAATTTGAATGCACTTGAATGGATTAGTTAACTTGATTACGAGCATTTTGCTGTCAGCCCATTAAATTTAATTTGCTATATGGATTTACTGAAAATGCCCCAGACATTTGCAAACAATGTTTTCGCCCATCTTGTCTTGAGGGTCGGGCAAATAGTGTTTTAAATTAAACGTCCAGTGACAGCAGCATCCAGTTAAGGCCAGCACGAAAGATGCATTTTGCCAGAACATGAATAGTTTCGAGTCGACTGCAAAGTAAATGCTTAATATTTGCATGGCCCGTCAAGTGCTCAAATAATGCAGTTAAAATATTTTCACAGCATTTGCTTGCTGCTTTTGGAAAATGAAAATGTCGGCCGAGTGTGTTTTATACTTATCAGCAGCTCAGATTAGAGTTTGTCCGACAGCTTGGGGAGCTGCAGATAGTTTCCACAAGAGCACACACACTCACACACACACACACGTACGCACACAGGAGCTGTTGTAGTATAAATCATCATTTTGCCCGACAGTTGTAATGTGCTCGGAGGGGCGTAATAATATCCGGGCTGTCCTCCAAATTGCGGAAGAGGACAACAGCAGCACGTCAGAACAGCGGGTGACTGGAGACTATGGGAATTGGAGCACTAGCCGCATAAAGGGTTAGCTGCGACTCGCCTAATATTAATGTGGACATGTTGGCCAAAAGGTTTATGTAAATGTAGTTGGCCTGTTTCGCCTCCTCTGGGCCTTAGACCTTCACAGTCGGCGCTCAGCTCCCGACTGTGTTTGATGCAATCGAAAACCGCGAACACACTCGTAAGTCATTGAAAAGCAAATGCCTTGTCAATTGGCGGCTGGCCACAAATGCTATAAAGCTGACAAATGTCTAACAAGCACAGTGCAGAAACGGAACAGAACAGAGCAGAGTCAAACAGAGCCATAGACAGGGCCACAGACAGAGCCATAGACAGGGCCATAGAATCAAGCGGCCAGACGGGCGAGCAAACATGCAAACATGCGACAGGTGAGGGGAAGTTGTTGATCACAGGTACTCATAAAACATAAAACTGTCCAAATGTCAATATTCCAATGCCACATACAGTGGCACACACACACACACACACACACACACACACAAATTGACACTGCTTTACGAGCATATCCAAATCCGAGCGCACTTTTGTGACATGCAATTTGCACGCAAACAGACAAAAAAAATGGCTGTGTCCAGTTAGCTAGTTCGCTGTATTTATACCCTGTAATTTAAAGCTGATCGATGGTATTCAATTTAATTGCACATCTTATCGATATTAGCTAAATGTGTGAATGATTCAAGAGAAGTTTCTCAGTCAAATACTCAGCGCCTCTAAACTTTAGTATATAGTTATATTGTTTGATGATATTGCTTGTTCAGAATTTATTTCATTAGGCTTGGCATATGCAGCTGTGCCTGCCACAAAAGGGTATACAACATTTGTGGCAAATCAATATAAACAAAGTACGATGCAGCGCATACTTTGATTGTCTCTCCCTCTCCCACTCTCTCTCTCTCTATCTATCTATCTATCTGCCTCACCTCAGCATTCGACCAATTTCGAAAAATGTTCGACAGTGGCAACAATGGCGAGCAACGAGCAACGAGCAACTAGCAACTATGAAAAGTAACAAGAAAATGAACATGTCAACAGCAACCATTGAAAGCACGCGCGATTTTGCTTCAATTTTTGGGTTGCTGTCGTTTTGGCTTTGGTTCTGGTTCTGGTTCTGGTTTTGATGCGGGCCCCGTTGCTGGGTTGTGCATGGGACTGTGTGGTTCAGGTTCGTTTGGGGTTCAGGTTTTGGTTTTTGGTTTTTCGGGAGGGCCACATTTTTAGCAACTTTGTAAATATTACAGAATTTAGGTGTCTCGCTTGGCGAGCACGCCAATGAAATATTTATGAAGCCTCTGCACAAATACATATATAACACATATATATGTGTGTGTGTGTGTTTGTGTGCACATTTGTTTTTGCAAAGCAGCACAGTTTCGTGACGAAGCAGGCGACGCGAGGCGAGTGACTGAGCTGAAAGTCTGATAAACAGACAATTTGGCAAAGTGGATACGTGCATGGCGCGTATAATTTTGGGGCGCACACCTGAGCCAACCTGCAAGTGGCAAGGGGCACACAACGAGCCTAGACGCTAGCTAAGTGCAACAGGAGCCACAGCCATTTGGCCCGCACCTGAGGTTTCTCATCTGCCTGTGTATTGTGTGTGTGTGTGTGTGTGTGTGTATTGATGTGTGAGATTTCAGTTGATTCATTTACCTAATAACCGACGAGCTTTAATTTATTTAAACGTATCCACAAATTTCATAAATTGAATTCATGATGTTGCAAATAGTCAGCCAGGCATATGTTTATTCCATTCTGGCGTTGTCGAATATTCACTCATTTCTTGCAATGCACAAATTATGTTTACTTGCTGAAAATCTTATACCTCTCTGACTCCACCGCCAGCAGCCAACTGGCCTCGCATGAGAAATGCAAACGAAATGCAGCGTCTGGTTGGAAATTTTACGATTTAATCGTCGGCAAATTTATGGCTTTCGGTGCGCACAATTTCCCAGCAGACGCGGCGGCAAATAAATAAATGGAAAAACAACACACAAACACACACACACACACACAGAAAGCAAGCGCCTATAAGCTAAACTTGGCCGTCAACAGATGTTGTTGTTGCAGTTGTTATTGTTGTTGTTGCAGTTGTTATTGTTGTTGTTTAAAAAAAAAGAATGGAAAAAAAACTGGCCCAAATGCGGCCACTGGACGGCTTTTGGCTGCAAATTGAGATTGGGCATTCATAATTCTTGCAGGCACCACATAATAAATTCACTTACTTGTTAGCTGCTTTTTTTTTATATATATTTTGTTTTTTTTTTTTTATTTTGCGTTTTGTAAGTGGCTCGACTATTGGTCAGTCCAAGCGCTTGATTTATGTGGGAGTACAAAATTAAATTGCTGTTGGCAATTGTCAACTGGCGATGACAACTTTCGATTTAAAAAACAACAACAATTGTTTGAGTCTGTCTGTCTCTGTTTGCTGATTGATTGGCTGATTAACAGTGATTCTTTGCTATCCAATTGCAGGTCAATGCGGGCAGCCTTTCCGAGCAGGCTGGCATGCAGCCCGGAGATGCGGTCATCAAGATCAACGACGTTGATGTCTTCAGTTTGCGCCACAAGGATGCCCAGGACATTGTGGTGCGCTCTGGCAATAACTTTGTCGTCACAGTGCAACGGTAAGTGCTTCCCCAAATTGTTGCTAATGCAATCCATTACAGCAACTATCCCTATATATTTCTCCCCCTCTCTCTCTCTCTCTGACTCTCTCTCTGTGTGTGCAGTGGTGGCTCAACCTGGCGTCCACATGTGACGCCAACTGGCAACCTGCCCCAGGCCAACTCACCTTATTTGCAGACAGTGACGAAAACTTCTCTGGCTCACCAGCAACAGGAAAGCCAGCACATTGGCTGTGGCTACAACAACTCGGCTCGTCCATTTGTAAGTCAACTAATTTGCAATCACAAACACTCTCACACACACACACGCACACGCACACACACACGCATGGTTCGTGGAATGTGTGTGGCATACATTTGTGGGGCAACAACAATCATTTATAAAATTTTATAAACTCTCAACTGGTTGACCAAAAACTTAAAAGTTATTGAAGCACGTTTTTACAAGCTGACATTAGTCCTTACTCCGCCCACAATTACAACTGACACTGACGTGCTGATGACCAATGATGTTGATAGTTGGTCTCCAGGGGAAAAGCTCCTCTGATGACACATTCCCTTTAATTGTGTGTGTTTGTATTTGTCTCTGTGTGTGTGGGTGTGTGTGTGTGTGTGTGTGTGTGTGTGTGTGTGTTTGATTGTAGTTGTCTGTGGGTTATCATATTCATTCATTTCATTTTCGGTAGGAGTAGGAACTTGTCTGTTTTCTATGAGTTGACAACATTTGCATTTATACGATGTCTGCTTCACTGTCAGTCCCTCTGTCGCTCTGTCCCTCGATCCCTCCGTCTGTCTGTTTGTCTCTCTCTGTCTAACTGTCAGACTGTTTGTGCGTAGTTTTGAAAAGTGTCAGAATGAGTAATGAATATGAGTGCTGGGATTATTTGCTGGCAAGAATTAATGTGCAAAGGGCTCACATTCACATTTACATTCACACACACACACTCCCACACACACACACACACACATGTGCCATGCATAATAATATCTCTGTTTGTGTTTGATATGCATACATTTGCGTACATTTTATTGTTATGAATTTGTATAATAATATTAAGTCCTGTGACAGAGCAGCTACCCAAAACATAAACAGAAATTGATTTTCTACGATTTATTTGGCGAAAATTCATTTTTTGCATTTTCATCTTTTCTATTTCAATCGCATTTTCTCTCTCTCTCTCTCTATCTATCTCTCTCTGTATCTGTTTGGATGTGAACCTGGACATGGACCTGGACAGGCCAACGGCGGCGGCGATGGCGGCGTGAAGAGCATCGTCAATAAACAATACAACACCCCGGTTGGCATTTACAGCGATGAATCTATTGCGGAAACACTCTCCGCCCAGGCGGAGGTTTTGGCTGGCGGTGTACTCGGGTAAGTTATTCAATTTTTGCCACCCAACACTGCTCGACAAGCGTTGTGAAATCAACAACAGAATACCAGAAAAACATCATCTGGGTTTCGACTAACGAGTCTTAGTTGCCCTTACGCATAAAATGTGAACAATTTTCTGCTGATCTGATGAGCTGGTAGGCTGCATCGTAAGGCATTTCCAAGCCATCCACTGTTTTCAGTTCTCGACTTGCGAACCTAAGTTTAAAACGGTTATGCCCTGACAATAAGGGATACAAAGATAAGAATTGTTGGGAATGCTGGGCTGTAGCCGTGACAGGCAAATGCCACAAAACTTTTACTTTAAAATTTGTTTTGCTTATTTCTGCGCTGGCTGCTGGCTGCTGACTTCGTTTTATTGCTCCTGTGCCTCCTTTGACCCGCAAAATACAACAAAAAAATAAGCGAAAAAAAGATAGAAATAACGGGAAGGTGCTCTGCAACGACCACACGAACGACCGCCGGGCCACCTTAGCGCCTGAGGCCGAGTGCAATTCAACCCAACGTTAGAAGGTCGGTTCTATCTCTCCTTCCGTACGCTCCTGCCCCCAAGCACTTCCTGCTGGGCGGCCAAGTGCTTTCTGGGTTTTCTGTGTTTTCAGCTGTGCCAGTTGTCCAGTTAGGGCTGTTTTTACAAACGCACGCGTGGGATTTGCACGCTTTCTGCACTTAATTTCTTTGGGGGGATATTTTTGTGCTCTTACAGAAGCCATTTCTATTCTGTAGAGCAGTGACGGCGATATATGAAAGATATATCTATTTGTTTCTGCAAGCTGCAACAGGAACTATCGTTCGAAAGACTATTTTTTATTAATGAGCATCTTTATTGAATATTAAACACATTCTTTAGTTACGCATTATATAATATTGAAAACAGTTTGAAAATAAATTATAAGAAATTCACAAATATATTAATAAATATTATGCTAGGGTATATAGTCATCGTTGTGTCGTTTCTCTCTTGTTATATTGTTGTTTGTTATCTTGAGCCGCCTTGCTGTGGCCAACGTGGCCAACGTGTCGTATGCGCAACAATGTTAGCCGCACTCATTTTTCACAGCATACTTTTGCGCGCAGCGTGCCTCGAATGGACGCATCTGAAAGTATGCAATGCAAAGTGCAAAAATGTGTTATCTACCAAATTAGACTAGTTACCAGTAACTCGTGCTCAATTTCTATTTGCTCTGTTTTTTTTTTGCTTGCAGCGTCAACTTCAAGAAGAACGAGAAGGAATACCAGGGCGATCGCTCTGAGGTGCTGAAGTTCCTGCGCGAAGAGGAGACTGGACAGTCGACACCAGGTAACCCACCCAACTTTGAACTGGCCCGGTTGCTACTCATCCTAAATGGGGGCGCTAATCCGTTTCTATGCGACACTTTGACTGATTAGCTTAGATGAGTTGATCCAATTAGACATACTGTGGGGGTGGGTGGGCTATAATATTACTCATGCAGAGTGGGAGACGGGCTGCCAACTGATCTCGTTGCGCAGTTGCTTGTGCTAATTGGCCTTTGGTTTATAAATAGCATTTACAGCAGCGATTACTTTTTTTAAAACACACAGCAGAGACCTTGAAATTAGCTTGTTTTATTTGACTAAAATGTATATATTGTTTGCATCAGTCGAGCCCTTAGCTTTTTTTTGTAATTAACTTGTATATTCTTTAATATATTTGTATATTTTTGCTTTATCTTTTTATTTATTTTTTTTTTATACTTCTGTTTTATGTGCGCCAAACTAAGACAAACACAAAGAAATGGACTTTCGTTTTCTTTATCTTAAATCGCATTTCTAAGACAGCCCTTAGACAACACAACATATAATATTTACAAAACAGTTTCTCTATCACCTCTATCTACTTCTTCTACAATTAAAACATACAAATTAAATTTTATATATATATGCATATAGTCGGTAGATATTGTATTATAATTAGTTATTAGGCAAAGGCAATGCAATCTGCAAAGTACATACATTTCTCAATATTCAAAAAACACTCTTGAATTAGGAACACTTTAAAGTTATTTCAATTTGATTACTCTGTCAGTGGATAAACAAATGTCAAATTGTATTAGGAAATGAATGATGCTTGATGCATTTCCTGCAACACTTTTCTCTCTATGTCTAACTCATATTTGTGTTTCGACTCTTTTCCATGCGTGTTATCCACATTTAACCCAACAATAAACAAACAAACAACAACCAATACAAAATGGCTGCTCATCAAACACTTTTAACAGCATACAACAACAACAACAACAACAACTATGAGCATGATGCATCCCAGCAACAACAGCATCAACAGCAACAGCAGCAGCAATACCATCAACAGCAGCAACAGCAACACCAACATCAGCACCAACACCAACAACAACACCAACACTATCCCCAACAACAACAACAACTACAACAACAACAACAACATCAACAATCAAACAACAACGCCACTCGCCATGTTAGTGCGCCCATCAATTCACCAAAGCCCCCAAGCACCGGCGGACTGCCAACTGGGCAAAACATTTGCACTGAATGCGAACGTCTCATTACGTAAGTGGTCCACGATGTTTCGTACCGATTAAAACGTAAAAATTTGCATTTTTGTTACTAACAATAACGAAACAATAACTATAATCGTAAAAGTCACATTGTAATTAACACAAACATTTACATTAACAGTCGCACAGCATTTAAAATGCTGTCGACTGGCATTAGGGTCAATTAATTTCATACTATTGAATGGAGTTAAGTTTGTAATGAGAATTGAGGGTTGATGAAGACTAGACAGTTGGTGGGGATTGCTGAGATCGAGGGCTACACATAACTAGCAACTTACTTGTCAAAGGCTGTGTAAACTGATTGAACTTTTGTGCTGTCAACAACAATTGCGGTATAGAGCCGCACAGTCCGGCCAACTTCTATTGGACGCAGAGCCATGCGATTGGCGGCAACGAGCGACGCACACCTCTGCCCCACAACCAATTTCAGTCGTCGCCGTCGCAGCTGCACACAGGTGGCCAGGATGAACGCATCGGCATCAATTTGCAGCAAAATACATTGGCGCCGGCGGCCACTCACAGGCCCAGTCTGCCAGTTGCAAAACAGCAGCAGGAGCAGCAGCAGCAGCAGCAGCAGCAAGCTGATCCGCGCAACATTGTTATGCCTATATGCCCGGCGCTCCAGGGTCCCGACTACAAGGCGGATATGGATGCGGCTACAGTGGCATTGGCCAGCGATGCGGGTGGTTCTCGACCTTTGTCCGCCAGCGGACATCCGACATGTCAATTGTGCGGCGTGGGCATTGTGTAAGGATTTGTGTTCCGTGTTCAATGATAATTCATGCTCCTCTGTGTCTGCGTGTGTCTGTGTGTGTGTGTGTGTGTGTGCACGAATTTTAATTTGCTTTTATTTCGAAGTCAATTGTTTAAATTTATGCATTGCACATGATTATTATGCAGACGCCTCCAACACCTGCGACTGCAGGCAGCGCAGAGAGTCCAGCTGCATCTCCTGCTGGTATCCAGTTGGTGTCATGGGAATATCATCATTTGTATTCATTTGTATGCCAATTTAATTGACTGCCATTGACGACTCATGAGCTTAATTCGATAATTCATTATATAGATTTAACATACATATTTTATTTTACATTTAGTTATTATACCCTGTATCCATTTAAAGCTGGTGCAGAAATGAAGGTTGTCGCAGACATTAAATAAAATACTTAAATTAGAAAATCTGGAATATTTTCTCATGACTGTTTCACTTTATCAATAAATTCCAATAGTTGTACACAAAATTTATAAGGATACAGGGTATCCCCCTCGACTCAAACATTTAAATTTATTTTTATTTTTATTTAATTTATCATTGACTAACAGGTTCGTGCTTTGAGTAACCATCATATAGAACATATAATAATAGAATAAATATTAATTGATATCAATAATGCGCTAATTCTTTATCGATTATAAGTTCTTGAAACTTGTTTCCATTCGAATATTAGTTAATAAAATGTGGTCTTTTTTCTTGTGTAGCGGTGTCTTTGTGCGCATCAAGGACAAGAACCTGCACGTCGAGTGCTTCAAGTGCGCCACTTGTGGCACCTCTCTGAAGAACCAGGGCTACTACAACTTCAACAACAAGCTCTACTGCGACATCCATGCCAAGCAGGCTGCCCAGCAGCATCCACCAGCTGGTACCGAAGGCTATGTGCCAGTGCCCATTCAGCCGTAAGTTTCTTATCAAGTAACATTATCTATTAGACATTGTAAAGGTAACAAATATTTCGACTTTTGGGTAGATACTTGCGACTTAAACGCTTTTAGTTGAAAAATGCATTCTTTGCATTTGATGAAATTTTTTTTGATTGTGACGCTGGGAAATGACAATGAAAGGGAAAATGAACATGAATATGAATATTAAAATGCAATGCAAATAAATGCATAGCTTTTATCTTTTTGCCCAAAACACGTTTGACATTTTGGCGGGCCAGCCAACAAAAGACCGAAACCAACAGGGGACCAACAGAAAGGACTCCCAAAATTGTTTGGTTGGGGTCCGTTCAGCTGGCTCTTGATTGTTGCATCTGTTGTGGACAGGCAAACTGTCAACTGATTGCCGACGTGTCAGCCGCGAACATTTTTCCACTCTGTTACCAAAGGTATGAGAGTAAATACGGAGATATCCGACTGCATGAACTCAACTTTGATGACAATCTTCAAAGTAGTAAAAAAAAAAATAGAAAATATTCCTAAATATCTGCGTTAGACACAAGCAATTTAAAATTAAAAAAAAAGCGAACCACAAATGCCCCAACTCATGTCCACCGTTTGGTGTTAGAGTATTACGTAGTCGGTCACATTCGACACTCTTGCCAGATATTTAATGCAATTGCAGCCAAAAACTGCGCATATTCGATATAAAAAGATATATGCATATATGCATACATCGGTAGAGATATGGGAGAAAGGGCGTAGTCAACAATTTGGAGCAAATAAGAGCAAGAAATATATTGATGTAGATATTCATTGGGCTGACAGGAGTTTGTGAATGGCAATTGGGCATTGGGATTTGTTTGAATTTTGGCCAAATGGCAAATCGTACTTAATTAAAGGGCTCGCACAACAAACAGATGGCCTGGAGATGTTCTCCCTTGGGGGCAATTAAAAAGCAGCCAATTAAAGTGCACTGCATTGAAGCATTTGTTAATCATTTGCTAAACTCAACCAATTTCTCCACTTTCTTCACATTCCAGGAACACCAAGCTGAGTGCCAGCACAATTTCATCGGCCTTGAACTCGCATGGCTATGCCACCAATGGTTACAACGGCAACTCTGCTCCGGCACCGGCACCGGTAAGTAAAAGTCGCTCTCAACTTGTTAACTGTTCTGTGTACCCTGGCGTGCTAAAACAATCTTGTCAGACAGATATATATACACACAACTATGTACACACACACACACACACACACACACACACACACACACTCACACACACATACACAAGTGCACAAAGTAAATGGTTTGAACTAAGCAAAAATGCAAAAAGGGAAGTGAATAATAAAACAGCAACAAACAACAACAACAACAACAACTAAAAAGAAAGAAAGAAGAAGCAAATAACAAGAAAACCAACAGAAATTGTTGGCTTGTACAAAGACGGTCCTGAAGTTGGTGCTACATCTTCTTCTTTACAGCTCTTGCAGTTCAGCATCGTCTTCTTGTTTTTACATCCAATTTGATCATATTGCTAGCAAAATGTTTGCATAAATTTCGTTGTATAGTAAATTTCGCTTGCGGCAGATATCCATATGCTAAAACTGTAAAAATCATTTGGCCAGAAAGAAAAATGCAATGCAATGCAGAAAGTTTCAAGGCAAGACAAAAAATGAAGAAAAATTAAACAAAAAAAAAAAAAAACAAAGCAAGCAACCAAAGGGAAAAAGAACTTTAAGCGATTTCTTTTCTTTTTTTTTGTCCCATGTTTTTGTTTTTGTTTTTCCTTCTTATTCTGGCTATAAAGTGATAAAACAATAAAATGGAAAAGTTTTTGCATTTGTGTGTTACTGATGTGTTTTCACTTTTGCACAAGTGTTCATGTGCGTATCTGTGTGTGTGTGTGTGTGTGTGTGTGTGTTTGTGTATATATTTCATAATTTGCTTATTTCTTATAATATGCATGATAGTATTATCAGTTTAATAATGCTTACTTTTGCCATTGTGCAGTGCTTTAATTGTGCTTTTGTGACTGCGATTGAGCAATGCAGCAGTGAACTACTCAAGGGTCGATTGTTGCTTTAAATCAATAGATTGTATGTATATGTATGCATAATTATGTTGAGAAATGTATTTGCCGAAGTGGCACAACGGGCACGAGAGTTGACAATTGAAATTAGGGCTGCATTGGTGGCCACCCACAAAACGCGAATCTTATAAATAGAAAATCAAGTAGTTTCCACTGCAGCAAAATTTGAGCTTGCGACAATTTATCTCAAATATCTATGTAGATATCTATCACACTTGGCTGCCGCATTGGGTTTGTCAATTGCAATAGGCACTGGCAACTGTCAACTGGCAGCTGACAACTTGCAACTGGCAATTGGAATCACAGCCAACTGTGGGCGCTGTTTTCTATTTCTTTTTTTCTCTTTATTTTTTTTTTGGCTACTGCCAGCGCATTTCTAAATGGCTAAATGCTAAATATACCTTATGCCAAGCGCTACTTTTTTTTATTCTAGCTTATTTTCGTAGCATTTATTTATTTATTTTATTTTATTTTTTTTTGTATTTGTTTTTGGTTTTTATGCAAGGGCTATAAAAAACATACAGCTGCAATTGCAGACACAGCCACAGCCACAGCCACCGCAGTGGAATCTTTTGCGAATTTGCGTTCAGTTTGTGTCTTCGACTCGTGTTCGCGGCACGCTGGCAGCAAATGCTGCAGAGTGTAGTTTCGGCACCGTTAAATCGAAGATAATAACAATAATAGTGTGTTTTACTCCTCAAGGAGACAAATAAAACCAAGCCATTCGAAGTGGACTATTCTAGCAAATCGAATCGAATAAGTCATTATTTATTTATGGTGTCACTTGACAGACTTGCAAATTGAATTTCTAAGTTTTCAGCTCATTTTAGTGTTGCGTAACGTGACTGCTTTCTTTATAGGAATATAAATTGTGTATTCTATTACATACACAGACACACACATAACACACTTACCAACTTACCAACTTACACAGTCGTTTTGGGTTAGGGGGAAAGCTAACTTTAGACAAAGAATTGACCTTGACCTATTAGCTATTTTTAGTGCAACTTGCATGCATTGCTCATACGTGCCACGTCGTCAGCTGCAACACTTTTAAAACAATTTAAAGTCACTCACACAGACACACACACAGACACAGACACCGATACAGACACCAACACCAACACCAACACCAACAGCAACACCAACACTGACACAGCCACACACTCGTGTTGGCCAATTCTCCGCTGCATTTTAATTAACTGCCTTTATTAACTGTGCATCAATTTACATGCTTGTTCCCGCTACCCGTTCTTGTGTTGTTGCTCACATGCCTGACGGACACCCAATCGCCCGTTCGCCCGTTCGCCCGCTCGCCCTGCCTATTAACACGCGTACGTATTAACACATTAGTCCGAGCCAATGCCAATGCCAATGCAGGCGCCAGAGCCTGAGAGCAGCAGCTACAGTATTGAGTTGCCCCTGCCACCGCCACCTTCACCCACACAACTATTGCAATACGAGACTGAGGAGCTGCTGCTGCTGCCGCCCCAAAGCCAGGCACAAACCTCAACAGCAACAGCAACATCCTCAACCCAAGCCCAAGCCCAAGCCCAACCGCAGCAGCAGCAGCAGCTGCACCTCCACCAACAGCAACAACAGCAACAACAACCACACAGTAAACACACACGCACAAACAGCAGTCTCTCATCAATTTCGAGTGGCTCATCGCATACATCGTCGTCGGGTGTGGGTGGCAGTGCTGCACTGAGTCCGACAAGCCTGGTGGCATCCAGTGCATCGACTCTCTCGCTGGACACGGAAAACTCGCCGATGCATTCGCGCCAAGCTTCTGGCTCCTGCACATCGCTGGATGTGGGCGTTGCTCAGGGTCCGTTTGATAATTATACAATGTCAATGCCATCACCGCCACCACCACCGCCACCACCACCAGCATCAGCAACAGCAACAGCATCAGCATCCGCATCCGCATCAGTACAGAGACCCACACATCAGAATGAGAATGACATGAACACGCAGAATAAGAGCCACAATGCGTATAATCAACTCCTCAAGCAGTATTCCAACAAGCTGCAGCACCACCAAAACAACACAAATTCAAACACAACAACGAAAACAACAGCAACAACAGCAATCACACAAAACAGACAGAACAACAACACGGCCAAGCCATTTGCAGTCCAAGCCACAACAGCAACAACAACTACGGGGCAACTGCAGCCCCATGTGGCAGCGTTGACGGCAACCCTAGCTAATCAATTGAAATTTAATTCACATCAGGCAACACCAACAACAACAGCTGCAGATAACAGTGCCACAAATCAGGCACAGTCTGAAATAATGTCAGCCAACGTGGCCGACGAGCAATCATCCTCAGCCATTTATGGTCAAATCAACACCAGCAACTATAACACCAATAACATCTATAACAACAACAGCGATGCTGCTGCGAGCACAGTTCCGTCAATGCAGACATCATCGGCAACTGGCTCCGATCAGCCACCGTTCGAATATGTCACCTTGACCGGAAATGTGATACGCAGCGTGCAGCCGTCTGGTAAGGGTGCCGGTCCCAACTATCGGGTAAGTAATCCCTGCCCCTGCCCCTGCCCCTGACCCTGACCCTGCCTCTGGCTCTGCCTCTGCCTCTGCCCCCCCATTTGGAACCTACCCGCTCGACTGCTGCAAGCGCTCAGCTTTAGGCCAGTCTAAGCTATATTTCTAACACCAAACGTTTTGTGTGTTGATTGTTAATTGTGTTGCACGTAAACAAATCCAGATTAATGCCATCACTTTGCATTTTCAATTTTCCAATTGTGCAGGTCAACCAGGGCTATGCTCGTCCCTACGGCGCCTCTCAGCCCCCAGCGGCAGCGCCCAAGTCACCGGTGTCGGTCTCGTATCCACCACAGCAGCAGCAGCAGCAGCAGCAATCACCACGCCCCGCTGGCAATCCGTACGCAACATTGCCACGCACCAATGTTGGTCAACAAGGTAAGACGATGACGGCTGACGATGAGTCATATCAGTCTCTGTCAGAAGGTGAATGGGTTTAGTCCAGTTACAACAAGAAGCATACTCATGTACTCAAGAAACTACCTACTTATGGGCGTGTGATATATATACTTACTTACATAACTACAATAATATATGCAAGTTTAGCTGCTTGTTCGATTTTATTTAGAGAGATGGGCGGGAGGGGGGGTTGCCCAGTTGTCCATCAGTTGACACGACTGGCGTCTCTCGTATTAAATGTATAATTTATCTGTTGTTAAGTTAAAGATGATATCAAGTTTTTTTATTCGAATAAATTTTGCTTATAACTCAAAACCAAACCAAGACCAACTAACAACAAAAATCGTCCCCAAATTTCGAAATGCCGCCTGCTTAATTAACTTAACCCCCCCCAATTGCAATATTAAGTGTGTAAAGTATACTTTAAGTCGAAGCATAAGTCCTGGAGTTTCTGTATATATTTGAATGTATATCTGTGTGTAGGTCGTAATGTACAAAGGTACAACAGCTTCAACAGACCACAACAACAACAACAACAACACCATCAGCAACAACAATACCATCAGCAGCAGCAGCAACAACAAAAGCAACAATATAGAAACTCATACCCAATTGGATCAAGCGATAAATACGCTACCTTGCCTCATACTCAGACCCAATCCTACAACAACAACTATAGCACTTACAACAGCAACAACAACAACAACTTTAACACTACCTACAATCGAGGTAATCCACAATTGTTGAACTTGCCTCAACAGCAGAAGCCTGCAGCAACCTTTCCGCTACTGGCATCGCGTACATTTCTCCATAACCAATGTTGATGCTCCGTTTGATTTGAGTTACTTAATTGTTGATTGACACAATCACACACACACACACACACACACACACACACAGAAACATCGAAACATTTGTTGCTGCCCTTAGGCTCCGTTCCTCTTAGAGGGATTGGTTAAATAATCGCTTTGCTCGTAGAACTGAAACTGGTTGCAGATGTTGAAAGTCATTTAATCACGAAGAGAAAAAAAAAAATAGCCATGCAGCATTTCGTTGACAAGCCCAATTGATGATAGGTAAAGGCATTTTATGTAAATAAGTTATAATACGCCCAGACGGGAAATTAAAACCGACAGCGACAGCAGCAACAGCAGCAACAGCAGCAACAGCAACAGAACAACGACAACCAACTTGTTGTTTTTGGTTGAGATAGGTGTCTGGGAGAGGGGGCCAAAATGTTAACATTTTCAATGCCAATGCGATTGCATTGCTGCAGTTGTTGTTGGCTGTTGGCTGTTGGCTGTTGGCAGTTTTCAGTTGGTAGTTGGCAGTGAACGCCACCAGCTTCCGGCACATTGCTGCAATGCATTGAAAGCCAAAGCCAAACCCAAACCCAAACCCAAAACCAAGACCAAACAAAACCAAACGAACGTTACGTATACGTAATGTTGTAAAAAGAAACAATTCGTGTACGCACGCATACATACGTAAATACGAGAATAAAATAAATGATATAAAATGTATTTCAGTTCGGCATTGCAACGTTGCAATATCTGCAACGCCACCCCCCGTCCACCCTCTGCAGACCACAGCAGAAAACCACTTCGACTGCAACGTATATACGTATGTAGGGAGGAATGGGAACATTCTCTGAGACACTGACTTCAGCAATTCAGTGCACAGCCACACAAGATACATTCAAACTACAATTTTAAATACAGTCTAACTTCTCTCTCGCACTCGACCAACAAAAAAAACAACTTTTTTATAAGTTGGCTTTCAATTCCAATCATTTTGAGTAGAGATTAGTGTTAAATATTAAATTCTGAAAGCAGCGACTGGAACTAAAGGAATCGTTCGTTATTTTCGGAGTGTTTTCAATACTTCTTTTGAGCACATTTCAATTCCGTTTAGTTTTTAAATATAACATAACATAGATTTAAAATGAATACAGAATTTTGTGTTCTAAGAAACAAGACAAACAGAACTAAAGAAGTATTAAAATATTATTGTCAGCTCCGAAAAACTAGTTAGAAAACTGACATTTTAAGTTGATCTGTGTTGCCGGCTTGTATTCAAACCAAATTAAATAGTTTTCTAGGCTTTCCCTTATGAGCAAGAGAATAATTGGTTTTTAATAACCTTGATAAGCTCCCGGATGCAGGGTATCTCCTCGTTCAGCTCTCTCGACAAGACAAATACTACTTTTTAAGTTAAGTCACTCTGCCGACGTTGCCAAAGCTTTTCCCGTTGATTTGATTTGATTTCCTGTTTCCGACAATTTATAAACTAAAGCCATCAAATTTGGATACATTCCACATATTTAAAGTAATTCTGTACACAATAAGTTTAAGGCTAAAACCTCGACATATAATAGTGAACTGGTTTCCGTGTAATTATTTCTGGCACTCACTGTTGCTGAACGCCGCTTCTACAAGTCGAATGCGTACTGTTCACACCGATTTTAACCATTTTTCTTTACACACACTCACACACACACACTGGCACATATTTGTGTATGCAAAATAATATTCATATGCTGACATATGCGAGAGTGTGTTTGTATATCAATTACGCGTCTGTATTGTTGCTGGGTTTCATAACGGAAATGAATTAACTGCAAATATGGCGAACAGCCGTTGCAACAAGTACAGCCCGAAATGGTAACAATACAATTTATTATCCAATTTTTTCCGCTCATGCAATTAAAAAATGCAATTTTTACATAGCCACATAACTACATGCCCACATAGTCGGAAAGTTGTTTCGTTTGAGCCAGGAGGATCGACCTTTGAGGCCACAAGTGCTAACGATGTGAGCCGCACACTCGAAAACAAAAATCAATCTCCTAATCAAAGTTAGAATCACGCACAGCCGCAGCCATTATTCGAATTTTTCTCTGGTCGAGGGGGTAGCTTTTGGGTTTGTGGCTGTTGGCTTGTTTTTTGGCGGCATGCCGCCAGCAGCAGCTTGCCAACAACAAAAGTGCGTCAGAGCAGCTGGCAAAAGCCGCCAAACACATAAAAACAAATCCAGTTGGCAAATCCCACAACAACCAAACACGCTTTTGTGAAGCTTGTGGGGTGGAGCGGCGGGAGAGGGGGGGGGGGGGGTGGTTCTGTTATGGTGCAAAAAATGTGCTGGCAAACAAATGTTTGTACTACACACATACCAACACGCACGCACGCACAGCCCCCACTTACTACTGCCCCCTCGCCCCGCCCCTCGGCAGAGCCGCACAACAATGTAAACGAAGGCAGATAAATTACCAGTCATTATTATCCAAACAGGCTGACATCCTGTGCTTTGCTCTACCCATTGCTGTTCGTGTCTCTCTCGCTCTCTCTCTTTCACTGTCTCTCTCTCTGTCTCTCCATCTGTCTCTGTCTATTTCTTTGGGTCTGAGATTAAAAGCGTGTCGGACGTCCATGCATCAAATGCCTCGAATTCCACAAAATTGAGGTAGTTGAGGGAAATACAATGTCTTCCGTCTTGAGCACTGTAATTTATCGTATGCATTTTATGTTTTGGGAACTTTTGACTTACGATTGAATGAAAATGCTTTCGAGCATATCTATTTTGTTTTTTTTTTTGCTTTTAGCTATAATTACGAAAAAGTATTGAATTTTGATCAACATTTCTGGTTTCTCTTTTGGCTTCTTTTAGGTTACGGTTACCAATATTCCTATTAAAAAGCCCCATTGTCCTTGTAGACAGAATGCCAAAAAAAAAATATTTCAATCAACAAATGCAAAAACTGCGCAAAACTGGTGAATTTTTGGAAATTTCGTTTGGTCGTACAAAAATATTTAAACAAATTTTAACATTGTGTTTTTTTGTTTTTTTGTCATATTTTAACAGAATATTTTGGAAATTAATTTTTTAAATAAATTGCACACTGTTGTGTTGCACCAATACAAAACTTATGAATATATATGTACCATATATACACATGTATTATTTTCTATATGAATTATTTGTGTACTCGTACTCACGCTAAAACGCTTCTCGCTAACCGCATTCAAATGCGCTCTCTAAGCACAAACGATATATATATAAATACAAACAAGAATATGTATCTTTACTATACTCTTCTAATACTAATAGGAATGGCATTCTCTGAATTCGCCCCATCGCACCATCTTTGCATGCCTCTTGCCTATCTGCAAACATATGTACATACATACATACCTATAGATATATAGACATATATATGTATATGTATGTACGTATATAGCAAAAGGAGATACTTTAGACAAGGCCTGTTGGGGCCCCTTATTATTGCCAGTAACTGCGACAGTTTCGAAACTTTTTGTTTCTGTTATTGTTTCAGTTTTGTCTTGTGTCGACAATTTTTTGATATGATAAAATACTTGCTATAATTTTATTTCGAATTTTTCGCCATCTTTTGTCATTTATTTTATCGTATGCGTACGCGTACTCATCCGGCTCTGTTGTGTATGTGAGTTGCTGCCATTTTCAATTTCTGCAAAATTACAGCCAATATGAAATTATGCATAATAAAAAGCAATGACTACCTGTCGTCGCCATTTTGCCTTCGCACAGACGTGAGTCCACATAAAAAAAATTGACGTAAATACACACACATAAATACGTGTATATACATATACATATATATATATACATATATATATATAGTCGTGTCTAGCACAGGCAGCGCTTGGCTGTTTGTGTTTATTGTTGTTGCGCCATGAAAATGGTCGGAAAATAAGAAATGAAAAATTTATTTGCTTGGGCGCACAGCGCACAAAACGTTCTGCAATTCTGTCTACTCGTCCTCGTGTCTATCGAATTTAATTTTTTACCAATCTTTAAAATAATGCAAGCGATATTTTTTGGTTTATATTTGTGTCAAACTTTTCCCATTCAGTTTTATGAAATTCAAAAGTCTCAAAGTAGCCACAATTGATTCACTTTTTAATGTGACGTACAAGGTATAATTATCAATAATTGTCATCAGTCTCAGCCAGTTTTCAGTTTATTATTCGTCTGCTTACATACACACCCACACACCTACACACCCACACACATATACACACACACACACACATACACATTAACTATTTATAGTAACACTAATGGAATACAATAAAAACGTTTAGATTGTTTTGGTATTATAAAAGGATTTGCTGCTTAACCGTTGAACTGGTTGCTCTGAACGGCTCAATGAAATTGACGTGACTGCCAGGTTGCCAGAGCCGCCACATGTAGTTAGTTTAGCCCGTCTTAGTTCTTTGGTTGTTTCTTGTTTTTTTTTTTGTTTTTTTTTTGTGTTTACACCGCCTTTGACAACTTGTCTTTGCCACCGGCCACCGCCCACCGCCTTTGCCGCCATTGCCGCCTTTGCCACCTTTGCTACTGCCAACACCTTCGACTCCGCCGCCGCTTTGCACAGTGCCAACGACTAACAAGCGTATGCATTTATTTCTTTCTGCTCTTATATTTGACCTGTGCCCCCGCCACGCCCCCTATTTAAAACTAACCAACTGCACACAAAATGCATGCGCATTTTCCCATTTCCATCCTTCCCCCTCGCAGCTGCGGAGGAGGAAGGCTTGCAGCCGCAGTTTGCCGAGGAATGCTGTTGCGAGGTGGACGTTGAGGTCGCCTTAGCTGCAAGTCGACGTTCGCACGGCTCGAGTTTCTCGTGGCCACCGCCACAGGATGAGGGACATGCGGCACCTACAGCTGCCCCACTTTACATACCACCACCAGAGACGCAACATATGGTGGTGGCAAATCCAGTGCAGGAGGTGCCTCCCTTACCGCCGGGCAGTGCTACCTTACGGCTTGATCCACAGCCGCAAGCACAGCAGGCGCCACAACAGCAGCCACTCCAATGGCAGAGCTATTCGGCGCCACAGCTGACCAACCAGCCAATTAGGGAGCAGCAGCAGCATCAGCAGCAACATACACAAATGGAGCAGGAGTCAAGCTCGGACAGCTACACGTCCACATCGACAACGACAACGACCACCTCCGAGGAGTACCAGCGCATGTATGCCGCCCAGCTGCAAGCCTATCAGATGCAGCAGGCCTACGAGCAGTCCGGCTCCGAGCTGGACTACCAGCTGGACTATGGCAGTGGCCAGGACATGCACGAGTATCCGTCGGGCAGACGGAGTGCTATGGAATGCGTGGACACGCTCTCAGCGCCATTAAGCACATACAAGCTCATCGATATGGTAAGGGAGGTGACACCCAGTCCCATTCCCAACCCAGAGCCGGGGGCAGCGCCTGCCGCACGCCACGTGGCGTTCAACGATGAGCCCGAGATCAAGGAGCTACCCCAGCTGCACACAGAGCTCGAGACGATACCTGAGTCGGCCGTTGAGGCCGTTGAGGCCGAGCAGCCTGTGACAGCCTGGGCAGACACTGATGATACGGTCGACGATCGTGAGGGTCTCATCATCGAGCAGCGCTGCCAGATACTTGAAAGCGAACGCATGTTTCAGGCAACGCCAGAGATCATTTTCGAGATAGCGCCAGTGCGTCCGCGTCCAGCGCCATCCAAGATACCCAATCCCTCGCCCAAGGAGTGGATCAATCCCATGGTTCGGGTCCTCACAACAGCTCCTGATGTGCCCTTCCATCTGGTCGAGTGTCCGTTCCCCAAGCCCTGCGGCGATGACTTTGAGGAGTCAGCAGCTGCAGCTGCCGAGGCTGCCGAAGCTGCAGCAAACGCGCCTCCAGCCCCAGTTTCCGAACCTGCTCCAGCTCCTGCTCCAGCTCCTATTCCAGCTCGTGCTCCATCTATTGTTACCGCTACCATGGACAATTACGCCTCTGAGCTCCTACGTGAGTCTCCTCCCAGGAGCACAAGGTTCAGTCAGGCAATGGCAACTGCACCCGAGTTTGAGGTGCGCTTTGCACCACCGGGCGCGGACGATATACCACTGCCGGAAGAGACAGTGCCCTACTTACCACCGCCCATGGACATGAAGCCCTATCTGCGCGAAGATTACCGTGCCAAGAGTCCGTTTGTGAGCGCCCTAACCACCGCACCCGAGCGTCCGTTCGAGGGTCACTTCGACAAGGACGTACCCATCCATGGGTTAGACCTGCCCACACCCAAAGAACACCTGAGCATGTGCGATGCGCTGGCGACGGCACCCGAGCGCGGCTACACCCAACTGAATCCTGAGAATGCGACACAACGCGTCGACGCAAAGCAGAAAGAGCTGGAATTGAAAAAGTATGAATTTCAGGTGCTCGATCGCGAAGAGGAGCTGGGCATCAAGCCGCAGCCACCGGAATCTGTGCAATACTACACAACAGAGTCACAGCAGCAACAGCAGCGCAAATCCTCAGCATTTGCGGCAATGCAAGCATTCCAACCGTCTTGTGAGCCACTTTCCTCCTCCACCAACAGCTCGAACACAGTCACGAACACGCCACGTGCCTCCATCTCGTCCCAGACTAGAGAGCAGACCGATCTTGAGTATCAGAAGTACTGCAAGGCGCAGCAGCGCAATCAAAAGCGACTCGACTTCTATCACAAAAAGGAAGAGGAGTTACAGACTCAACAACAGACCCAACAGCCGACCCAACAACAGACCCAAAACCAAAACCAGCTGATCCAACAGCAACAACAGCAACACTTAGAGACTAACTCAAATTCGCTAGTTACCGCTTCCAATGCGACTGCATCCTCTGACTCCTCTTCCACAGTCCAACAGTCCACCACCACCACCAATAGCACCACCACCAATTCCAACTCAGCTTACGTCGCCCAGGCCAGCAGCAGCCGATCCTCCTTTTCAGCCACCACCGCCACCAACCAGACAGCTGTACATACCGCTTGTAAAATCGAGGCTCACAATCTAATCGAGGAAATTGCCGAGGAGCTCGAGCACTCTGACATCCTATACCCACCGCCGTCACCGCTCAGCCATCTCAAGGGCAAAGCCGTACAATCCGGTCTGCATCGGCCCGAAACCATACCAAAGTACCAGCGCAATTGGACAGTGCTGCCAACCCAGAGTCCCATACGCACACCGGAACCACAAGAGCTTCGCGACAATGTCCCGCTTGCTTTCGTTGATGCTCCCAAGACCAATGCGGGTGGCGAGACCGTACACAAACCCATAGCTCAAGACTGTCGGGGTGTTTCCACGGGAGTGGCACCAGCGGCTGCCCGTGGCTCGATTGCGTCTGTAGCCAAGCCAGCGGTGCAGCCGTCGGTGCCCATTATAATTGAAGATCGGTCGGGTCCAGTAACGATGGCTTTTCAATCACTAGATGAATACGATCTAGCCGATCAGTCGCTGACGTCTACAAGGCCCTACACGCCCTCCTCCTTCTCGATGATCAACAAGCCGGCACCGATCATACCCTTCTACCAGACACCGGAGAAGCTCCTCTTTGACGAATGTCCAGCTACGCATGCCCGCGATTACGACCATTTAGCTGCGTCGCCCTTCCCAGATCGGGCACGCTCTCCGGCCCCAGGACCGCCACCCAATCCACTCTCGGCCATCAGGGCGCCACGCATGAAGGAGCCGGAGTCGGCACTACTACCAGTTGGCGGGCCACCAAGATTGCAGGCGGGCTCCATTACCACGGGCCAAAGCTACCAGGGACAGTTGCTGGCACACTCGGAGCTCAGCTCGCAGTCGGCAAGTCAGAGCTACACACAGCAGCCAGAGACGCTCACCGAGCGCAAGATCGGCAATCTCAGTGTGCAACAGCGGGAGCAATCATCGCAGCTGCAGCAGCAGCAACAGTCCCAGATGCAGAGCCAGACCAAAACACAGATTGGCAACACACAGATCGAACGCAGGCGCAAGGTAACCGAGGAATACGAGCACACCCAGAGTGCCAAGACCATCGAGATCCGCACGGGCTCACAATCTCAGTTGCAGTCGAAGTCGCAGTCCCAGTCCCAGTCTCAATCGCAATCGCAATCCCAATCGCAGTCTCAGTCTCAGCTAAAACAATCGGAGTCAACGGAGCGCCGCCAGTCGTATGGCCGTACTGGTTTTGTAGCCAATCAGACGCGCCGTTTATCTGGCCTGGAGCAGGAGGTGAGCAACCTGACCACTCAATCGCAGGCCATCAGCGCCAGGGCCTCCACATTGGGAGAGAGCAACTTTCCCCAGCAGCGCTCACCCACTTTTGACAGCAAGTTTCCAATCAATCCGTCAACAGCTGATGCAGTCGCACCAATCCCTGCAGCAGCACCTACATTGCCTTCAGCTGCCAATAAGCTGCTAGGTCCTCCACCCGGATTCGTGCAGCAGCAACAGCAACAGCAGCAGCAGCAGCAACAGCAACAGTTGCAGCAAAGGTCCGCCTTTCAGTCAACGTCTTCGGTGGTGTCCGCATCTCAGCAGCAGCTGCGCTCTCATGCCACCACCTCATCGCTAACATCAGCATCTGCAATTACATCTACATCTACTGCATCATCTGCATCAGCATCAGCATCAGCATCAAGGTCGGCGCAAGCCAGTTTAACCAAAGCTTCTGCTATTACTACCACGACTAATAATCAGGCCTGCAGCGCCTATAGGGGCACAGGAGCCATTGGTAGCTCCAAGGCCAACAATAACATTACAGCTGCGCTGGCCAATCTGCCAATTAATAATGGCCAGCGGCCAAATGCTTCAATCTCAGCTCCAACGGCGGCTAAGCCAACTGCTGCCGCTGCAACAACGCCCGCTGCGTCGGCGCCTGCCTCATTTCCGCCAAATTTAAGTGACTTTGACTCAAATGTTGATGATTCCGCAGGTGCTGGAGGTAAGGGCGGCGCATTTGGTGCCACATCGGCTCCGAAACGTGGACGCGGCATTCT
This sequence comes from Drosophila setosimentum, assembly GCA_035043505.1. Classification (NCBI taxonomy): domain Eukaryota; kingdom Metazoa; phylum Arthropoda; class Insecta; order Diptera; family Drosophilidae; genus Drosophila; species Drosophila setosimentum. Next base: position 11,018,688 of record JAWNMY010000003.1, on the reverse strand, counting down.
CAACAAGGCCGCCGCACCCGGTGTCCGCATCCCATTGTGCAACAGCTGCAATGTACAGATCAGGTGATGAATTGACTCAATCTGAAGTTTCCCCTTACACCTTGTTGTTGTTGTTTTTATATTTTTTGTTATTGTTGTTGTTGATTAACCTAGCGATAAGTTGCATTGTTGAACAATGTTCTCATATGAACACATAAAGCTCTCCCTCTCTGGTCAATAGCTTCTCTGTGTGTTTTTTGGTCGAGCGATTTACACAGTGTACAGTTGTAAAAGGCTTACTGATTGACATCTACCAATAATCCAGCACTAATTCCTCGCATGATTTACGCTCTAACACGCTAACCATTGTTTGTTGTTTTCGTTTTTGTTTCGTTCTGTTGCAGCTCCCTCCTCCACTCTTGCCAAGCCCAATAACATGCATGCTAACCAAACTACCACAATGCCACGCCCCCAGAAAGCAACTGACACCATGCCAAGCCAAAGCGTGGATGCGGATATGGATGCGAATGCGGATGCCACAGCTATGCTGGCCGACTCCATTGGCAAGATCAATATGGGCGAGCAAACGAATGCGTTTATGCTGGAGGCCGGCAAGATAATATCCAACATGCTGGAGGCTCGCCTGGCGACCAATGGCAATGGCAATGGCAATGGCAGTGCGCCCCTCTCGCACGCTGGCAGCACATTGAGTCTGCGCAGCAACAGCAACTCCAATCTCTCCAAGAGTCCGATGATTGTGCGCAAGCGACTGGATCTCGACGATTTCAAGAATATTGATCCCACACAGCCGGTGGCGTTGCACTCTGTGGTGGCTGTGCCGCCATCGCAGCTAAAGCAGCCGATCCATGAGCTGGGCAATCAGAAAGCGGAACCACAGGTGGCTCGGGTCGAGTTGACGCTACCGGCTCAGCATCCCATGGGCAAAATCCTTGATATGTGTGATAATGGCAAGACGCCAACGGCGACAACAACTGTGGCACAACAGGCACCCGAGCCGGTGGCATTTAGAAACAATTTGCGACGCACTGGCGCCACACATGCGGCCGATCGTCGCTCCTACATTGAGCCCAAGCAAAACGTGCCAAACAACAACAACAATAACAACAACAATGAGAACAGCATAAACAGTAGCAACAGCAACAGTAACAGCAACAATAGTCAGCCAAATGCGCCCAGTTTCAGCGTTAGCGTTCGAGCACTGGGTGATGCCCAGGGGCCCATGTCCGAGGAGAATGAGAAGGCCGTAAGTCAGTTGCTCAAGGATGGTAAGCGTCCAGTTTGCTGTCAGTGCAACAAGGAGATTACCTCGTAAGTAGCCTGCCTGCGCCCTTGCCCGCTTGCACATGTACCCTACTCACTCCTCCTCCTCCTCCACTTCCACTGTCTCTCCTCTATCGCTAACTGATAACTAATTATACTTTTAATCTGTACAGAGGACCCTTCATTACCGCATTGGGTCGCATCTGGTGTCCGGATCACTTCATTTGCGTGAACGGCAACTGCCGCCGTCCACTGCAGGACATTGGTTTCGTTGAGGAGAAGGGCGATCTGTACTGCGAGTACTGTTTCGAGAAGTATCTGGCGCCCACATGCAGCAAGTGCACCGGCAAGATTAAGGTAATAACCCATAGATAAAAGCCATACAGCTTCAGCTATATTCTTATACTTGTACGATTGCAGGGCGATTGCTTGAATGCCATTGGCAAGCACTTCCATCCCGAGTGCTTCACGTGCGGCCAGTGTGGCAAGGTCTTTGGCAACACGCCCTTCTTCCTCGAAGACGGCAATGCGTATTGTGAGGCCGATTGGAATGAGCTATTCACCACCAAGTGCTTCGCTTGTGGCTTCCCCGTTGAAGCCGGCGATAGATGGGTGGAGGCACTGAACCACAACTATCATAGTCAATGCTTTAACTGCACTGTGAGTACTTTTTAATATCCGTTCCCCCTTGGAGATTTCGATAATCCTTTAACTAAATCCTTGTTGTAGTTCTGCAAACAAAACCTGGAGGGTCAGAGCTTCTACAACAAGGGCGGTCGTCCCTTCTGCAAGAATCATGCGCGCTAAGTGCACTCAAAAAGATCATGTCAGATCTAACATGGCTCGACTATGGACTTCAGGGATCACGCACACTAATATGTAACACCAACACCAACACCAACAACAACAACAACACCGATAACAACCAACAACAAATCAATAAAATCAATAATAAAAAAATAAAAAATGAAAGAGAAACATAAACATAAACAATCAAACAAAGAGATATAGCGCTAAACAGTTGACAAACACTGAGTAGATCGCATAGCTTATTATTGCAATTATCAAAGTATATCAAACCTAATTATTATACATACTTAATTTCAATTTTATTCGTTTTAATTTTATTTAATTTTTATTTTGATTTTTTTTTTTGGTTTTTGAATTGTGCAACCAACTGTTATCCTAATTTTAAATAAATGAATGAATAGAAAGCGAAAATGAAAATGAAAATGAAAACACTCGGAAAAAGGCCAGAATGAAAAACTGTAAACGAAACGAAATCGAATTAGAGAAGCACACAAGCACAAGCACAAGCAGTACTATATTATATGTATATCTATCTGTCTATCCATTTATGATTATATTATTTATTCATCATGTCATAATCGAATTATTTACGAGAACCACACCCCTATTACACCTATTATGTATATGTATGTATTTCACAAAAGTTATTTAGTTCAAGTTTGAAAACGATACGGTTGAACAACCAACAAACTAACAAACAAACCGCGCGAATGGATTTCAAATCGCCAAATGCAACAAAAATGTATCCGACATCAACCGAAATCGCAACAAATCGGAATATATATGGCCGCCTTGAAGCAACGCTGGTTGTCAGCAGGAAAAATTCATGAATATAATTATATATTTATCAAATTCGATGTGACCGTAAATGATTAAGCAACAAATTTAATTTAAACGCTACTTTAATTTATGTTGTATACCGAATCGAGATATATCTAAAATTGATTGTTCATTATAGCAAATCAGATCAATAAAATTTCGAAATCTTTTTCGCGTTTAATTTGAGTGAGTTTCTATCTAGACTCGTCAGCTGGCCAATTTGCATTGCTGTAAAATACCTGTTTCAACTACTTAGCTAAACCGTTTTCAAATAACTTGCCACAACTTGTCATAGCCATCTGGGGAGCAATCTGTAGATGCGAAGTGCGTATTGTCACAAGCGTTGGCATATTCCGGTAAGCTGCTCTCACGTATTTCGTTGACAGTCGAAAAGTATGCAATAGCTTTTGCTTTCTTCCAACATGCACACACTCACACTCGAGCACACACCACACACACACACACACATATCGACACACATAAACGCACTCTCATACGCTCCATTTCGACAGTCAAGAGCAATTTCATGCTCAACCAATTTTTGTTGTTTTCATTTGGCATTTTTCGAGGCGATTTACAAACATTTCGTTGCCGGGTGGGAGGGGGGGTATGGGGTTGGGGAAATCGCTTTTCATGCCGCTTTCCTCCTATTTTGTTGGCCAATGGAATAAGGTGTCAATTTTTGTGTTCGCTCCGCATTTTTGCGGCCTGGGTGTTAATCGGTGGACCACTTAAAGTGCCTGCAAGGGCTACACGGTCAATACAAATTCACGCTAGATTAAGCAAGATATACGACAATGTGTGTATAGCTCTCCGTGTGTGTGTGTGTGTGTGCTTTTGAGGGAGACTGCCACGCCCATTTGCTGCTGAACCCTGGCAAGCAGAAAGAAAAACAATTTGCGGTTTTGTGGTATATTTCAACAATACATTTTTGCAGATGTTTTGCTTTTTTAGTTTATTTAGCCTTGCACACGATACAAAGGACTTTAAGTTTGTATTAAGTATTTCTATAGTATATCATTTAATTTTCATACGGTTTTTATCCATCTTCTTATCGATCTTTACCAGTATCTCATAATGTTAACACACGCATTTACCTTCGCGCATAGCAACTACAATTAATTCGTAATTAGTTTTATTTTAGGCTTTTTATTAGGTTTTTTGTTTTTTGTTTTATTTTATTATTATTTTTTTTTTGTTTTTGTTTTATCTACTTGTTAATTTGTTTTAAACGCATTCAGAAATCAGTTTCACTTTCCATTTGATTCATTATCCGAAAATGCGCGCAAAATTTGTCACCGTAGCGTTCCGTCGCGAATTTACATATAGTTATTTATTTTTTTTTTCTTGTATATATAGTACATAGCTTCATACACATATACATATATAAATAGGTAGGTATATATATATATATATATATATATATGTATGTATATTGGGATAGGGAAAATCTATACTTAACGCATGCAAGAAATGCACTCGAAATTATTATATACAAATCGTTTAGGATGTTAAACGTTCTTTTATGGATGTGTTTCGTTATATTTGCATTTAGGTTGTTTTTTTTTGGAATATATTAATACTTGTACGTATGCATATGCGATAGTTCGTAATAGATATGATTACAAAAATAAATTCAACACATTCAAGTACAACAAACATATCTTAGTATCTAAATGCCGCTTACAGTACAGATATCAAAGTATATTTAGAGTTATAGTACTATATATATATATATATATTCATGTAGGAGCAGAGTTTTAGTTTTCGTATCGTACAAATAAATACCTTTGGGTTAACGAGTGTTTAAAAGTAACAAACAAATAATAAACAAAACAAAAATAAATGAAAAACCAAAAAAACAACAAACAACAAACGAACAAGAAGAAAACTGTGAAAACAGTGGGAAAACCATTTGGATTTTCAAAATGTTCGCATTGTTTTCCGCTTGAGTTAAGTTTCATTTATTCGCTGTTGGACATTAGGTTTCTGGGAGAGTTAAGGTTTGGGTGGGGGGGCTACAAGTGCGCCAATATATCGATCTGGTCGAGTGCACTGGCCTGTCCAGCCAACTGAGATTGAGATGGCACCTGTGCCTGCGCCCTTCCACCCGAGTTGCTGCTGTTCGCCTGCGATATGGTCACAATGGTCACCAGGTCTTTGGCCTTTGCTGTCGTTTTTGTTGTCGCCGTCGACGATGGGCTTTGGGCCTGGCTCTGGCACTGGCTCTGGCTGCGATTCCTTGACTCGATTTCCACAATGGCCGAGGTGAGCAATGTGTTGGACTGCAGCGCACTGTAGTCGGGCAATTGCTCCGGCGATGGCTCCGGCAGATCCTCATTGGCCAGCAGGCGACCCGATGGCGCCGTCTCAATCGTTCGTTCGCTGTTTAGCGTCAGTGAGGCCGGCGTCGCATTGCGGGAACGGTAACTTGGTGGCAGACTGTATTCGGAGCCGCCCATGCTGCTGCTGATGGTGCCACCGCCACCGCCACCGCCACCGCCAACACCACCACCAATTCCCGAGCGCAATGTGGTCAGCGGTGCTCTGCAACAAGAAGATGATGAAGAAGAAGAATAAGATGGAGAAGCAGTCAGTCAACGAATATGTTTGAATGAGATGCGGATGAAATAATGTATGGAATATTTGCGCAGTGGCCGACATGAGACAATGTCAATGCACAAATTTGCATAGGAAGTCAAGTATCTAGCTACATATATATCGACGAGCATTTATCTATGTATCTAGGAGCATCTACCTATGTATCAAGTAGACGTTGATGCCGTTGTCTGCATTCGACTTTGTCAATGTAAATAACAAAAGGCGTTCGGGCAATTCTTGCCAGTCAGTCTGCTTAGATTATGTATGTATGTATGTCGGATGTGTGTACGATGTATGTACATATGTTTGCCTAGATAAATCCTACAGAATTCACACTTCAGTCAACAGAGCAACCACAAACAAGCAGGGGAAATTTCGAGGTCGGATTTCAGCCAAAAATTCAAATTTCAAAATTGTATAAAGCAATTTGAAGTATGTAAAATTGCATTTAATTGTTCCCGACAAAGATTTAATACAAAAGGAAACACGAATACTAAGTAAGATGGCTCTTTCTGTGTATAAAGCATTTTCATCTCTCTCTCTCGCTCTCTCTCTCTCTATATATATATATATGTATATATACATGTGCATATACAGCGCCATAACAGGCAATTTTCACAGGCACTCGGCACTTGGGGCTCGTCTTTGTTTGTTTAATTGACTTGGCTAACAGCTTCGCCTTGCAATTGCTTGGCTCTCTCTACTCAATGCTGGGCCTAATCCTTGCCCGGCCTGCTCGGCCTGCCTGACACAGATTGCCTTTTAATACACACACACGCACACACACACACACACACACTAGACACGCGCCTTGTTATGCAATAGAAAACCGAGTGTGCCTAAGTGTGTCTGTGTGTGTGTGTGTGTGTGTAAATATTTTGCAAAATTTCACAGATTTCTTTGTTGGCTCTTGCATCATTTGAATATGCCATAACACACTTGGTGTGCATGTGTGTGTGCGTGTGCGTGTGTCAGACAGACTGAAAGCAAGCCTGCCTAAAAGTATGCTCTGATTCGCTCTCCCCCCAACACACTTCGTAGAAGTTTTTGCTTTTTGGCATACTTCTCTGTCACTTTGTGCACCCTTTGCTTTACAAGAGCCTTGAAGCGGGCATATTAGCTTATAAATTGCTATAGCATTTCATATATGGGCGGGCTGCTATGACAATCAATACAATCGCTACAAAATACATGCATACTTTTGGCATCTTTTCAATTATATCGTATCTTAGTGACGAGCTATGTCTGCCAAACCTGAAGGCAATTTTCAATTGTTTTCCATTGCTTTAAGCTTTTCCTGGCCACCTAAGCTGCTTATATGTATTTGCCAGGCATTGTTGTAGTAGTAGTTGTTGTTGTTGTTGTTGTTGTTGATATGGCTACAATGGTTACAGTGGTTGCTGTTGTTGACTCTTGGTTTCCATTATGTGACATAAATATTTAAGTGCATGTGGCCTTGTATATCATTAGAAGCAAATTAATTTGCCATAAATTTGCATTTGTCTGTTGAACACATTCACGAGTACTCGTTCGTACTCCCATTCGAACACCCACTCGCCATCTTTCTCGTATTTCGAGTGCTTAACAGAGCGTAATTTTACGAGCCTCGGCCGCAACTCAATATTTTTGTAACGCAATAAAAAGTAAACTTTTCTAATTAGCAGCCATTATGCGATCAAAGCGGCAATTATCCGCCACCCTTCCCCCAAAGCCCAACAGTCGCTCACCCGAAGTCCTGTCACACTGGTGTCCTGGTCTTGCCGAACGATACGACTGCTGCTGCCACGTCTGTGGCTCCCTCTTCTTAATACTCATTACAATGGCGCCTCATCTCGTTGTCGGCGTCATTTCAATTGTTTCAATTTGCTCATTGTCTATCTGCTGTCTCCTGTTGTCTCCCATCTCTTGTGCTCTGTCTGCTGTCCTCTGTCCTCTGTCTGGTGTCTGGTGTCTGGTGGCTGGTGTCCTGCCGTGGGTGTGGTCATCTCTTCTGTTCGTTTCCCGTCTCCTCGCTCTTGAGTGGCTGGCAATCGGATTGTTTCGTATTTAAATTGTTTGCCATTTTGGGTGGCGACTGTTTGAAGTAGTCGCTCGGTGCTCAATTCAATTAACTTGCAAATTCCTCTCTAACGCCCACCCGGAATCAACCAAAATCATTTGTAAAAAAAACAGCAGCAGCAGCAGCAGCAACAACAAATATAAATAAAACCATTGACAGGCTTCCTAAAGTTTTTCGGCTGTTGCCGCATTAAAAAATGGCCAAAAGTTTGTGGGCCAACCCCAAGCAATGTGTCAATGTTAGCACCCACCCGGCAACCGCACAAAGCCAAACCGCTGACGTTTCAGCTGATGCTGCAACCCCCAACAGCCAAGTCTCCACTGCCACTACCAGCCCCAATACCAACTCATTCCAATTCCAACCTCAAACTGTGCGCTGTAAACATTTTGTGGTTGCAGCGCTAAACTTTACAAATAACTCACGAGTAGCGTTGTAGTTTAGCATGCGAGTGGGGAGCAGCAGGGGAGGTGGAGAGTGGCGAGTGGGGAGTGAGAATTGAGCCAAATACTTACCTCAGCAGGCTGCCAGCATGGGATCGATATGTGGGTGGTGGCGAATTGCCACGCACCACTCCATTCTGGCGATCGCGGTCCAACAGTAAAAGTCTGCAAAAAAAAAATAAAAAATAAAACAAATAGAAGAGAAGAGAAACAATTCATATTATTAGCATAAAATATATAAATATTTGTTTGATGTAAAACGATCCATCACAGCACTGACCCAATTAATAAATTAATCAATAAATCATCCACTGAAAATAACCGTACAAACAAAAGAGTTATAACAGTTGGCTCTTATTTGGATAATCTGTCCGTATGCAGAATAATTTTTGATTTATTGACTTTAGTGTGCACAGAAAACATTCCTCATAGTTGACTTAATGTGGAAATTATATTTAAATTTCTGAACGCTGTTCGGTGAATAAATATAGCTTAAAAAAAGAATGATTACTTTCTGATTATTAATGTTTATTACTCACAGATATATAATTGTTGTTTGAAACAACGTAGATATTAAATAAATATTCATAAATGTAACTTATGTAAGAATAAGTTCCTCAACTCTGTCACTATCCAGTCTATAATTAAGCTACATAAACAACTACTTACTAACATACTATATGAACTATCAACAGCATATTAAATAATTTATAAGATAATTGTTTCAAATTTTAGCTGCTTCCTGTCAGGACATATACCTCACAAAGGACATTGCCTGCGCACAAGGGCAAAAATAAAACAAAAACTGAAACAAAAACAAAAACAAAAGCCAAAAGGGTATTTTTAGCCAGTGCATAATTACATAATGCAATTAATTGCGCAAGGACATGCAAACGGATGCGGTTAGCCGAGCATGTCCGCCGCTGTCCTTGCATGCTACAAACGATTTATGCGTCATGCCACCATACCCCATATCTACCATATCTCTAATGTTTGTGTGTGTGTGTGTGTGTGTGTGGACCCACCTCAGACGATACTCCTGCATGCTGGCCTGGTAGGAGGGCGGCGGCGGACGGTGCTGGAACTCCGGATAGAGCAGTCCGTGTGGTGCACCTCCGCCACGAGCGCAGGGGCGTCGTCCGCAACGGGTCAAATGGACGGTGTTGCCCAGTCCAAGGCAGCTTTGGCCACCGGGCGCTGTCATTCGCCAAGCCGCACCGCTAACAGTAACCAGCACGACGCCAACTCCTGCAACGACACAGAAAGAGACACACATCAATTTCAGTTATATGAAACAGTACAAAAAACAACAACAACAACAACAACAGCAAAGCAAAGCAAAGCTATAGGCGAATAGCAAAGCAATTGTTAAAATGAGCGTCCAATTAAGTGTTTGCTGTTGTAATTGTGCTGTTAAATTTAATTAGACGTCAAACGCTGCGTGGGCGTGGCGCACAACTACTGCCAGCCAGCCCACTTAAACCAAATCGAGCGGGGCCGGGCGAGCAATTTGAATCTGAAGGGGCAAAGCTATCGACGAAGTCACAGAGTCCAACTCTCGCAGTCTCCGCCTCAAAGTCCGACTCAGCATCCACTTTTACTTTCGCCAATCAGGTCCGGTCCCGGTCGGAGTCGAGGCTTTCCTTTTGACAACTGACAGCTGCACGGGGCACCGTCTAGTGGCACCGACAAGGGGGCAGTGGAGCGTGTCGTCATCATCATCATCACTGAGACCCCCTAGCCCCAGACCCCAGACCCCAGACCCCTCTGCTAAGCTGAGAGCTGTAGTCAGAGTTAACCTGAAGCTTTGACCGGCAGCTGATTAAAGCCAACAATAAAGGTAGGCATTATTTTTATTAGACGAAATTGTCGTCGTTTTATAGTTGTTGTTGTTGTTGTTGCTGCTGTTGTCGCATATTTTCATGAGCAATTTGCGCTGAACAAGAAGAAGCAGCAACATAAGAAGAAGAGCCACGAGCAAATGACTGCAATTTGTGCGTTTTCGTTTATGAGTGCGACAACTCGAGAGGCAGTGGCAGTGGCAGAGGCAAGCGCTTTATTACTAAGCGACATATGTGTGTGTGTAGTTGAGCCGAGTTAAGTTAAGTTGAGCTAAGTTGAGAGCCAGTTGGAAGCTTGATTGCCATTAAATTATGTAAAACTTTGCGTTACAACTCAACAATTTTTGGTAATTGCCGCCAGAAAATGGCGCAATGTCACGCTTCGAGTGCCCTAACTAAACGCGACTGGCAATTGATTAGAGCGTCGTATACATAAGTAATGCTCTCAAGCCCCAAACCCATACCCAAACCCAACCAGAAACTCAAAAACAGAGTCGCAGTTGGAGTTGGAGTTGGAGACGGACGCAGACGCAGACGCGGACGCGGAAGTTGAGACCGTAGACCGCGACGTGGTCGTTTGCACTTGGCCCCGCTTTTAGTTACGTGAGCCGCTGTTGAACTTTGTGCAGAAAGCGAAAGAGCCAAGAGAACTTTAACGAATGACTCATGAGTAATAGCTGAAAACTCAACAGATTCAATCAGAAGCGCTTACAAAATGTTTATACAAAATATATACACAAGCAATTGTTGCTCAACTCGTACGACAACAACATTTTATTACATTATAACAAGCATTAAAAAGCAGGCATAACTGATGAATTTCATTTGGTTTAATTTGGTAAACAATTGTTGCCATGCAATCTATATATATATATGGAAGCCCGATGTCTATGATATCTTTCTCAAATGTTTAAGGCATTGTAGCACGCATATTAAGTCAAATTTCAACGGATTGTTCGTGTGGCAGACCGGACGGATAGATGACAAGTTCCATCAAGATAGCTTCGAAAAAAGGCGACTAGTTTGCATGGAAACAAGCGGTCATCAACTCGACTGATAAGGAATATATATATATAGTCAATATGGTCCATCAAACGTCACGAGAAAAACAAGGGCATACAAAATTCCTTCTCCTGTTTGTCATTCATTCCAAAACATTTACGTATTTCTCCATCGAATCGAATTTTCCACATTCCCATCTTATGTCTTATTGTGATTTGGGCCCAGCCTTAATTGCCAATCGTTAAACGTCAGTCGAGTTAAATTCTTTTGTCTGTAGATAGATAGATAGAGTCACTGTGAGCAGTTCCCACAGATATGTATGAGAGATAAGCCACCCACACGGAACAGCCGCCCAGTGCCAATATTTACAAACTATCTGTACTGTCTGCCGCATAGTGGAGCTGATAATACTCGTAACCGGAACTAACTGCTCTTACAATATTGACACATTTTGTTTCTTTACAAATTTGTTTGCTCTTCAAACTGGGTCACACAGTCGCGTCCAATACAAAGGGCAGCAAAAAAAAAAATAACCAGAAGAAAAAAACCCAATAACAGCAACAAAGCCAAGCAATAATTGTAGAAATTGTGTGTGTGTGTGTGTGTGTGTGTGTGGGACAACAACAACATGTACTACAGCTACAGCTACAACAGCAACTATTTCACATACGTAATTGCAACAAATGCGCGACTTGTGTAAACATCATGAAACAGCGACGTTTTAATGCCATTTTTGTGACCCCAATTAATTGCTAGATATTTGCTTATATATATAAACACATGCACATATATATATAGACACAGTTACGTAATCGAGTTGAATGCGAGTTGGTAAATCCTTACTTACCAATCATTAGTAGCGCAGCAGTCAGATGTGAATTTGGCGGACCCGCCAGTCCCGTGGCACCCAGTGCTGCACCACCAAGGGCGCAGGCCACGCCCCCGAGGGCAACAACGGCAATGAGAGCGCGCAGCGGTGGTCCAGCAAACCATTGGCCACAGCAGCCCTTTCCGGACCGTTCCGATGGCGATCTGCAACGAATAAACAATTCTTTTGTTAGTTTTTGTAGCCGTGGCAGATGTGGCTGTGAAAATTTTTGGAAAATTTTAGGAAACATTCTTACGGAAATGATTTAGAAGTCGGACAGCACTCTAGCTGTGCGCAGGTGGACGCTGCAAGGACACTTGCCACGCCACAAGCTAAAGCAACTGGCAGCTGTTCTGAGTTTTCGTGGCGCGTGCAAATTGCTCAAAGAAAGGGCAAAGGCAGCGGGAAACTTAACAAAAGCGCAGCGCGAAGAGACAATTGTTGTAATGTTTTTTGATTTATGAGCTGAAACACAAAAAAAAATTTGCGCACCGAACACAATAAAACTGGCAGACGACCAGACGATGACGATGAGGATATGAATGAGCTTGGTATGGAGGCTGTGGATGGGCAAATGCGTAAAATATTTTGCGCAGCAGCCAGCCGGAGCGCATAGAGAAAAGCAGCCAGCACAATTTATGTGACGCAGAAGCTGCAGGAAGCTGCACCAAAAACCAGTATCAAAAACATCGATGCACAGTGTGATCGAATCGCAAGTTATGGTCTTGAAAATTGTTTTAATTTAATTAATGTAGACCAAATGCAGTCTATCAAATTTCAAATATGCAATTTAAAAAATATATAAATATATTGGAGTATCTAAAAATTATTTATATAATGACTTAAAAAACTCTTCAAAACACTTAACTCGGAGCCAACAAAAAACATATTTAAATTACAAGAGAAGTTCACCAAGCAATAAACTAATCAAATTATAATAAACTATATAAAATATATTTTATTCTTAATGTTAAATTAAAGTAAAAAGGAAGCTGTACCTAAATTAGCGAAGATGACATTCCCATGTGGACCGATCACATCTATATTCTCTATATCTGTCTGTCTATATAATATAAAAGCGCTTTGTAGATAATTTGTTACTTAAACAATGGGAGGCAGATGTGCATTAAAACTGAGCAACTAGAAGGCAGATAGGCCAACAAAGAGACAGCGCTATATCGACTCGGCAAGTGATGCTGATTAAGAATATATCTATATATATATATATATGTATATATATATACATAAAGCAATTGAACCAATAAATTAGATCGAGTACACTGAACCAGAGTGCAAGACTGACGACAAGGACGACGTATGTGCGTAAATTCATTAGGACACAGATACAGACGACAACTCGAACAAAGGCATGGAAGGGGAGAGATTCGTTTAAGGATACGGACACTGGAAACGTTTTCTTTATGGCCACAGACTCAACTCTTGTCTGTGTGTGCTTGTGTGTGTTGACAACCTCCCCGCAGAGATTGTGGTAGGGATGGGGGGGGTTGTAGCCATTGAGCTCGGGGCTTGCCAAACAATTAGACGCCGAAATATTTATAGGCGAGCAGCTGCGACCTAAACCCCAACCCCAATTTTGGAGTGTCCCAACCCAACCCGTATCCAATGGGACGCTGCCCACTTTTGTGTCATCGACGCAATTTAAGCAACCGAATGATAAATTGTTGGAAAATTACGTGCATAAAAAGGCAACCGGCTATCGCCGGAAATTTATGTTTAATAATTTTATGTTGTCGCCCGAGGCTTTCGAGGATTTTTATGATTCGCCATTAAATGTACACAACTCAACTGGCACAACCAAGGCGAATGGGAAATGGCAGCCGGGCCGAAAGGGTGAATCCGCTTGAGGCCTCACCCTGTCGTCGAGCAGACATAGCTGTGTGCCACATGAGCTTCCCGACACGGCTCGGCTCCTAGGTATTGGAGAGTTCAGGGGCCGCGGCATTTATGTTTCATCAGCTGTCATGTCGTGTCATGATAAATAAGGTCTTCTTAGCGCAGCCATCGCTCACACGCCAAAGGAAATGAGTGCGCAAAATGCGTAGAATAAAAGGTAAAATCGGCCAAGACAATGAAACCAGCGAATTCACTCCAACTGTCATTTCTCAACTGGTTCTTGGGTCTTAAGTGAAACCGGCTTAATCATTGCTATTCTTAAAGCTTATTAGTACACAAATAGCATGGGAGAAGTCAAAGAGCTACTTAAATGTACATCTTCTTTTCATTTTTCTTTTTTTACATTCTCTAAATACTGTTCACAGCGTATCATTGCCCTTTGTGACTAAGATATCTAGATTACACCTTTACAACTGATTACAAAATAATATATAAATAAAGATTTAAATCGATAAAAATATAAATGTGTATTATGAAAACTCTTAACTCATCGAAATCGACTTTTTTTTTTAAACAGATTGAGTAATTAAGCAAATGAACTTGTTCTGCCAACGATATGTGGAGAAAATATATAAAATATCGATAAGAAATCGATTTCAGATTCCCGCATTGGCTCATAGTTGACGCTTATGGAAGTTGATAGCACAAAATACATATACAAAATACATATACATCTGTAATGAGGAAAATTCGCACAAGCGCTATTAAAGAGTTCAATTTCCACAAGAATTATTTCAGTTTTTAAAAATCAGAGCCATTTTCACGCATGTCTGAAATCCTTTACGAATGGGTGAGCACGAGGTGGGTATTATACTCGTGTACGTATTCATGGCTTATTTATTGTTAAACTTGAAACTGAAATACAATTAGAGATACATTACAACACCACTTTATGGCCATTAAACTTTCGCTTTAACGAAATCGCGTTTGGGGTCTTGGCGCAATAAATAAAATGAAATTGATGCAATCATTTATCGCATCGATTAGTCCACACTCTAAAGATCCTAATGGATTAAATTGGCAAACGGTGGTGCAGGGTTTTTTTTTGCAATTTATGGCTGGCTTTTATAATTCATATACTATAAATATTTACTTCGCAGCTGATGCACTTATAAAGCATCTGTTGTATGTGAAAAAAAATGCAATTTTTAATCAATTTTTATTTTATTAAAAAGTGCTTATCGAAGGAAACTTTACAACAACATTTGCATTGGCTTTTGTTGTTGGGAAATCTACAAGCTGTAAAATTGCTTAATCAATTGAAAATTGTGCAGTCGGTTGTAAATGTCACGCTGACAGCCGGAAAAGCCGCCATTTAAATGAAAACTGATGCAGAAAAATAAAGCAACAACAAAAATAAATGAAAGTTTTCATTATATTTTGTATTTAACGTAGCAAAAACTGTGTCAATGCTGGCAAATTACAATTACAAATTGCAATTAATTAATATTAAAAAATTAAAATGCAGCCGCTGTTAATGGTAATGCAGATTGACTGACTTACCGATTGACTGACTAAACTGACTGACTGACTGAACGAACTGCCTGAACTGACAGCCACTGCTGCTGCTTCAAGTAGCAAGTAGCATTTCAATAGACTTGTTTACTAAGCCGCCCCTGAACTACTTTGAGGCGCATACATCAAAAACGGCTAAGCTGACGTAGAGAAGCTTGCATCTAAATACGACTAGCTGCCATATCTATCACTTATACGATATATATATATATATATATATTTATATATATATATTCAACTGCACTTGTATGGCAAACAACAAATGCGCAATTAGTCAGTTGCACAATGCAATTAAAGCAATCGCATCTTCAATTTTCAAAATACTATTTAGTTCTGGCTCATTTGCATCTGTATCTGTATCTGTAACTGTATCTGTATCTGTATCTGTATCTCAAAATTCAGTATCATTAGGTACTAATTCTATTCTGTTGCTTGCTGTGATGCTAATTCTACGTTAATCAATCATCTTGTTGTTGTTGTTGTTGTTGTTATTCTGGTTGTTGTTGTAAGCAACAACACAAAGTGCCAGCGGCGTCTTTGTTATGCCTGTGTTTGAGTTCTGGCCACCTCCAGGGGGAGGCGAAGGGGTCGTTGCCACCTCGACATGGTCCCTGCAATTTGAATTCTCTTTTACAATTCAACACAGAAATGCTGCGAGTACACTTACAGAGTGTGGCTTAGCGACGGGGAGGAAGTAGGAAGTTTGAGACACATATCTATATATATATATATATATATATATATATATATAGACACGCATATGCAAAGCAAGCTGTAAAGCTGTGGGAATCGACAACGTACAGCGCAATCGAATGAATTTTTGCCACATCAAAGAGAATGATTGACATGAATTCCAAAAATGATATTGGAATATTTCAAACAGATCTATGCGGAAAGATATGACTTGCTTAACATGCCGGATGAAATGAGTCTTGTTTCCCAACGGGTCTCATTTCGACAAATCCAGAAATGAATGGTCCGAAATCGGCAAATGCCACAGCAAGTGAAGTGGCTCATAATTAACACGTCTGAAAGGAAAAGTGGCCAATAAGTCTGAGAAAACCAAACTGAAAACTTTTTTTTCGCCAGGCCACACGAAATCGAAAAAGCCTATTTGGGGGGCGTTTCAGAGGCGTGGGATGTGAGAAATGTAAGGGCGGCAGCAATAACGTGCAAACAGCAACTAATTAAATAACGAAAAAAAATTAATTCGCACACAAAAAACGAATTTTTTTGTATTAAATAAATTAACATAGCAAAGCATTTATTTGTTTGCGTTTCTTGTTTTCATATCATAATTTTCTCCTTCAGTTATGAATGCACTTTTCTCTCTTGCGTAATTTAAATTGAATAAACTTGAAGAAATTAGGCAATTGCTAAGTACATATACATATATATATATTTAGTAGGTATATATAATACACACACATATACATATATGTGTGTACACTCGTAATTAGTAGGAATATTAGTGAGCAGCTAGAGATAATAACATTGGCACATTTTGCAATGAGAAGACGAATGGCGAGTACAAAAACGAAAATGGAAATAGCAAATTAAATAATGATTTTCACAAGAGCTAGCCAAACAGCACAGTATACAGATGAGTGAATGAATGAATGAATGGATGGATGGATGGATGGATGGCTTCAATTTGAGTTTTAGGCCGCTGACAAAGCGTTTTCGTTTCGTTTTGTTTCGTTGTTGTTTGCCTCAATCCAGAGACCAGACCCAGACCCAGACCCAGACCAAGACCCGACACTAGAGCTGTGCTGAGTTGGGCTCAGTATTAGATTGCTTCACTAAATGTAAGTGGGCGCTTATAGCGCGCAAAACCCCAAAAAGCTATTTTCAACTTTCAATCAATCCCCTCACGTCTCCAACCCGCAGAACTCACCAAAAACCTGAAACCATAATTACACCGCGCTTTTCAACTTTACCGCAGTTCTGATTTGTAATGTAGTTTTTTTTTGCTGTTTTTTTTTTTTTTTTGGTTTTTTGTTTGTATGTTTTTTTGGTGTGATGTTTTTTGTTGTTTTCTTCATTGTTTTGTTTTGGGGGGTGGAGGAGGAGCTTTAGTAATTTGGCATGAAATTAAAGCACCTTGATTTATATTTCCAAATTATATTTGTAGCTGAGTGAGTAAAACGAATTAAAATGATTGTTGAGCTAAAGTGAAACCGTGACAAGGCTGCCAGAACACACGCTATCTGCTATCTACACATGTATGATTAGAAATAAAAACACTTTAATCATAGCTACTTGCAAGTCCGGGCAATTCAGTAAAAACAACAAGAACAAAAATCAAGTATGAATGAGAGAGCTCGTCTAGGAGATACACGTCGATCACACATGATCACAATGTTGTGACAAGTCACAATGTTGTGACAAGGTGTTTCAATACCTAATTGGATGGCTGCTTTGACATTTGTATTAGTCGATTTCTATCGTTTCTATCGAGAAACTTTACTCATAATTAAGATAAATTAGCTACCTGTTTTTGTTCACCTGATACTTTGAATATTTTTTACATTATAGAAACAAGACATAATTATTTTCAAAAAGCCTTCATTTAAATTAAGTTAACCTACTACAATGCTTAAACGAACTCTCGTAATTAACAAATGAAGTAGAATTGTAAAAATTCCATCCTTATGAAAAGGGTATTTGGATCATAAGTAACCAAAGAAATGTGTTCCCTTTTTCAATTTTAATAGGAAATTTATATTTGTTTATTGAATCTATATTATTAAGAAACAGATTGTCAATCGGTTCATTCAGCTCTGCTGCCTTAACTCGCGACCACTATAACAGAGATAAGTCAAAGGTTGCCAGATGTTTTATTTATTAGATCACATTGAAATTGTCAACCAAATAAGTCGACGCTCAAGTTGACGTACGTCATTCTAACTGGGAGACAGCTGCGCGGGGCTCATAATACCTGTAGATTTGCCAAAGTCTATAAAACCATGAAACTCCATTAATCAATATGACAGCTTTAAATTAGCAACCCATCAACTTCTTAAATAAGACCCTGAAAAGTTATAATAATAAAAAAAAATGTTTTATGAAAATGCCACGGATCCCATTCTGTTTACATAAACTCGTATGTAAACACAAAAACTGTCTCTGCCTAAAACTCCAGGATGTGAATAAGGCATATGGAAGGGCTCAGGTGTTCCATTAAATTTCATGACTCTGCGACAGCTTTAAAAAAAACTTCAAAACGTGCAACAAAAATCCACGCGGAGACAGACGGACAGGCAGTGAGTATAATGCCTGAACTTGCCTGCTGATGTCTGCAAATGTTGGTAAATATATATGTCCAGAGCTAAGTCTACCTACAATGTACTTACTCATGTGACTGTCTCTCTCACTTAGCCTCTCCGCCGATTGTGGGTCTGGTTCTGGTTCTGGTTCTGGTTCTTTTGTGTCTCTGCGAGTGGGTAAGCATATAATGAAAACCAGTAGCTTCATGGGCACAACTGCGCGAGGGGGGAGGGGGGGGAGGGAAAGCAGCATTTGTGTCTCAGAACATGACATTCACCTAGCATTAAAATCACAGTCGTTGCTCTTGCTTCTCCTTTTCTTGAACAATATAAAAATGAAAGCAACCAGACGGCTATAAAAATAATACACAACAAAAATCAAGTATCCAAGCAAAAGAGACAAAGTCACGTTGTCTTTTGTGTATTTAAAGAGCGGGTTAAATATTAGAGTAAAAGTAACAATTTCACACATAGCCAGAACCGAACAGAAACTTCTGACCTACTAACTCAAGACGCCAATCTTGAAGTAAGCGTCAAAGTCAACGCTTTGTAGACATTATCAGAGAAGATGGGTTGAGGAGCTTATGGGGCTGGTTGGGGGGGGGGGGGGCTGTTATGGGCGTTGCAAGCTTGGGTAACGTTTTCCCCAAAGTAGACAGAAATCGCTTTGACGCTTGACTGACGCCAAAGCCGTGAGGCGAGTTTGGTGCTAGCGAGTTCAGTTCAGTTTAGTTTAGTTCGGGTTCGGTTCCAGTTTCAGTTAAAATTGCATTGAATTCACGCCTCACCGTTTAGATTAAAGTGACGGTGGGCGTAACACACGAGCACACGACTCTGATATACACCCAGACAGGCAGACAGGTCGACAGACGACCAAACAGACAATACAAAGTTGAGTTGTTAAGCTGATGTTGCTGATGTTGCTGCTGTTGCTCTTGCGCTAACTGCTGCATGCCTCATGATACTTGCTAAAGGTTGCGCTTAAAGTTTGGATTAATTCTGCTTGGTACAAATTAGAAATCATTGATTGAAGCTGGCACTGAGCTCAATTGAATCAATATTAGTCTTAATGAGGCACGTTTCAAATTTGATGTTTGAGGATGCAAATTAAACCAGTAGGAAGTAAACACATAAGAAAAAAACCAAAACAGAAAGATTATCTTTAATATGCTGAACATTAGATGCCCATTAAAACCGACCGATTGTTCCTTTAAAAACCATACGAGTGTAGACCTATTTTGATCGTATTTTTGTCCAAGTGTCGAGAGTTTGGCGCATAACTGCTGAGTTTGGTCACGATAACTTGTTGAACAAACACGTGTTTTATACAATAAGTAAGTTTTCTGCTGACTGTATGATAACTATATGATAGAGTGGGACGATATTGACAGCACATGCATTAGATAAGTTTCATTTGGATAACAATACGTTTTTCAAAAATGCATCTTTCGACCGATCGTTCCTCAGTCAGCTGCATTATATAGTATTCCGATATGAATGTCTTTTGTCCAAAAGTTAGGAGGTGTCTTCGTCAGTGCAACTCGCTTAAAACTTTCAATGTGTTGTCTCATCAGCAAGTTTAATTTCCACTATTTCCACTTTCAGCTGCTGTCATTGCGGCTTTAACAGTTACGAGTTGCCCGTTGCCCGTTGCCAGTTGGCCTGGTCTACTTTGAAAGCTGCACCGGAGGGAGGGAGAGAGAGAGAGAGAGAGAGAGAGAGAGAAAGAGAGAGAGAAAGAGAGGGAGAGGAAGAGATTGCAGACCGTGGCACATTGTCTTGCTATCTGTTGGCATTGTCGCAAACATCGCTCGTAAGTGCGCTTAATGTGCGCGTAAAAGATTATATGGCAAAGTTGGCGCTGTTCATCGCCATCGATGGGATTTGGCCATAAATGCGGATAAAGTTTGCCAGCAGCGAACGCGTTTATTGCCAATTTTTGAATGCATAAAACGCAATCATCGCACTGCCAACAACAGCGACAACAACAGCAACAAATCGCCCACACACACAAGCAACAAAGGTCAGTTGAAACGGACGCCAAAAGGGGCGTTGCAGCAAATGGTTGCACGTTCGCATATATAGGGCAGCATGCCAAGTGCAAAGTGCGGCAGTGCAAACTTGCCGCATATAAATATACACGTTTCACGCTCAGTATATACATGTATATATTTATATATATATATATATCACATATTTATATGCATAGTACACCCACACAAGTGGAGGCCAGACACAAGTGCCAAAAGATCTGGAATGGGACTGCTGCAACTGGGACAAAAACCAGAACTTCACTTTGAGTGGAGCGTTGCATTGGGCTTCAGACATTTCTAAATTCAGATCCGCTTCTAATTTCTGGCTTTCATGCGGCGCTGCCTTGGCTGCCAAGCATCCGGGTTGGCGCAATTACTTTTACATGTTGCCATTGCGCCAACAACAGCATCAGCAGCATCAGCAGCAACAACAACAACAACAGCAGCAGCTGCAGCAGCTACCACAGTCGCAGTCAGCATTCGAAAGAACCGCAGCCAATGTAGTGCGTACACACACACACACAAACACACACACACACACGCAGATACAGAAAACATGAAAACATTAAGTAGCTGCGTCACTAGGCTCCAAATGTTGCTGATGCTGATGCGGCTGCTGCTGGTCGCTGTCAAATCGCATGCGACACAACCAGCGGCTAGCAGCTGTCATGGATCGCCCAGTTGAGTGTGAGTGTGAGTGTGTGTGTGTGTGTGCATGTGTGTGTGTGCACATAAATTAAATTCTTAAATTGCTCTTTAGCTCATCATGAGGTTGGTTCATTCATTCATTCATGCAGTTGTCATCGTCGTTTTATCGTTGCCGTTTCTCTCCCAGCTCGCATCGCTATGATGGGCAACAATAACAATAATCATGCCACCAACGACAACAGCAACGACAACAAAGACAACAACAGCAACAACAATGTTGCGTTTGCTTGGCGCTCTTGGCCAATATGTAGGTCACTTCAATTTGTTGTTGCTGTCGCTGTGTTGCTGTGTTGCTGCTGCTGTTGCTGATGTTGCTGATGTTGCTGTGGCCTGGCGTTGTTTTTATTTCTTGCTCGCTGCTTCAATACAGCCCCTTGTCTAGCTATACAAGCCCGTCCCCCCACTTACCACCTCCCTGGTCCTGGCATAGTGATTTCACTTGGATTCTATGCGCTTTTAATATCACGCGGATGGCATCTTCAAGTGATTTAATTTAGCACCAAATGGATTTTCTGTGGCATTCTCTTCTGGGGCATGCTTAAAATATTTATTCACGCTTGTGCCACACACACACACACACACACACACACACACACACACAGAAAGCCATGTAAGCCAGTGTGCGTCTGTCGAAAGGGAATATTGTAATATAGCAATATACATAATTTAGTATTTCTTAAATACTTTATGCAAGCACTTAAGACTTTCGCTTGAAGCGAATTAAATACGATTACAACACACTTTGTCCACACCGAAAACACTATTAAATACTGATCAAATATTCTCATACTTATCCATATATATATATTTTAGCAGTTAATTATCAAGAGCAGTATTTTCGATTTCAGTTTGTTGAGCAATCCAAATAACAGATACACCCGATCATGCCTTTCATACAGCTGTGAATCATCGGCTCTTTATGCCCGATTCTGGGCTGGACTCGATTTGAGTGCTTTATGAGACAACAAAAGGTGTCGATTGCCTGGCTCTGAAACACAATACATGCGAAAATTAGACAAAGCCAGAAGAACTCTTAACAAATGACTAATCCGATTTATCAGATTAAGCACACGTTCTCCAAATGTTGAGCTTTAATGCAATTAATTGCATTCAAATCTCTCAAAATTGTCAACAACTGCGGCTTTGGTGTACACTGGGAAAAAACAAATTACAATAACAACAAGAACTATCATATGAATGCTGATCTTTGCAAGTATTTTATTTAATTTCAAAGTAGACATCGAATTGCTTCGTTATTTTATATATATATTTATTGGAATCGATCAAACACATAAATAATTTTCAACACGTTGAAGCAATTTAAATTTAGCACAACGCATATTTCATTTATAACGATCATTTTTTCTATGTGTAATTTATGGCTTGAAGTGCGCAGTTTCAGCATCAGTCTTGGCATACGAATCAACATCATTATATCATTTCCAAGTCCAATTAAAATGTCTCATTTGTTAGGAATATAATGAGATCTATTTCTGGGTCACATACAATTCATATGCTTTATAATTTTTTAAAAAAATTTTTATTTTACTTGAAATTGCTGAAGAATTTCGAAATGAGACTCGCAAGTTTTGTTTTTTTTTGGCCCAGCACTTAAGTAATTATTTAATTTGACACTTAATGAGCTGCGTCAAGGGATTTCACATAGTGCGAGACAGTGCACAACAGTGAGGAAGAAGGGGTGAAAGTGTTGTCTGCAACGACAGTTGGCAGATTTGCGAACGTTTATCAGATGGACTGGAGAACACAAAAGCAGCCACAACTGAGCAGCAAACAGTCAGCATTAAGCTGTCCGCAGTCCGCAGTCGGCAGTCGGCAATAAGCAGTAAACAGTAATTAGTAAATAGTAAACAACAAGACAGGATCTCATAAGGCCTGCGGAGTGTCGGTAAAATTAATTGCTTGGCAAGCATTAAGCAACAGAAGAAGAAAAAAAAAAGAAGAAAAAATAAAGAAATGCCAGCCATAAAGGAAAAGCTTTTGTGCAAGATTATTTTTGATATTTGAAAAGAAATTGCAGCTAAATGCATTCGCTCTTAGCCTCTTAGACCTACGAACGAGTGTACGAGGAGCATTACGAGTACAAGTTCCAGCTGAAGCACAAGTCCAACTAAATGTCGAGCCCATTAACCCCATTTGCGGAGCTGAGTTGAGAAAGTCGCCACTCTGAGGAGCTGCCTGCCACTGCAAATTTGCAACGCTGTGACTCTGCCACTTGTGGACCCTTGGACTAAGACGGACGCCGCATCTCTCTGGGCATCCCAATTAAATCAAGTAATTTCATTCAGAATCAGCCCGCTGCCACTGCCGATTCTACAAATTGAATTTGCAATAAACTGAAGCAGACAAAACAATATATATATATATATATATATATATAGAAGTATTGAATAGTCCAAGTGAATTCCGAAAACTCAACACACAAAACCAATAAGAGCGAACAATTCAAATTATGCAAAAACTTGGTTCACAAGCGCAATTTAAGGCGGAATTTGCACAGCGAGCAGCAGGCAAGTATTTTTGTAATTCAAAGGATCCACACGACTAACAAATGCTCTAAGCCATTAGGCAAAGCTGTGCGATTAACTAGAGCTACAAATGCATTTGAATTGAATTGAAATTAATTAACTTCTTGTCTGCCCATCTATCTTGCACTGGCTTATCATCAGTGTGAAACCCTTTTAAACACTATTACAGGGTATTGATTTGGCTTGGTTTCCTTCTACTGGCTGGCACCGTTGGCTACTGGCTCGAAGGTCACCCGAAATGGCCAATAAAATGAAATTCCAGCGATTGGCAATAAAAATGCAACCCATTCGGCATCGTTGACAAATCGAACGGTGCGTGGGCAACCAAACTGAAAAAGAGACAGAGGAGAGAGAGACAGAGAGAGTGGGAGGGGGCGTGGGTGGCAAAGGGCAGCATAAAGTTTGCAGCCGTCATTGTTCTAAAAGTGCTTTAGTAGTTTTGGGGGCGTGGCAGCGTGACTGCCACTAACTGCAAATGTTATGCGTAACCAAAACCAAAGCCAAAACCAAAATAAAAATCTTTTTTGCCGGAAATCGTTCAACTTGGACTTGGACTTTTTTCTGGAGTGCCGCACGGCGGCTTCAAATTGAGTTTATCCTCGTTTTTGTTCTGTTCTGTTCGGTTCTGTTCTGTTCTGTTGGCCATAGCCAATTTGATGTGGCGGATTTGGCGATTGTTTTTACGACACTGAAAAGGGATGGGAGGGGGGGGGGGGGGGTTGTGCTTTGTGAAGTGGCTATGGCAGCTATCAGCAAAGGAAGAACAAAGGCCAAGGCGTCCTTCCATATAAAACGACATTTCTGCTGCTTTCATTTTTTTTTCTCTCTCTTCCTTGTTTTTGTTGTGTTGTTTTTGCTGTGCTGCCGGAAATTGCTGCCATCGATAGCCGGCCAAAGTTGGCAACGCCCACCCACCAATCCTACAGAGTCCATACTCTACCCATCCATCCGCCAGTGCAGACGACACTTTGGCAATTTATTTCGATTGCGATTCCTTCGTCGTCTCGGAACTTGCTACGGTTTGTCCTTTTCGCTTGTCCTGAGCGTGCCACGGCTTCATGCATTCTATACCCTGCCATCTCACTCCCCTCCCGCCCCCCTGCCTCCAGCTGCTCGATTTGCATAAGCGCCAGTCAGCCAGCCATGAAAATGACACAGCCGAAAAAAAAAAATCAAGAGAATGAGAGAAAAAAATAAGAAGAAGATAAAGACCAAATACAAATCAGTGCATAATTTTTCTATTAAACATTTTCCACTGGGCAGTTTTTTTTTTTAAGTGAGGGGCCTGTGGTGGTTACGGATGTGGATGTGGACCTGGCATGTTGTAGATGTCCACCTGAGCCCAATTTGCAGCTAGGTCACGTCGCACTTGCTGGCGCTTCGTGGCAGGCGCAGGACACGTTTCATTTTTACGCTCAGTTTTCAATCTGAGCGTGTTTTATTTTCAATTTTTGGAGCCGACTTTTTGAGCGCTTTAATTTGATGGCACCGCTTAGATTCTCAACCGTGCTCCACAATTCAGAGGCTACGTTGGATCACTGAGCATAACATTGCAATGCATTGAATTGCTGCTCTTTCAAATTCATCTTCACCCGCGTGGCCGCGTGGCCGCGTTGCCATAGTTGCCCAGCCCCGGCAACCTGGTTGGTGCTTCTCCATATGCAAATTGGAATTTTCGGTGCGCGAAAGTCACGCCAAATGAAAAGCAAGAGTCGATTGAAATGAAATACACGACACAAATTAAATGAAATACGTGGGACAAAATTGTGTGCGGATTGTTTTTGTTTCGTGTTTCTTGTTTCTTGTTTCTTGTTTCTGTTTTTGGTGTGCTGTGTTTGCTATTTTTTGTTGTTGTTTTTTTGTGTTTTATAGGATAGCAATCATACATATTCAATAACAGAAAAATGCAAATTTGCAAATGTCTGAAATGGAAAGTGACGGCGAAAACGTCAGACGAACCAAAAGCAGAAACACAATAAAGGCAAGACCGGAGCACGGAATCGGCTATGGCAGACCGACGAGCTCTGTATAATAACATTTGCTTTCGAGAATATGATCAAAACACGAGTACAAATCAACACATACATACATACATATATACATACATATGTCACTACGAAATTTGAACAGTTTGAAACACTCTCACAGCTTTTGCTAAGCTGGCGTGTTTCATATTCGAAAAGAAAGCAAAAACTGAGCAGAGAAGTGCCTGAGGCAAACTGAATATCACATATTTATTGTTTTTAGCTAGAAACGAACCTGTAAAGCAACCGTAATATGTTCAGCTGAGACATACCCAGTAAAGTTACACCTGGCTAGTTACTCGTTGACCATATAATATGAAGAGGTCTCAATAAATATTTATGTTTCAGCTTGAGCCATTCAGAACATATAAAACCAAATTCATAACAAAAATAAAACAATGATTTCTTTTTAAAGCAAACAATAATTCAAACAATAAATTCGAAATGAAATAAAGTCAACAAGCATGCACTTCATCAGCAATTTGCAACCATATTCATAAATTGCCACAAATGAAATGAAAAGCAAAGTAAAAGCAAAGAGAAAAATATAATAACAATGTTTAGAGCGGGCCAAAATGGTTTTTGGGCAAATGTGCTGTGGAGTGTCGATGATATCGAATATCAAGTGCCTGGCCATAAACAACTTGACCTTGTGCACGTAGCAACAAACAGCCAACTAGCCAGCCAGAGCCATGTAGCCAAGCACCCAGCCAGAAAGTGCCGAGAGCTGCTTTTCCATTTGGGCACAGAGACCGTAGTAGAGCCATGTCCAGTGCTCATCGATTACCAGTCCACGTTCACACGTTTTGGTTCGGTTCACGCTTAGAAATGGCTTTTGCTCATGCTCATAAATGTGGCTAATTTTGCACAATGCACAATGGATTGTGACTCGATTGGTTGCCAACTGCTAACTGGTAACTGGTAAGTTGTGATATTTCGAGCACTGTATACATTGAGTGCCATCATCATCATCATCATCATCATCATCAGCAGCAGCAGCAGCAGCAGTACCAACAATTTAATCATGACACGCTGCTAAGCAGCCAACTGATTGAAATGCCTCTGACTGGGCTAACGTGGCTGACTTGTTTTCATTTCTTGCAGCAGAAGGCCAAAAGAGAAGTCAATTTGTGGCCCGGGTCGTGAGTCAGCTAAAGTTACAACTCATATCCCAATCGCTCCTCCCTCTCTCAGGAAAGCCTGGCTAATAACCATTGGCCAAAAATATCTGTAAGTGTTTTTAGCACGCAATTCACCTATTGGCCATTGCCAATGGCCGCTCATATTTCATATTTATCTCGGTGAGTGTCCGGTGTGAAAATTACAAAAAGTATATATTTTTCTAGTTTTCCATTATTTCTTTTCGTTTTTTTTCATTTCAACTCATGGCCAGGAATTAGTAACCGAACGCTCAAATTGCTTTTCAGGCCTACAGTTTTTATGATGTGTTGTAAATGCAGCCCGTTTGCAATTCGGTCATTAAAAATGTGGCACAAAGTGGGACACCCTAATGGAAGGGAATGCCCATGTTCAATTCAACTGGGGCATACGCCCCTTTATTATGCTCACATAATTATTATTATTATTATTTTTTTTTATAATTTATTGTTGGTGCGTCGCTATTAAAATGCGTTTGGCAACACAAATGGCTTTCATCACACTTAACAGCGTAAATACCTGAGATTGGCATATGCCAGAGATCATTAAGTGTCAGACTGTGGTGGATTCATGTAAATGCCTCATTACGACAACTACACACACACACACACGCACACCTCGTTAATGTAAATCGACTTACCTGAAATGAGAGAAAAACAAAAACCAAACAGTTTTAATATTATATCAATAATAATGATCCAGATTAACTAGAGCAAATAATTTAAGGCTAGCTTTTCTCAGTAAGATGCTTTTGAGTGCTATTAATTTGAATTGCAAATCGTTTCATAATTTCACAATTGAATTTTAATTTAATATAACTGCTTTCAAATGTAATGGAGTGAATTAATATTTTCAACGTTTACTTAATAGAATGTATAATTAAATTACACGAACAAATTTAGCAAATGAGTCTAATGATTCCACCCTGAAATTTTCTTAAGGCTGTATACATTACAAAATATCGCAAAAGGATATAATATAATTAAATTCCAGAGATCCCATTTGCGACTTATAAGTGCAAGCAAATATATATATAACAACTTAGATTTGTTGAATTAAAAACATAAAATTAAATTGACGGAAGTAAGCAAAAAGAAAATAAATAAAGTCCCTTATTACACTTCCGAGGAAAATGTATATTTTTAATTTAATTTGTGAAATGACTAACATTTTAAGGCAGGTAAACAATTTTTGATAAACTTTCAACATTGCTTAGAATAAAATTGGAGACAACAATGTATATAATATGCCAAACGAATTTACCTTTCTGTAAATTATATATTTTAGGGCTTTATTGTTTTGTCCAATTTAATGGCAGCTAACTTTAAAAAACATAATCATACAAACGAAATATGCTCTTCAATGAAGACACGACTTTTTTGAACACATGTGCCTCACATTTTGCCCAATTCAAGTGACGCTTGGATATTTATTAAATTGACCCCAAGTGCTTATACATACATATGTATGTATAATATACATCTACGTATGTATTTATAACACATGGCATGGCAATTACGAAGGCAAACTACTAACTATGCCTACAATTCAAATTTCGCTCTTTGTCCATGTTGTTGCTGTTGTGGTGGTTGTTGTTGATGGTCATGTTTTTGTTGCTGTTGTTGCTGTTGTTGTTGATGTTGATGTTGCTAATGTGCAAACGAACTCAATTACGCAGATAAAATTCAGTCCCAACCACCGACAATCGGCAACAACACAAGTCATAAAAGTGCACATAAAACGCAAAACTGATTGAGAGTTATGTTGAGATAGCACTCGCTATATACATACGATTCTCTCTCTCTCTCTCTCTCTCTCTCTCTCTCTCTCTCTCTCTCTCTCTCTCTCTCTCACTCTCTGTGTGTGTGTGTAAATGCGTGTTTGTATTTAGGGACATCACGCCACAGCACATTAAAGGAAATTGACGCGGAAACGAAGCGAATAAAACTACCCAAGCTGTACAAGAAGAAGCAGCAGCAGCAGCAGCAGCAGCAGATGGAGTAAGAGTGGTCCAGTCAGTAAACATCAACAGCAATAGCAACAAGCAATTTTCACACACACACACACACATACAAGTACTGATAAGGACACGCACACACACACACACACACATAGCCATTGCTCACTTCATTACGCATAATTTCCTGGGTGTCTTCATTCAGTATCATTTTTATTTTATTTTCACAGTGACACAGCAGAAGCGAGCGAGCAACAGAGATAGCGAGAGTGTGTGTGAGAGAGAGAGACAGAGAACAGAAGAATTCCTGACAGTTACAGTCTCAGTTCGGGGTTGGCCTCGGGTCATACGATTATTTTGTGCTTTATCGTTGCCATGGTTTTTAGCTCTAAATGCGAAATGAGTCAGAGAATGGTCTACGATGTATGATATGCTGCTATATATATACCATACTATGGTATATGGTATATATGGTCAGGGCCATAAGATGCATGTCCACTCGTCTCGATATGAGGGTGATTGAGCAGTCAGTTGAGGGGTAGACACTGTAAATTATATGCTGATTGCAGTTTGCCGATAAGCGTAACGAGAATTATGAGCCATGCGGGTGATATGCGGCCGACTTTGGCTGACCAGCGTCTATAAGGCTCTGCGATACCAATACAGAGACGACCATTGGATAATGATGCAAACAGAAATTGCTCAAAAGCAGCTAAAGCCAAGGCAGCAGCTGCCAAGCTGCTGGCAATGAAACGCATTGGATTTGAGTGAGCTGAAACTGAAACTAGGGCTGGTGCTGGTACTGGTGCTGGGGCTGGTACTGGGGCTGGGGCTGGGTTTGGATCTGCGGTTTGAGGCTGGATGTTGGGGTTAGGCGCTGCGACATCACAAACTAGCCGCAGCTGTGCGAGATTTGTAAAAGTTGCGACGTTAAATGCAAAAAAAACTATAAAAAAAACTAAAAAAAAAAAAAAAACAGAAAACAGCAAACTGTTTGCATCGTGCTGGTTCGCCTTGAGTGGAAGCCCAAAGGCGGGCGAGAAAACTCCACGCAAGTGTGCGTTTAATAGTCTTGCGGTTGGCGGCTGGATGGGTTGATCTTGGATGGGGTGGGGTGGGGTTTGGTGTGGTGCTGTGCGAATGAACAGGGTCTGAAGGGAATTAAGACCAGCGACTACACAACTCCTTAACTTACAAAGTACACAACACAACGCACAGACACACACACACACTAGCAACAACAACAGCAGCAACAACAAAGTGTAGCGTCGATGACGAAGATGACGATGCGACGTTTAGCTAGTGCGAGATCTGGGCAAAAGAAGGAGAAAGTTTCTACAGCTACTATGTGTGGCTGAGATGAGAGCTAAGAGCCAAAAGCTGAGTGTTGCTGATGTTGCTGTTACTGTTGCTGTTGCTGTTGCTGTTGCTGTTGATGTTGCTGCTATTGGTGTTGTTAGTGTGTGGTTAGTGTTGCTGTGTTTGCTTTGGCTTTTCTTTGTTTCACATCCACTTGTCTATTACTTGTTGTGTTTTTTATTATTATTTTTATGTTTTGCTTCTTTTGTTTCTCAGCTGATTTTTCTACGCTCTTAGTTATTATGGCAAATTATTTGTTTTGACTTTAGTTTTTCAACGTCAGCGTCAACGTCAACTTGGCTGTTGCTATTGCCATTGCTATTGCTGCCGAGTTACTTCCCAGCTGCTTCAAATTACCGCCCTTTGTCTTATGCGGTTGCCGGGCGACGTTTCTCATTAAACGCTGTACCCATTTATAATGGTTGGCGCAGGGTATGATTAGGTTGTGCAAGTGTATGTGACAGTCATAAAAGCATGAAAGCATCAACACTCCAAATTGATTCTTGACTAGCTTCGAAAGCCAACTCACTGTCCGCTTTCTCTGTCTGTATGAAAGCATAGATCTCAACAACTACAAACTATTCCAGACATCTAATATTGAATATTTATTTTATTTTATTCTCCATGCTTTTCATTTAGAATTGCAATAAAAGGCGCTAATTAAAATATAGTTCAATGGAAATCAGCTGCAGAATCATAAAAGTTGCTGAAAAATGCATATATTCATTTTGACCAATCCGCAAGTTTAATATTTTTTGAATTAAACATTTAATATACAATTTTGTTTGTATTATGTTTTGACTTGATCAACAGTTGCTAGTTTTGATCACAATATAATAGGTATTTTATTATTTACATTTTTAATAATACAAAAGCAAAATAGGATAATCAGATTATGTTTTGCATATTATAAAAGTTAAAGAGTTAAAGTTGTGTACAGAGTATCTACGGGTCGAGTGCACTCTTACTTATTTCAATAGTGCTCAGCTTGTTACTATGTTTTTCATATTTCAAATTTCGCATTTGTATTTGTGTTTCATATTTTGTATTTTGCTGAGCAGCAGCCGCAGCAGCTTCCATTAGTTAGCCCCTTTTGAAAGTGGCTTTTGGATTCGACTTTGCTCCGTGCACTCTCTAATTATGAACCATTGTGCGAACCGCGAACCCGAACCCCATCACGAAAATAACAATAGCCGAGGAGTGCACGGTTGGGGCAGTGGTGGAGGTGAGAGACTTATCAAATTATGGCAGCAAAATTTTGGACAAGTGACGGCCTTTTTATGACAGCAGCGTCAGAGGATAAGCCAAACGTTGTGCCCCACCCCAAGACCGATTCGAACAAAGAGCGTGAGAAATCCTTTATGACAAAAAAAAAAAAACAAAAACAACTGAGTCAGCACAACAGAGAAGAAGGAGAGTGTGAGTCAGCTCAACTACCCGTAAGCCTGGACTTAAACAAGAGAAGAGCTTCGACAAATGATACGTTGTTGTTGTTGCTGCCACAAACAGATGCACGTGACTCTGCCGGGCCCAAGGACTCCAAATCTAGATCCATTTTTCAAACGACCATAGCAAATTATGCATACGCAGCGTACAACGTACGTACAAAAAGACAAATCTAACTCGGTAAATGTTACTGTTACTGTAACTGTAACTGTAACTGTAACTTTCTCTGTTTATGTTGCTCCTTGAAATGCTTTGTGTGTGGCTTTGTGTGTGCGTGTCTGTGTGTGTATGTGTGTGTGTGTGTGTGCACAGCTGTGGCATGTGTGTAGTCGTAATTATGAGCAATCTACACGTAAAATTTTATGAAAACACAAATAACAAACAACAAGAGTTGAAACAAGTAGCGGGAGAGAGAGAGAGAGAACAAACACTGAGAGAAGTATAGCAATAAATTTCGAATTTTATTTGCTTCGAGGATTATACGAAATGTAATGCAAGCGACAAAGGATGCGAGGAGCACTTCTTGTTTTTGTTGTTAATGTTTTAATTAATTTGCAAAATAAACGCGCTTTGGCATTTGTTTTGAGCGTATCGTGCCAGATTACCAAAAGTTCCACAGCAGCTGGAAAAACTCCTAGCCCAAACAATAAAGCGAGTGTTCTCCGGGAAATAAATGGGAATGGAAAGTGGGGATTGGGGATTGGGGAGTGGGGTGCGAGGGGTGGTTACAAATTGACGGGTGTAGCTGCGTGTAACGGAGTATCTATATCCGTACTCGTATCTGTGTGCAAAACAGATTTCAGCAGACACCAGACAGCGTACAAATAACCAGCAGCAGCAACAAGGGCCAAAAAATCATTGCACTTTAAATTGAAATCAGTGTGCGGCAACAACGTGAAGGTGACCTCCTCTTCCCCCCTCCCCCTGCCCTATCGACGCCCCTTCCAACTCGGCTTGCTTGTTGATTTTCTGACTCGTTTGTTTTGGGAATTTTTTTTTTGTTGGTTTTTTTTTTTTTTTTTGTAGCGCATTTTGCGGTTGACAGTTGACACAGTGTTCAGCAGTTGAGCTTGCAGCTCTTTGTGGCCAGGCTCTAACTGCCAGTTACCAGCTCCCAGCCAGTTACCAGCTCCCAGCCAGTTACCAGCTCCCAGCCAGTTGCCAGCTCCAGAGATTCCCGCTCTTCTCTGGCAATTAGCTGTTTTTTTTTTTGTTGCTTTTTTCGGTACAATGTTTCAGCTAAAATGTTTCCATTAAATGCAGTGCTGGCTGCTAGCCGTTTCACGTCACTCATTACAATTGCGCATTTTATATAGGCAATTTGGTATTGATTTTAATTATTCAGGAGCATCAATTTTTTTGGATTTATTTTTTTTTATTGGTAAGCGCTAATTGAAGTTTAGTCAGACCGAAAGCCGAGTCCAGCCAAATTGAATATAAATAAGTGGTGTACTGCAAATTTGATTATTGCAAGTGATGCATATGAACATTTACAAAGTAATTCAAATGCCAAAGCGTGTCTCTAATTCTAGCTCTCCTCTCCAACCATCTCTTCTCAGATTATATCTTTTCAAGTTACTAAATTATTAGCTATTAACTTTTCTTTGTTGGTTTAATTACGTTTTTCTGGTATCATATTTATTTTGACAAAGCTTTTGATTGTGGAAAATCTTGTATTATATTCGAATCAGTCTTTTTTTTTTTGAACAGATATTCGAAAGTGAGAAGAATAGGTCGAGTGCTGTGAAGATTTAAACTTTGAACAACAGAAGCCATCAAATTGTTCGTTTCATTAAACTCATTGTGGATGTCTCTTGTCCAACAGGTTATTGCGGGCTTTTAAATACCACTTTAAGTATGCAAAACACAATTCTATATTGTTTCTGTAAGTCTTAAGTAACGTCTGCCTACAATAGAAATCTATGTATATGATTTTCTTTCATTTCTCCAAATGATTTAAGCAACTATTGCCCAACAAGCTGATGACCGATTCAATAATGCCCACCTACTGCCAGCGTTATTCAGAAACAGATACAAATCAATACAAATGGAAACAGAAAACTTTCACCCTAAAATGTTGTAGCTGCCACAAAGGAAACAAAAACAATAAACTGGTCTGCCAATATTTCTTGTATTACCTCATTCCAATCAATAGATGGGCGGATAGGAAGGGGCAGCAGCTAGATAAAGACTTCATTATATACCGAATTTCATATGAAACCGTAATCACTGCTGCGGCATTATGAAACTGTTAGCGTTAAATCCAAACCTGATTAATGTGCATTTCGAATGCAGAAAATGAAAACAAACTCACAACAATATGAGAAATCAAGCAAATGATTTTTAATCATGTTGTTGTAGTACCTAGCAGTTTATTTTATTATATATAGTAAATGCATAGGTTTATAAAAGAAAACAAAAAAATATATATATATAATAAAACGACTTTCTTTGGCTGCTTACTTGAATTGTTTAGTCTCGATTACAAAACATACGCACTTCAAAATAGAATGGAATAAAGTGAAACTGTTTTAATGAAGAAATGCTTCTTGCCAAATTGATTGCATTTGCATGTCGATTAAAAATAGTCAACGATATTGCCCCTAGAAAGCCAAACAAATGCCACACGCCCCGTTTTAGAGTTCAGTTGAATGCACAACAAATGCCGCAAAAAACCCACAACAACAACAACAACAACTACCACTATAACCAGAAACCAGTCAAAAAGTGAGGGTATTCAACAACAAACAGCAAGAAGAAGCAGCTGCAGCAGGAGAAGAAGAAGAAGAAGCAGCAGCAGCATGCAGCAGCATGCAGCATGCGGCAACAAACTGTTCAATGCACAACAAAACAGCCTCCGATGCTTACCCATAACATAAATTATGGACTTTTGTTTAAAACCGCAACAGCCACAATACAAAATAAATAAATAAAAAAAAAAAAGGGCAACAAAATATTAATAAATAAAAATAAAATGCGAAATAAAATCAAATGAAAAATGCAGGCAAGAGAGAAAAGGAGGTTATGGCATAGGTATAGGAGGTATAGGAGTAAAAGGGGCAGCAGGCATTTCATTTCATTCCATTTGAGCATTTGCATTTTGTTTATTTGCATGGACATGCTTATTTATTTATATGCTTATTTACAAATTATGCTCATCTGCTGTTGGCCATAATTCCAGACCTGGTCTGGCCTGGTCTGGGTTGGGTCGACTCCTATTGTATTTTGTGAAATACAGAAAAAAAAAAAAAAACAAACAAAAACAAAAATATATAAAATAATAATTCTCGTAATACACATTTGTGCTGTGAGCGGCTTTTGTGCGAAATGTCTGATGCCAGAATTCACAATGAGCCGGTTAGACTTGGGCTTTGGCCTTTGTTCTCTTGCCCAAATGGCATTGAACAGTAATGGCCTGAACCAAAACCAAACACAACAAACACCACAACAACAACAACAAAAATATATAGAAAAAAAGAGAAAGAGTCTGAATCGTTGCCAAGTTTCGCATTTGGATAGGGCGATAATTTTCACAGCGCTCAAGGCCAGTGCCAAAGAAGTTAAAGACCTTTTTAAAGCCCACAAAACATTGTTAATTGCACTGGCACAATTCGGCGACGATTGCTGATAATAATTTCTTGATGGCGTCTGGTTTTGAGTTTGGGTTTCTGTGTCAATTGCCAGCTAATGGCCACAACACAAATCCAAATGTAAACTCAATTTGAATTTGCAATTTGGGGTGAGAATTCAATAAGCCAGATTTCGGCACAGCAACAGTTTGTCAAAGAGTTGTCTCTGTGCTCTTTGGCATTGGCCGTCGACCATTCTCCTCCTCCTCCATGCATTTACTTCTATCTCCCTCTCTCTCCCTCTCTCTCTGTCTCTCTCTGTCTCTCTCTCTCTCTCTCTCTCTGTCTCTCTCTCAGTTTGTTATTGACTGTGTCAACGTGGTTGGAGCTCGGTATCTCGATGCGTTTTCTATTTGCTACTGCTGCGGCATTTTGCCGGCTCATTGCAAATTGGCCCGAATGCATTTTCTATATAAACAAACTGCACAACAACAGAAACAGCAGCAGACAGTCACATTTTGGTTTCACAGTGCACAGTGGCCAGAACTTGTGGAAAAAAAACACTATTTAATTTGCTTCGCTGTTCAAGTTTTGGTTGCCATGCAACTTTTGCATTGACTGATGCTAAAATAGTTTGCTAAATAAAAACCATCCTTTTGAGCATCAATTTGAGCTTGAATTTGAGCTTGTCACGAAGCTAGCTTACCTTGGTACATGTTTGATTAATGCTAGACATAGTCTTGGATACAGGAAATCTATTAGTCGTGCTCACTCGACTCAAGAGCACTCTTTATAGTTGAACTTTACAATAACAATGACAGTAGTTTTAAGTTGTATGTAAACACTTTAAAAGATTAATGCAATGCTTATGCACAACTTTAAGCTATTGTCATCGTAGATAAATATCGACAGAATGTTAAGAATTTATATATTTTATGTTCAATTAAAGTAAAACACCAAGTTCCCTTGAGTATTTGATTATATTTATTGGTACTATTGGAGAGCTTCATGCACTGCGACCCTTTAGATATATTGTGACCCCTTCTGAGCCAATAGATGGGGCAGTTACGCCCACGGATTATGACTTGAAATATGAAGTTAAAGGAACACACAAGTTAAATTGTATGTTATTTTTTAAATTTCCGCACACAATTCTGCAGTGTTTGTCTGGTTGCGGACCACAGTGGTTGGTGGCTTCGCTTTGTTGAAGTTGCTGTTGACGTTGTCTGCAACAGCAGTCTGATGCTGCTGCTGCTGTTGCTGTTGCTGTTGCTGCATTTGAACAGCGCCAACAAAAATGTTGCTTTATTGGCTTTATTGACTTTTGTTAAATTCTCGTCTCGCCTCGTTTTGTTCTGTTTTGTTTTGTTTTGATTCGTTGCAAGTATCTCGGGGTTGGCGATTCCTAGTCTCTAGTGCCAAAACCGACAAGTTATTCAGCCGATTTATTTCTACTGCTGTTATTTTTGTTGCGGTTGCGGTTGCTGTGGTGCTTGTGGATACAGTTTGTTCTCTTATAAAAATAAATATAGCCAACTCCGCCAAATCAGTAAATAGAGTGGACTAAGCCAAAAAGGCTGTCCACTCGCAGGATAGCCAAAAAAAAATATATAAAAAAATAAAATAATAATAAAAAAAAATCTGGAAAGTTGTTTGGTCAGTTTGTCCAGTGTTTAGCCAGCTAGCACCTATATATATATATATATATTTATATATATATATATATGTATGTATGTCTATATATAAATAGTTATTGGCTGTGATTGTGTGATTGTAAGCCACTGAATATATGGATGTGTATATAAAGAAAAGTTCGTGGCAGGTAGCTCAAAGTTAGCTGTAAATGTGATCTAGCTGGAAGAGCTAGACCAAAAAGTGTGTCAACTGAGCAGGAGATGCGTGCAGCAGCTAGCAAATGTTGAAAGCAGCTAAACTGGATGCTATAGTGCGAGTACAGCAGCAACAACAAATATAATGCACAAATACAACTGAAGCCAACACACACACACAGAAACAACACAGATTGAGGTGCTGTTCAAAGCAGGAGGTGCAAGCAGCGCGTTCTGCAACTTGAAACTTGGTTTTGGTTTTCCGTTGTTGTTGTTGTTGTCGCTGTTGTTGTTTCGGGTGAAATCTGGTTTTGAGTTGGTTGAGCGGTCTGTTTTTTGTTTTTCTTTTTTGCTTTTAGCGCTTTTTGCATTTTGAGCGTTTTGGCTAAAGTTGAATCATCCATCGATTTGAAGCGCGTATCTTGCAGATACTTTTGCACTGTATGCAAATTTTTGGGTCTTTGGACTCTCAATTTGACAGTCGCTTACAAAACCGGTTTGCCTTTTGCTGTTGTTGTTGTTGTTGTTGCTGTCGGCCTGTTTCAGTTTTCAGTGTCAGGCCGCACAATTCAGTGCAATTAGCTAAAGTGCCATAATTAATATGAAATACACGCATCTAATGATCTTAACTGAATTACGTTTCTGTTTTGTTTTTGTATTTTGTTGTGTGTTTTTTGTTTTTTTTTTTCTTGTGTGATTTACGACTTGTGCGTTTTGTGCTACCTTTAAGCCAAATTTATGATTATATGGCCAAGCACTTTCAAGCAGTTCCAGCAGCGTTTTAACCTCAAGAAAGTGAAAGTGAACGAATACTTGCACTCTTCACACACTCACACACACACACACACACACAGAGAGAGAGAGAGAGAGAGAGAGAGAGAGGGAGAGAGAGAGACAGTCGTTCGACTGTCGACTGTCTTAGTTATCAAGCCAAAGTTGAAGACAAACTCAAACTCAGTCAAAGTATCTGTACCTGTATCCGCTCGTGTATCTGTATCTGTATCTGTTAAAGTGTTTTTATTACTGGGCACACTGTTTTCTTTGCTCTTTTGTTTCGCATGCTTCAAAATCAAAATTAAATCCTACACACAACAAAAAAAAGCACAACAACAATAACGTTTTATACAAAGCTGCTGCTGCTGCTGCTGCTACGTTGCTGCCACAATGCGAGTTGAGCATCACGTTTCCTTTTTATTGCCAGCTGTTTTATTTTCTTATTTTTATTAAGTATAGCCGCTGTTGTTATTGTTGTTTTTCATTTTGGGGCTGTTGGTTTTTGTTGGTTGGTTGTTGTTGTTGTTGTTGTTGTTATTTAATGATTTAAAGATTATGCACGCTCAGCCGGCCCGCCAAGCGACCAAAATGGACCAGCGGACAAGCGACGGTCATTTTACTGCTGCCCAACTTCAAATTTTAACTCCTGACGTCCCCTGACAAAACTTTCGCTTTTTACACCTTTTTTTTTGCCCGAGTTTTTTATCTCGCCAAAATAAAAGTAAATCTCACAGCAACAACAAAAAAATACTGAAATTGTGTAAGAGCATGTTAATTTGGAGCCAAGGTTTAAATTGCAGATAAAAATCGTGGTTTACCGATTAAAAAGCAAAGCATCAGCTAAGAGGCAGAAACAGGTTGAAAAGATGCTGCTTAAAGAAAACAATTTCTTGTATAGAATATACAGCTATAGCTAGTGAATGCAGGTGTAAATTGAGCAGCCAAAAACAATTTCAATGGTGCCCAACGATGCCCAGCGTATGAGCATTTCAAACCCAACTTAAACTCAATCATCAATCATACATTATAATTAAAGTTCACAATCGGCATCAAATGCGTATCGTAAGAGCAATTTAAACCCAACTTTAGCTCAATGATACACAATAATTAAAGTTCAGGAACGCCCCAGACAACAAAAACAACAATGATGTCAACAAATCTAATTTGTTACGAGCAATAAGTCAAACAATTCAACTTGACACAGTTTTGCAATTAAACAATAGATAAAACACAATTTAAATTGTGAAACACGAAAATGTCGTCAAATGTCAAATGTTCACAGACTTGCTATAAAAGTATTCGAATGGGAGACGTTTTGCAAAGATAGCTCGCATACAGATACACAGAATAACTGCACAGATACAAATACAGATACAGATACAGTAACAGCAACAGATACATTGGAGAAAATACGGATACAGATCTAAAATAATTTGTGTGCAGTCATGAGAAAAACGAGTTTGTGATTCTAACTCAACTTTAGCTAGATATCTATAGTAATGAATGCGTGGGAAAATTACGAAAAAAAAACCATATGTAGCAAGTCTATCGTAAATAGTCTAGTATATATATATACATATATATCTATATATTGCGCTTTCTGAAAACAACAATCAAAATTGCCAGTCAGCTTCCACACAGAGAGAACAAAAGGCAACAAGACACTTTTGTTACCTGGCCAAGCAAAACTGTGATTTAAGATCTGCAATTAAAGATAAACCAAAACTCATTATAATCAAAATGGTTTATAGCCTCCATGACCCCTCTTCCCCCCCCCCTCCCCCCTTTCCCAACAGAAATCCCAGCACAACATGTGTACTTGTAAAGAAACCGAAAAAGAATAATAATAATAATAATAATAATAGTAATAATGACTCTACGACTGCTTGACAACAATTTTAAATTAGAGCTCATGTTTATGTTTTTTATTTCTTGGAAATGCTCTCTCTCAACCCACAAGATTCATTTTTTAACCAGAACACCAGAAAATACATTTATAAAATAAAACTTGGAAAAAGATGGCTAGGCCTGAGTCTAGCTTCGGTTTGTTGATGAGAGAGAGAGAACCAAATCATGCAAGAAATTTGTTACTGACATCAAAATTACCATCATTATAATGTCTGATGCTTAATGTTGTTTTTGTTGTCGTTGTTGTTGTTGTTGTTGTTGTTGTTGTTTGTGCTTTTGATGTCTGCCTGGCTGCTCCCAGTTGAAACACGAAACAGGAAGACACATGGCCGGCAAAAAGGCAACGGCAACGGCTAACAACAACGAATGCCGCACAAAAAGGCAAGAAGCGATGTGCGGTAATAGAAAATGTCGAAATAGACATGAGCAACAACAACAAATACAAAAAAACATAAGAAACACAAAAAAGAAGAGCTCCACGGCGGAGCCAAAACCTAAAGCAAAAATGAAAAATTATAAGCAGAGAATCTTGTTAGTGTGAAATCGATACACACCTTAGTTACCCTGGATAATGGAAAATTTTAACTTTCAGAAGTGAGAATCATAGTAAAATTTGTTTTTTGAAGACATTTTCAATATCATTAAATAATTAAATAATTAAATATTAAATGTTAATATTCCATTTAAATTTTTTAAGCCATACCCTATTTTTTATATAAATATTTTCCAATTATATCTTGAGGAATACCTTTTTCTATAAAACAAATTGATTAAAAATGAAGTCAGCTAAGTTACATAAGATTTACTTTGACCTTTGACATCAAAGCGTTACCAGCAATTAAATATTTGTGTGAAATTTCAAATTAAAAAGCATATTATTTAATTTTTATTTGTATATAAAATAACCTTCAATTATGAACAAACTCTGAAATCAGAGCGTTACCAGTAATCAAATTAAACATCTAAATGTTATTTGTTACTTTAATTTATTTATACAATTAAAATGTGTTTAAATAAATAATAAAAAAAAAATTGATAGAATCTCTGTCAAAGTATTATTTATGGTCCCTCACTTGTTGCACAAGCCGATAAATGCAG
Source organism: Drosophila setosimentum (assembly GCA_035043505.1). Lineage (NCBI taxonomy): Eukaryota > Metazoa > Arthropoda > Insecta > Diptera > Drosophilidae > Drosophila > Drosophila setosimentum. Next base: position 10,977,881 of record JAWNMY010000003.1, on the reverse strand, counting down.
TTTTTACAGGGTATACGCATGAAACTTGAAACATAGAAAAGGGAATTGTAGTGATCGATGTTGCCAGAGGTGAGAGTTGAATCTCAAAACTGTAGCGAACGAACAACAAATGTTGCACAGAGTTACATGTAGGAGGCAATAGTAGAAGAAGAAGAACTCACCTGCGCATTATGGGCAACGGCAACGTGAAGCGTCCATCGCTCATCAGTGGTGCGGCACCCGGCAGTGGCACCGTCGATATCACAGACGCAAGCGGAGGCGGCGGCGGTGGTGGCAGCGACAACGGCAGTGGCAGTGGCAGCGGCAGCGATTGGACCGCTGCTTGCGGCGGTGCTTGTGCTGGTGGTGGTGGCAAAGGTGGCGGTGCAACACCGGCAGGCAGTGCGCTGTACGGCGGCGGATAATGGGTGTGCAGAATATCCGGCAGGAGAGCACGTGCCAGCCCCAAAGCAGCCGGATGCGGATGCGAATGTGGATGCGGATGGGGATGATGTAAGTGGGGCGGTGGATGCAACGGCGGTGAATGCCGTTCCACATGCAGCCGTCGCGGATGGTGTGGGGGCAATTGTTGCTGCAACTGCAACTGTTGCTGCTGCTGCTGGCGACGTTCCCGACGTTCCCGTCGGCGTTGCTCGCGTGTGCGCAACTGTTGCTGCTGCTGCTGCTGCTGTGTTGTTGTTGCTGTTGCTGCTGGGAGGAGTTGCTGTTGTTGCTGTTGCTTAGATCATCGGTTTGGCATTCGGTTGAGGTGAAAGTGCGTGTTGTTGGCGAAAGATTCACATTGATTACTTTGACACTGTTGTTATCAGCACTGGTCACATTCACACTACTATTATTTTCATTATTATTATTATTATTATTATGATTATAGCTAATAATATTATTTATATTATTACTGTTGCTTACACTGGCACTGACAGCAGCAGCATGTTGCACATCCACATTCGTATTATTAGTATTATTATTATTATTATTATTATTATTGCTATTATTATTATTAAGCTTATTTTGTACACTTGCACTAAACACTTTGGCTCCGGGCACACAATTATTAATTGCAACAATGCTGTTGTTGTTGCTGTTATTTTTCTTGTTGCTGTTGGGGGTGTTGCTGCTGTTGTAGTTGCAATTCACAACGCAAACACCGTTGTTGTTGTTGACGATGCTCGACTCTTGAGCTGTTGTTGTTGTTGTTGTAACTGTTGCTGTTGCTGTTGCCGTTGTGCTTGTGGGCGATGCAACACAAACCTGATTACCGTTGTTAGTACCGTTATTGTTGCTGCTGATGCTGTTGCTGTTATTGTTGTTCACTTGAATCGTTAGACTTGGCTGTCGCTGACAGGACTTTGTTACTGGCTGCAAAATTGCAATGTTGCTGATGCTTTTGGCCTTGCTGCTGCCCCTGTCAGCATTGCTAAGAAAGACGCTGCTGTTGTTGTTGTTGTTGTTGCTGTTGCTATTTTTGTTGCTGTTATTGTTGCTGCTGCTGCCAACTGTTTGTGTTGCTGCCGTTGCAGTTAGCAATGTCTGCGGCGGCGGCGTCTCAGCCACCACATTCAAACGCATCTTATCCGCTTCCCTATCGATATCGATATCGATGTCGATATCGCTATCGGTATCGTTATCGGTATCGTTGTCGTTACTCTGACTGAGGCGATGCTCGAAGAGACTTTCACTCGCGCGAAATTCGGCATACAAACGTTCGAGTTCTGCCAAACATTTGTTGGGCCGCAGCGCGTCGCTGCTGCTGTTGCTGCTGCTGCGACACGAATTGTAGTTGTGGCGCCCCCGCGTTAACCAAGACGACAATGTGTTGTTGTTGTTGCAATTGTTGATATTGTAATAACTGGTCTTTATACGCGCGTCCGTTGTGCACGCGTCGAACGAACTCGAGAGACTGATCGCAGCCGAACGAAGCTCAATTGAACAACCACTGGCAACAGCAGCAGCTGCTCTCTCCGCAGCTGTTCTCTCCGCAGCTGCTCTCTCTGCTGCTGTTGGGTTCGCGCTCATTGCTGCCTGCTCACTGCGAGTGTGACTGCGACTGCGACTGAGAGTGCGATAGAGTTCTGCTGCTGCAGCACAGGAAACAGGTTGATTGACCTGAACTCCGACAGCGACTGCAACTGTGCCTGTTTCCTCGTGTGCTCTGGTTGTTGTTGTCGCTGTTTTTCTTTTTGCCATTTCTTGCTCATCTTTAACGTCGCTGTTGTCTCCGTCATCGTCTTCGCCTTCGTCTTTGTCTTCATTTTCATTGATAATGTAATTGGCTTTGCTGTCGATTTGATTTTGTGCACTTTGTTGTGATATTACATTCGTTGCTGTTGCCGTTATTTCTGTTTCTGTGTCGTTCGCTGTTGGCGTAAATAATGCGCAATTCTGCCAAACAGGAGAGAAAGAGACACATAAAAAAAACGTCAGCTTTGCATTAATCAAATGACAAGATTTAAGTTTCAAGTGTTAATTAGTGTTAATTGCTGGGGACGACTTAGCCACTGGCCAAAAACAAAAAATAAAAAAGGTGACTGCCACCACACAGCGCCAAGTCAGGATGCGGCAAGCAGGCGCATAAATGTGCGCTTAATTGAATTAATTAAGCCAACGCACAAGCATAAAATCGTCACAAGTAATTTCTGTTGTTGTTGTGGTTGTTCCTGCCTGGCGTCTGCATGCTGGCTGATAAAGTTATTGCTGTTCTCTCTCTCATTTTCAGTCTAATGTATTAGAGGTGAGCGCTTGTCGTGCTTTCCAACTGACATATCGTGTCTCAACACAACAATTAACAATTTAAATCTGAAATACAAGTGAATTACTGTAAAATTGGTTTTCTGCATTATTGCTGCTGGTGCTGTTGTTGTGGCAGCATCATTTGCGCTCTCTTTCTCTCTCATATTCTGTCGAACATATCGTATGTCAGTCTACACACGACTATTAAGAATTCAATTCGAAAATTCAAGTGATTTACTGTTAAATTATATTTGCATTATTTTTGTAAGGGAACAAATGCTATCTGCTTTCATTATTTGCATCGAGACTGTTCATCGCTAAACTCAAAAACTAAATCCGAAAGCGACACCATCTCTGCCAAATCGCCGTCAAATCCTCATCCACATAATGTGGGTTCTAAATAACTGTTTGTGCGTACGTGAGTGCGTTTGCGTGTGTGTGTGTATGTGTGTGGGTTCTAATTATGTTACGCTGTGTTACTTGCATTAATTACGTCACAGAAATATAATGTGATTTACTGTTAGCTCAACTGCTGCTGTTGCTGGTGTTGACTTATTTCTAGGTGCTGCTGGGTTGCCTTTGTCATTGTTGTTACTGTTACTGTTGTTGTTGCTGTTTTTGCTTTTGTTGCTGTTCATTCTTGTGCAATGTTTCGTCTGCGACAGTCTGTTGATTGTTGCCGCTAGTTGCAATCATTAGAATTACAGCCCCCTGCCCCAAAGAGCCCCAAAATGCAACTTAACTTCATATTCAATGATATTTGTAATGAGCGCTTTTCTGTCCACATGGCTACATTTCGAGGTTAAATCGCATTATGTGATATAACATTTAAAGACCAAATGGTCCCCCGGGGATCAATTAATGTGCCACAATGGGCCAATTATTTAAATACTCAGAGAACCAGTCTTAAACTGATCAAATTATGAAATGTTGCAATTTTGTAACAAAAGCTCGAAGCGGAAAATAATGGGACAAAGATTATGTACCCCGACTACCCCTACACCCCTATTTCTATTGTCTACCCCTATGCCTGTCACTTGAGGAGGTGACAACCCTGCCCTGTTCGTATCTGCATATGGCACACATACATATATTTAAATGCATATGTGTGTGCGTGTGTGTGTATGTTATTTACTTAGTTTAGTTTCGTCTTTGTTCTTTGTTCATTGCTTTGTGGTCAATTTTCTATTTCGCTGGCGCAAACAAAACAAAAACAAAATTATGAGAGTAGCACAGATATAAAATGTAAATGCATATTTACGAGTCCCACACTCTCAACATAACGGAACAAAACGAACAACACTCGCCGCACGCAACCCGCAACCCGAATTACTCACTCCCCTGCAGCACTCTTGAACCGATAGCGATACCAATTACTATGCCAGTGTCGATGTTGATGCTAGGAGACATCTGCCACAGTCTTTTTCTCTCTGTCGTTGTGTCGGTGTCTCTTTCGCTCTGTCTTTGCCTTGTCTTTGGCTCTGGAATCGAAGCCGCGGGGTGGCACTCAAGGGCCTAAGTGAAACATTAGCTCTTATCGAGCACAGTGGCAGTCAATGGAGTCGCTCGATAATGGAGCCCCTGATGTCAGCCTTGACATCAAATTTGATGGCGCCACATTAGGAGTCCAAGTGCGCAGTTGAGGGTGTTGCGCCACCAAGGTGACAATTTTATGTGACCCACGACAGACAAGAGTGCTGTCGTATACAATACATAAAAAGCCTATCAGCTGCGTAGACAGTCCATAAGCACTAATATCGTGCATATATAAAATATAAATTTTATAATTTATTCCATTATGATATCAATGCCTTTCTTTACATCCATTGCCTTTAATACGTTCTATCGATATTAATCGATATATCCGCTGAATGGTTAAATGGAAATATACTATTCTTGCAATGTTTTAGTTAAGCAATAAGTTCCATTTATAAAGATATTCCCTAGACTTTCGTAAAATTAAGATTAGGCTAACATAATTAAACTTTTTGCTAGATGGAGGTCTTTTTAATATTTTTAAACTTTATAGTTCTGCTAACTAAACTAGTTTAACAATTCTTTAAGAGCCATCGATTTATATCGATAGACTTACCTGCGATATGTAATCGTCTGTAAAGGAGCGCACTAGACGCTCAGCGGGAACATTTGCCGTTAGTTTGAGTTGATCATCATCATTATCATTATCATCATCATTATTATCATCATCATGCTGAGTGGTTATAGTTGTTGCTGCTGGGGATCGTTGCGATCTATCACATTTTATAATGTTCGGCTGGACGAGAGCCAAGCTTGCCCTGGCCGCGCCCACGCCGGAGACACTCGCCTCGTAGAGGGACTCGTACGAAGGCGGCTCCGTGATGGCCGTGGCCGCCGAGGAACACCATTGGGTGAGTGTGTGCGCCGGACTGCCATAGTACGATGGATACGAGTAGCGATTCCTATGGCCGCCACTCGATCCAACTGAATGGGCGGCCGTCTTGGCCGCCTCCAAGGCGCAACCACTTAAACTAAAATTGGGAAAAGGCACGGGGAGAGCTGCTGCTGCGGCTGGCGGTGGTGGTGGTGGTGGTGGTGCAAGTGGTGCTGGTAATATTGCTAGACGGCTCAGAGCAGCACTGTTGCTGCAGCTGCTGTTGCTGTTGCTCCTAGCGCTGGTCTCGTAACAACTTTGCGATTTGCGCAGCTTGCGATTGAGTCGCTCATCATCGTCCTCCTCATCCGTGGAGCTGGCCGTTGGCGTTGTCCGCTCATAGGGCGTCCACAGCATTGAGGAGAGTGCCTCCTCAACGTCCGGCGGCCGATGTTGCTGGGCATTACGGTGCGAGGGCGTTGCCATTGGCAAGCCCAGCCCCTGGCTGGGCATATTGCGTTCCGACATCGACATCGACATGGACATGGACATGGACATGGACATCTCTGCTGTGTGGACATTGCTCACTGTTTAGGCTCCTTGTTGAATCGAAGCAGGCGGTCGATGTTGATGCTGTTCGCCTGTCTCCCTTGGTCGCATGCTGAGCCACACCCCCCTAAAACAAATGAAAGAACGGTAAAAGTGTAACTGTAATCGGTTGTCGTGTTGAGGAAAGTTTTAACTAAGCGAATGCGACTGACAAATTAAATGCTTAGAAAATTGTGCAAATTTTCGGAGAACTAGCAAACTTTTTAACTGGCCAACTCTTGAGCCCTTTTATTTTCCAATTTGATAAATTGCGATTAAAGCATTTCAATTCTAAGGAGATACCAAATAAAAGAGAGAGATAGAAAAAATTAAAAGCAAAAGACACGAAACATGGAAAACAAGCTTCCGTTTTGTGGGCAAAATATATGCAGAAAAGTTTGCGACGTAAAACTTTTTGGCAGCCTCTTCTGCTAGCCGGGGGCAATACACCCTGCACACTACACCCGACTCCCCACCAAACAACCTCACCACCATTTCCTGTAAAAGTTTGCCACATAGACACACACACACACACACACATACGTAGATAGTTGTTGGGATATGTAGGCTGCAGCCATGGCTGAAACTGCTTCTTATTCGGTTATTCGTATTAGAAAGACTCTTTTAGCCAAGTTTTAAGTTGACTGCCAATTTTCGGTTCGAGCCAAAAACTGGCCCAGAAAATGGCTTAGCAGTCAACGGACTAAACGGCCAGACATTGAAACGGAAATGGTTGCCCATAGACGTCACTTGAATCCATTGGATGACGTTTCTCTTGCTCATGTTGTTGTTCTTGTTGCTGTTCTCCCCGATGCTGACTGCCATTCATGCAAGAGCAGTAGCAGCAGCAGCAGTAGCAGCATTTACTGCACACATAATACCCGAATGTGTGCGGCGTTTATGTGTGGCATATCAAGATAATTGCCAGAAGATGATAACAAAGTCTATGAAATTGAAAACTACTTTTTCTTCATCACATCTATCGAAATAAGAAGGCTATCTGAACGTTTATACGTAGCATATCATGATAACTTGTGATAGACTATTGCGTTCAATTCAAGATCGTGCACTTATCGTGATAATTGCCAGAAGATGATAACAGAGTCTTTGAAATTGAAAACAACTTTTTGTTGAGCATATCTATCGAAATTAAAAGGATATATGAACGTTTGAACGTATTATTTTAACTATTGCCTTTAATTCAAGTGCCTGCACTTATCATGATAAACGCCAAAAGATTATAACAATGTTTGTGAAATAATAAACAACATTTTGTTAAGCTAACAATCGAAATTAATCATGATAAACTACTGTGTTTAAGTTCGCACACTTATCAGGTTAAGGGTCAGTGCATAGGCGTTCAGCAGATAGAGAGAAAAATAGAGAGAGATAAAGAGAGATAGAGAGAGAGAGATAGAGAGAGAGAGAGAGTGAGAGAGAAGAGAGGGAGAAGAAGCAAAGGGAGCCGAAACGAAGTGACTCTCCTTCTTGCCTGCTACCAAAACTAAAGTTTTATGTGTTGCATATCCTAAGGCGCTTTGCTGCTCTAATTTTTTTTTTGTTCGCTTTTCTGGTAGCCTCCTTTTACTGCTTTTTCTGGGTATTTTCAGTTTGCCACCATTGGATCTGATGTTTTTGTTATGCTTAAATAAAGATTTGTGTTAGTGTGTTTTATTGTGTGTGGCTGTTTGTGTGTTGCCTCTGCAATTGTTGCTGCTGCTGTTGGTGTTGTTGTTGTTGGTGTTGCTGGGCGCACTTGCCTTGTGTTTGCTCAGCAAGTTTATGTGCATTGCTGGCCTTCATTGTTGTCATTCCCATTGTTGTCGGTCGGCCCAAAAGGGAAGAAATGCGCCAGCAAGGGGCAACACAAAAGGCAAGCCACATTGAAAGCCAGCACACAAATTAATATGTGCAACAATTGAGATTGTATGCCACAGAGTGTGTGTGTGTGTGTGTGTGTGTGCGGTAGTAGCACTTGTTATATGCATGTTACCTACTTTTGTGAGCGTTTAATTAACAACAAGTTTGCGCCTCGCACAATACAAACAAAGTGCCAAAAGCAAAGCCGAAACCTTGAAATCTTCAACACTTTTAGCACAATTACAAAATATTTATGAATATGAGCTATAAATGAACTAGATATTCATTATGAAATGTTGCATGGACTAGCTATTGAAATATATATGCAGACTACGTGACCAGATTCGCCTTGCTCTTTTAATTCTTAAATGTGGCTGAATATTCTTTATTTAATTTATATAAGAAATCGTCATATTATTTAAATAAATGATGCCAAAAAATATTGTTGAATAATTCTACCAATTCTGGCAACACAACTTACTTTAAAATCAATTACATTAAATAACATTAAATGAAATATCAAAAAGAAGCAGAAATGGATAAAAACGACATTTTTGGACAACACTGCTTCTCTCCTGGTTTCATTGAATTCAAATGCAACCACTTTATGAGGCTGTCAGGAAAATTTGCTCACATTTTAAAGCGAATTACTTACCACAAAATAATATTTTATAGCTTTCAAGAAGCGTCACCTTGTGGAAAAGAAAACTTTAACGCTGGCAAAGGAAAAAAAATAAGGCTGTAAATCACAAAAGCAAATAAATAAGAAAAAACTCAAAAGAAAAAAAAATATTAAATGAACGTCAAATGTAAATAATTTTTTTTTACAAAGTTCTTGGGCAAGGCAATATTGCTGGAAAATTGCTGGAGAAAACGCGGCGCAATATGAAAATATTACGCAAATGAGCAAAAATTTGGCCCCGCAGAAAATTCAATGAAATTATTTAAGTAAATAAGATTTTGCAGAGTATCGCAGAAAGTTTTGAATACGCTATTCTTTTTTGTTCACCAATTTTTTTTCTAAATAAATTTTATTTATATTTCTTAATAACGTCAAAGTTATGTTGTGATTTGCCATAGATGTATGTATATATATATGAGTGATCAACATAAAAGTCGAGTCGCTTTAGTCGATTTTAATCAAACAAATCGCATTTGAATATTGCCAAATTTATATCAATATTATTATTATCAACATAGTTATCAACATAGGACTAATCAGTCGAAAGATGAGTTGATGTCAATCAGGAACAAACAGTGGATTTTTTAAGTGCCTCAATTAATATAGGGCATGCAATCTTCGTCGAGGCCAAGATGTCAGTACTTTCTTGTATTTATTTTTATTTGACTAGACGTGCGTCTGTCAATCATGTTGCAAAGTGACACGGGCGCCGGGCGGGTACCGTGTCCAGGAGAAACTTTTTTTCCGCTAGGGAATTGAGTACGCAAAAAGTTGGTGGCAGGCGTTGCCATTGACAGCACTTGTGCCACATACATGGAGGAGGCTGGCAAAGGCAAATTTTGCAGCCAGTATGTTTGTAATGCAAACAAACTTTATCTAATTAAAGAAACACGTGTCACAGACACGCCCCTACTCCCTAACAGCTTGCCAGACCCTATTCACAATCATCGCTTTTTTGGTTGCCATCTCAAATGACTTCTTCAACGTCATCGTCATCGACGTCGCCTCCGCCGTCGCCATCGTTAGCTCCAACGACATCTTTATCTTGTGAGCTGCTTTGCATTGACGACGCACTCGAAATGCCCTTTGATGTGCTGCCCCATCCCTTCACTGCTTCTGCTCCTGCTCCTGCTCCTGCTCCTGCTCCTTGGTCCTTGGTCCTGCTTATTTTGCATTTGCCGTTTCGACATATTCCAGTTCCGTTTCCTCTGAACGAAAGTGCTTTGCCTCTAGGCCTGTCCTCTGTCCTATACAATATCGTCTAACGTCTCTAGTCGCCTGGCAAATGCTGTCAAGTTTGACAGTCTGGTTCTGGTTCTCAGTCTGGGTCTGGGGCTAAGCTTGAGTCTGTGAGTTGTGAGTGTCGAGTGCCTTTTGAGTTGTTTGTCAATATGTACACCATTATTCAATCAATATATTGACACACATTTCTATTGGCGCCCTCCTTCTCCTCCACCCACAACAAGCGACAACAGCAACAGCAACCCCAAACCCACATGGCAGCCAAGTGGCGCTCTTCGAGTCGTATGCACTCTGCGTAACCCCCCCCCCATACCACATCCAACCATCATGTCCACCCCCCCATTTGCCACCAGGCCAGAGCTTGGCCAAGTGCTAATCGCAAACAAAGTAGTTTTTGCTTGAGTTCCATTCCATTTCGATTTCGTTTGACGAGTTCATTCTCTCATTTTATGGCTCATGGCTGTTTGGCGTTTCGTCTTCATTTTCTCTCCTCTCTAGCTTCGACTCCTCTGGCATCTAGTTATTTTTCGTCGATTGATTCCGTCGTACTTTGACACACTTCCATGCCACGGGCCCCAGGGACGTTCATTTCCGCTTAACTATTGTGCCTATGCGATGCGGCATATCAAGCCCCTCAAATTGAATTTGTAGCCCTCTTTTATTTGCACATGCGTCGCCACTTTTCTTGGGCTTCTTCTTGCCTGCTGTCTTCTTGCCGATTTGTGTGCGAGTGTTGTTTTTCTTTTTTTTTTATTTATTTTTTAATTTAATTCAATGCTCCTCGCCTGGGCACTTGGAAACTTTTTCGCTGTAACTAAGACCAAGGCCGTGGAAATTCGGGCAGCGGATTTGCCAGAAGTCAATCGAAAATTAACATCAAACTCAGTCAGTCAGTCAGTCAGCCAGTCGAATCGCTTAAGCCATTTAGGCATTGTTTACATACGCGAGTATCATTTAAGCTAAGGACCTGCATCTAATTGAGACCACTTTGAGCAGGGATTAGACTTTTAATATTTCAGAAAAATAAGTTAAGCAATCAAATTAATTACAAGGGTATGAAATAACTTTGACTGAATTGCTTTTTTTATGTTTTGATGATAGTAAACATTTTCTGAGAGACTTGTTGACCATAAACTACCATAAGTAAAACCAAATAAGCTAAAGTAACATCGATATTGATAATTAAAATTGAATTGAATTGTAAGAAAATATTAATTTTACTTTCTAGTTATGGGAAAAATATAATTAACAAATAGTTCAACGTTTAAGCATTATAATATTTATTTAAATTTCTTATTTTATTTAATTTAATTTTTTAATTTATTTTATTTACTTTGAACATTTACTTAATTTATTGTATTTATATTATGTATATTTCTCGTTTTATTTAGTTTATTTAATTATCTTAATTATCTTCTTTATTGTATTTATTTATTTAATGTGAACTAAAAAAAACAAGCACTAAAAACTCATAAATGTAAAATTCACTTAAACTTTAGCTGGATGTGTTCAAAAAAACGGCAAGTTCAAGTTACCAACTAACTATAAACAAGCTGCCTAACAGGCAACTAGCAGCTGGACAGTTAAGTGCTGCTCTTGCATTAGCCGTTGTTCAACTTACCTCAAACGCAGTCCAGGCAGGCGGCAAGCAGGCAGATGGGGCACAATAAAAAACTTTAAGGCAGCCTTAACACTTGCGACAACTTGCTGCAAGAACTTTTTTTTTTTTGAGGTTTAAGGGCGCCTGAATTTCTGTAACTAAAGTTGCCGCTGCACTTCGTGGCAGTTGCAAGCAGTTGGCTTAATTATGCTAAAAGCTGGCAACAACTTTTGCATCACCTCCGTGGCCCGTCGACTAGATAAATGAATATTTACACGGGCGGCAGGCGAGGACAACACGGTGACAGCTCTGGGACTAATATGTTGTCAATGCCAAAGCCATTAAGTGTGGCACAAATAGCACAAATACTCGTTAAATTGCTTTGACTATTGTTTGCTATTTAGTTTTAACACACAAAATACAATAAATGTAATGCACAACAAGTTGATAACTTTGCCGTATTGGGCCAACGCGACGTATGCGTAATGTCTCGATTTTATTGCGTCAATTCGCAATATGAATTTTTTTTTGGTGGCTGAACGCGAACTACTCACGCAACGGTTGCTGCAGCGACGTGTTCAAACTGACTGCCAAAGCTGGCCAAACAAAACCGTTTCAATCCCAACAACGAACTGCGAACTTGACTTTAATGGAAGGCACGATATCAGAACTCAACAGAACATCGCACATTTTGGTGAGTCGGCGCAGTGTGTTGCACGTGCAACGTTGGCATTTTCCAGTCTATGCCGCTAGGTGTGTGTGTGTGTGTGTGTGTGGCAAAATGTTTGTTTACATTTTGCACAGCAGCAGCAGGCTTCTCAGGGAACTTCGGGCAGCCGGGTTTTGCTGCCTGCCATCAACTTTGTTTCTTTCAAACTGGAAATTGTACAAAATATGACTTGCATTCTGGGATATATTTTAACGTTTATCGCCTATCGATAAACAACATCTATTCGGTATTTGACTTAGCCTTGCTCCTGTTCCCAGTTGCTTCTTGTCTGTCTGCAGTTTAGATGCAAAATTGAGCAACAAGCGTGTTAAAAATACGTGTAGAATATTAAACAGTTGCCGCAAAATGCACACTCACAACACCGGCACAGTGCTGCTAGTGCTGCTGCTGCTGTTGCAACGTGAACATGCCACATGCCAGACAACACCTCATACATATTTATAGAGTTCTTAGGGTTTTACTTGCCATGAATATTCTCACTAATTTGCCTGCCAATTGAATTTGACTTCGTAGATGGCTTAACTCATTTTTGATTTGAACATGAGCAATATTATTTCACAATCAAAATAAGCGCAATGATTGCTACATTCATATCATGAATTCTACAAATTCGTCATCATTTGAAGTAGACGTTATTCAAAACTAACCCATCACAAAATATTTATGGCTGTAACTTTTGTCCAATCAAATTTATTGTGTTTTTAATTTCATCCAATGTGTGAAGGAAACCTCTTTAAATTTAAAATATCCTTGCAGCCTTTTATTCATTTAGTTTTAATTTCTGTTAAATCAATTTCAAAACATACAAAGTTTTATTTAAATAATTAAAAAAATGTATAGAAAAGTGAATAAGTATAATGAAAATGATTTAAATGTTGAATTGTTTAAAAAATTTGAAAAATATATGACTTAATATAACTTTGAGGTTTTAGCAATAAGCAAATTGTACTATATAAGTCAATATTTAATATGCTGGCTAACATTCTTTTTATAGAATCTCGCTTTAAGATTTTCAACACGGATTTTCAACACGTTTGCAATTTATGTTTATTTTGATTTATTAACTGTTAGTTGACATAATACTATTTTAAATTGCCTGCCCTGCCTTGAATGCTTGCTTCTTGCACACTGTCTCCGACACACACACAACACACACAGACACACACACACACACACACACAGGCACACACACTTTCGCTGCAGTTGTTAAACAAATTGAAGCTGCTGAACAGTCGGCACAGCAAATTTTTATTGGCAAAACTTTTTTAATTATCATTAATGAACATGAAGTGCGCTGGGTGGCATGTGCTGACCGAAGCACCAACAACAACAACAATAGGAACAAGAACAACAGCAACAACAAAAACATTGGCAACTTTTGCAATGCAATTATTTTAATGTTCAATGATGTTGCAGCTTGGCAGCCATCGCAATGATTTATTGCCTGGTACCTCGCTCAAGTTCCCAGTTTCAGTTTGGCTTTGGCTTTGGCTTTAGCTTGGGTCTTGGGTCTTGGATTGAGCATTCGGTTTGAGTTTGTGTTTGCGTTTGCGTTTGCGTCTGGCATTGGGTTTGAGCCAGTGGAGTCTTGGGAGCACGCCATTCATTGTGTGAAAGTTGGCAGTGCTGGCAATTAGACGCTGACCGGGTTGGGGCACTGGGGCCAACAAGGGGGCATGGGCCAAGCTGATAGTCCATAAAACAGCGCTTATGCCTAATGCATTATAATGGCCGGACCACTGAGCAGTGCTTACGTCCAAGTTTAATGGGCTTGGCGTGAGAGATTTGTGTTAAAATACAAGTGAGCAAAATGGCCATTTGTCAACTGATTGAAAGTTATAACAGTTGTACCATATAAATCCATTGCAAATATTTGCCAAACCTTAACTCCGAATAATAATAAAATATAATAAAAAAAAACTAATAAAAAACAATCGTTAATGGTTCTCAGTAGTTCTCAGTGGTTCTTAGTCATGCCTTAATGCTGCTGCCACTCGTTCAACAAATTGTGCATATAGAGTAATTTTCTGTGATTTATGCTCACTTCAAAACAATTTGCCGAATGCTGCCCTTGCCCATCCCAGGTTCAGTATATATGCATAAAACCCATCGATAAGATATAATTTTAATATAGAAACAGGCAAACAAACACACGCATGAATATCTATTCGAAACACACACACACACACACACGCACACATATAGAGAAATTGCCCTATCTATAAATGCCACACAATTGCAGCGCACTTGCCGCAAAAACCCATTTCCATTTCCATCTCACTTTTACAACCCTGCCCTTGTAATAGAACCAGAAACAGGCCGAGACCCCAAAAAAAAAAAAAAAATAAATAAATAAAGGGAAAAACAAACGGAGGCCGAACAGGGAACCCAGGCTCAGACCCGGACCCGGACCCCAACTCAGACCCGTACCATTTATGACATATGCGCGCGAAAAGACACACACCCCACACACACACACACACAGAAACACACACGCACAGACCTGAGGTGGAGCAGGGCACCCCAGTGGCATGCGTTTGCCAGCAGGCAGGCCGCAAAAAAAAAAAGAAAGAATCGTGGCTTTAAAGCGATTTTGCAAGCGTGTGGCAACCACAACGCTGCCACCACCGTCAGCAGCTTTTTACCTTTTACGTTGCCATAGTTGCACGGTAAATGGTTGTATCAGAATCCGTAGCCACGCAACTCTCCTCACACACACACACACACACACACACACACACACACAAACAACACACACACACACACACACATTCAGATATCCAGCAGGAAGCGGCTCTTTTATGAGAAGTCGTGACGAGAACGGCTATGCTACGGAACGTCGTTCTATACGGAACTTTGCTGGCGAAGGTGTACGGCGCAATGGCAGCCGTAAAATAGAACACGGGTTACACGCCGAACGAAGCAGCGAGAAAATGAAAGCCAAGAATTGCAATAAAACATAAAATTGCTGACTTCAATTCGTTTGCCATTTGGGTTTTCGTTTCGTTTTTCCCGTTTTCCCTTTTAGCGCTGCTGTTTTTCCTTGCTTGGTTTTCTTCAAATGTCTGCGCCATTGTATACAGCAAATGCGTGTGAGGGTGCAAGTATATATATATATATATATATGTGTGTGTGTGATGTTTGTGGTGTTGTGCGTGCTGCTGTCGGCAATGCTGGGGCCAAGCTGTGACCGCTATTTTTTTTGTATAATATTTTATTAGGTTTTATTTGATTTACACTTGTTTTCTGTTGTGCGGGGTTGGATGCGTGTCTGTGTGTGTGTGGGTGTGTGCACACTTACTGGCAATCTATAAGAGAGCAAGTGCTGCACTTAGTCATTCACTCAGAAATATAAGAAACAAGAAATCAGAAGCGATCTATGCATCGCAGCAAAAAGCAAATGGTTGAAATTGATTATGATATGGTGGAGAGAGTCTGCTTTGTGCAGTAATATACTGCTTGTGAAGTGTGAAAAGGACATAAAGTGCAACAGCATTTCATTTGCAAGGCTCAGTTCAGTTAATAACCTTATGGTTGAGCTGACTTTACGAGCAATTTGCAGTTCGCACAGCTTACAGTACAAAAGTAACGCAGTTCGCTGCGCAAAGCTTTAGTTCAATTAATTATACACAGACTGCTGGAGAGCAAAGGATTTTAATTACATTTTTGTCCAAGAAGCCGCACAAGTGTCTCTCTCTCTGTCTGTCTCTCTCTGTCCCTCTCTCTCTCTCTCTCTCTCTGTGTAGCCATGCATAATTGCTTTCTATTTTGCTTTTGCAATTTGTTTCAATTTATGCCTGAGCTGCAGTTGTAAGGCTATCAATTTAAGCCGAAAATTGCTAATTGTAAACGGTAGTTGCAGTTGCCACCAATTGATCGACTGTCATTTATTGGCCTTGCTTAATTTCCAGTTAAATCTTCTCCAGGTCTCTAATATCACCTTGACACACTGAATGCGACCAGACGAGACCAGACCGGAGTTGACCAGAGCTGAGTTGCTTGCCCCACATTTCCTGCAACTGCATTGGCTGTTGTGGCTAAGCAAGCGAGATAAGCCTTATTAGTTTTGGCAGACTGAAGCCAGGTGCAGTTGCGGATGAAAAGCACCTGAAAGCAGCTCATCAAAGTGTAAATGATTCTCTCTTTAAAACAAAAAAAAAACAACATTTGTAAAGACTTTTGACTACAGGGCTCAGCAGCTTAGCTGCCAACTGGTTGCCTACTCGTGCATAGTTTGTTAGCCGAGGTGTTAATGAGTGCGATAAGCTTGAGATTAAAATATACATAATTTAACATGTTTGCCGCTTGCTCGGACCGTGTGGCATTCAATGTGTGGCAAGTGTTTGCCCCGGCTGGGGCAGGCAGACGCTCATGTGTCAGGCGTGCGACTCAATAACAATAAATTCACCTAACATATGTGTGCCCCAAAAGCACCAATATCCCAATGCCTCCAGTGCCCCAGGCAACAAATAACCCACGACTACAACAACAACTTTCAACCAGCACTCATTTTGCACTGTGGTTTATTCGTGACGCAATCGATTGATTCCTGAGCGCAACTGAAGATTTTATTTATGTTTATTTGCAGACTAAATGCAAAATATCAATGTGTATTTTCCCAAAGAGAAAGATTGGAAAACTATATGCAAGAGACGTGCTACTCTATGCTTTATTTTCGGATCACTATGGGTAATCTGTAATTTAATAACATTGATAACATTTCACAAACATCAAACTAACTCTTTCTATTGCCGCAAAAGAGAAGCAACAAACTTAACACACAACCTAAATCCAACATTTTGACAGAAGAGTAAGCCGAAGTTGTTAAAGTAGTCGGACACACATTTAAATTGACAAAGCCAAGCAAATCGTTTATTTATTTGAAACACCAGAATATCTGAGAGTACAATTTATGATAGCAATGGTTTTAACTTGCCTCTTGTTTTCTATTTTGCATCGAAATTTGCTCATCTGCACCTAAATGGCATTTATTTGAGCATAGTGTCGCATTTAATGTCGCATTTAATTTGTAGATTTATTTATTCTACTGGCAGCATTGGAAAATTTTAAACAAATGCCTCACAAATTTTATTTTCCACTCGACATTTCATATTCAGTACACATATAACTTATTTGAGCTGCGTGGCAGAAATAGATAAATGACACAAATCGACAAGCAAAATGAAAACGACAACATTAAAATCTCAAATTTATTTATAGTTATATGCAAATGGAGCGCACAAATGCAAAACACTCGAAATTTATTGATTATTTAAAAGATAAATCACTTTGCATTGCAGGTTCAGCTTTAACGCCATCGCAGCAGAAGACCCAAAGATAATAAAAAAAAAAAAAAAAATCACCTTCACACTTCACATAAGACTCAACGGTATTAAGGTCAAAACTATAAAACATGCAAAGCGCTGGCACCGGCAAGCAGCCAACCAGGCGAACAAGCCAACCCAGAGTCTGCAATCCTCCCATCCTTGTGTTCGTCACAGACACCGACACTGGACAGGAGCCCATGTTTGACGCTGAAGCAGAAGCTGGTGCTGTAGCTGGTGCTGTAGCTGGAGCTGGAGCTGGTGCTGTTGGCAGCTAACCTGGTCAGTTGGTGTTTTTATTAGTTTTACATGTTCGCAACTGTGTTGCCAGCTGTTATAAAGAACAGACTGAAGTTAACCGCACACTCGATTGGCTTGGCCTTGTCCCCTCTTCTCTCCCCCCTTCTTCATCCACCCCTTGAGTTTTGCATATGACTCGTTTGGCTAGCTAGATGACTGCACTCAGAAATAAAATTGCACTGAATTTTAGAACATTTTATATTGGGTTTTCTGCTACTTAAACTATTCTTAGATATTCTAAAATATATGTTAAAAAGCGCTAATTTCTATTATAAGAAGATATATTATTGAAAATTGGAAAAAGGCCTTTTTAATATAAAGAATTTGTAAATTATGTTTAAAAATCAGCAAATTTCTTTCTAGTTTATATGGTGATTATTTTTCTGAGTGTGGCTGCTTAGCATCGGCTTTGGCCTGCAACTTGGCGCAACAACAACCGTTCACGCTGTGCCCATAAATAGGCAACACTATAATGTTCCGTTCGCTGGTTCGTTGTGTCCTGGCAACGTTTGATGTTTTTTTGCTGGGAACATATTTCAGATGGACCCGGATCCACTTTCATTCCCTTGTCATTTGCGGTCACACACACACACACACATGGACATATGTGTGTGTGTTTGCGTGTGTGTGTGTATGTTTGTGTGTGTGTATGTTTGTGTGCATAGGAAAGTGTGCGTGTTTAGTAGTTTGGCCTGTCTGTTGTCCATTTTGATCCCCATGTTAATAATATAAATGATGATTTATGGCTCTCGGAGGGAGGCGCCGCTTGTCGACGGCCCCACATGCTATTAAAGGGGCCAAGCAGCGGCAAGTAGGAGCTGCGGCAAGTCAATCGACTTTTGAATTATTTATCAAAATAAAGACATATCACAGCATATTCAACTTAATTAGCAATTATGCTTTCTTATGCGGCGGATAGGAATACACTTTAAGCCTGATTGCAAACGCTTTTCTTTATTTGCATGTACTTTGATTATTTATGCATGACAAACTGACGAAGCGACAGACACAGCGCCGAGACTCGCACACTCAACACAAACAGCAGAAATTGTTTTGAAAGAAGACAATCAAAACAAGAGCGATTGAAGGCATTCGCAACGGAGACCGAGACGGAGACAGAGGCAGAGGCAGAGGCAGAGGCAGAGAACTCTGAGACTCACCCTGCCAGTTAATATTTCAGGCATTTGCCGGCACATTAAAATCGAATTTTGCATAGAAAAACAACATAAAAAACAAAACGGAGCCAACGCCGCTGCATAGATCTGGGACAAGGGGGCGCATAAAGAAGCCACAGGGCTTCGGTATTGTGAATCACACAGAGGTAAAACCCATCTCGCCATCCACCGCTCCCCGTTGTTGCCAAAAAATTTATACAAACGAATTAAATTGGCAGGCCGACTAGCTGACGGGGCTGACGGGGCTGATGGGCTGACTGGGTGCCTGGCAGGAAGCCAGAATCGCTGGCAGTCAAGGCAGGAAGCCAGGACATCATGCTGATTGCGAGCCCTGGCAAAATATAATTATATTTTTAAATTTAAACATTAAATATTAACATACAAATACACACACCCACACCAACACCCACACACATACACACACAGAGGTCCGCTGTCACTTTATCGTGCATAAAGCCATTAACAGTTATCGTTTCTGCGTGCTTCAAATAAAGTCACAAAACTCTAGCAAATGGCCATAAAAGCTGAACTTTAGCAATTAGCCAACACTGGGCCACCAAACAGACATGGAAATTGGAGCACAATCTCTCCTACAAATCGAGTTTAAAATAAAAAATTAAAAAAAAAAACGCCGAAGAACACAAAAGCGCAAAAAAAAATTCTTGGAGTTGCTTCTTCCAAAAATTGAAAATTGCACAAAGATCATAATTCATAATTTCATTCATTCGTATATCCATAAGTCAGCCTAGAAATGCGAATAACAACAGGCAGTAGAATGCCAACAAACATTTATCATTGTTCCAGTTGAGCGTGAAACGGAATGGGAATGAAAATGGATATAACTGGGTGGCAGGCATATCGGAGGCAGCAAAAGCCTTCAACGAATACACCCGCTGCCACACTTGAAAATACCCTCTACTGTTATCTTATATCTATTTGTTTTTTTTTTTTCTCGCAATTCGAACTGTGCAAGCAAGATTTATCTTAAGCCCAGTTGTCAAGCTGAAGTATTCTATATTCCTGAGACACAAAATCAGTCAATTTTTAACTATAGAAATAGTAATTTATAGTATAGTATAACTTAAGATTATATATGGCTTAATAATCCGATATTTTTTACATTCTTATTTCTAGGGTGAATCTTTCGAAAATGTAGAAAAAATGTGTCCAATTCCAGGGTGCTCTTTTTTTTGGAACTGTACACAGAATTCTCACTAAACCTTTTGTTGCTCTTCGTTTCGCAGAAAATTGTTTTAGTTTCTAGGCCGATTTTCATTTCTAAATGCTAAGCCCATTTTTTTTTTTTTGTCTAAGTGTAGTGAGTGAGTTAAAAAATCATTCAGCTAAAAAGTGAATTGTCAACGTTTGGTGAGAGTTTCAAAAAATGAATGAATGAATGTGAGTTTTCTTATTGTTGTGTTTTATTTGTACATTGATATGAAAGTTATTCGCTATATGGCCTGGCATTCATTCATTCTCTATCTATCTCTCTCTCTGTCTCTCTCTCTCTCGCTCTCTCTCTCTGTCTGCATCAGACTTCCTGTGGCTGTCTCTGCTGTTTGGCGAATTTTCATTGTTGCCAACATGGAAATATCCTTAGGCCAATGCATTTGATTGTGCTCGTCCAACGTTGTAAATTACTCATACTTGTAAAAACAAACACAAACACACACACACACACACACACACACACATATATATATACACACGCACACCTGAATACCTCTGGATGTGAGTGAGTTGCTGTGTCGCTGTCTTGACTTCCTGGGGAATTGTTGGCGGGGGACCGTTACACGGTTATTGCATTAAGCAAAAGTTGTAACCTAGATTTGAATGCCCTGCCGACCGAGGCCAGAGACCCATGCCATGGTCTACGGTCCACAGCCGGTTCGCCACCCACCACCCACCACCCACCTCACTCACCCTCTATGCCATATTTCCCTATTCCGCACAACACGCATCGTCATTGTTTGGCATTGTCTGAGTTTGCGTCTCCGTCTTCGTTTACGTCTCCATCTCCAAATACGTCTTCGTCTATGTCTACGTCTCCGCCTCTTTGCGTGAGTTTGTGTCTTTGTTTAAACATTCAGCATTCATTATTTTCCGCGTGCCCACACCCCCTCCCCCCATCCCCTTTCGTTACTACAGCTCCCCCACATTGGCTGCTGCATATTTAATAAAGTTTCAGTTAATTTTCGTCACTCGCATTATTTTGCGGCACATGCGTGTTAACAATTTATGCTGGCCTTAATTCAACGGTTTTTTTTTTCACTTGTTTTAGCTCTGCTCTAAATATTTATGAGAAGGTTGATCTTTGAAAGTGAAGCCAACAAAATGGGGGAATAAGTTCTGGAATTAATTTAAAGCGCACCGACTGCCTGAAGCATTTACACAATTTAAGACTTAAAGTGTGTACAAATTAATTAATCTTTGTGGCATTGAGGTAAATATGTCTATGTATACTTAAATATGATATATATTTGTTATTATCTGAGAGATGTACTAATTGTTTAGCTTACAATAAGAATGCTCTACTCGAAGTTATTTGATTGAAAAAGCTTGCGAAGGCTTCTTAAATATGAAAATATTTCTTAGTTAACAGAGTCGGTATTTGTTATCCGACCTCGATGATAGTTACTGCATATATATATATATATATAAATATATACCAAATACCAAATAAGATCAGCGATGCTTCCGTCATTAAATCCATTCAACACATTTATAATTGTGTTCAGAGTATATAAATAGTTAAAACTGATGATGTCAAAATATCATCAGATGCAATTATTTTGTTACTTTATAAAGCTGAAAGCAGTTTGCCACTCATGTGGGGATTACGACAAATACATCCTGACACACACACACACACACACACACAAACACACACGCAACAAGCAATATTTGTCGTGCATATAATTCGCATTCGTGCGCATAATTTGCCATTAAAAAGAATTAAGCCAAATATTCCGCACAATATGTATAATTAAAAGTGGCAATCTGTGGAAACGAGACACAGACACATACAGAGAGCTGGGCGTGGCACGACCATCATATGCAACATATGCCACAGTTGCATTCAGTCAGAGATAAGCCCACAATATGCCAGACATCATGCGATGCCCATGTGTCTAACTCAAACTCAAACTCGAACTCCAAACACAAACCAGCCCGAAAAATAGCCATGGGTTATTTTTTGAATAGCCCTTGAGCCAAGTGTTTCATTTATCAATTTTTTGTTATTTTAAAAACGAACTGAACCATATAATCATATTGGATGGCAGTCCAATCTAGTGTGTAAGCATCATCAGACGTTGCTAGTGCTGACTTGCAATACACATGGAAAGAACTTTAAGTCTCCTAACTAATATATATATGTTAGACCCTTTAAGAACTGATAACCCAAATTTGGAATATACAACTGACCGCAGAATAATCGGACTGCTCTTTGAAGATTTTAAAATGGTCAAACAAATGTCATATTTCCATTACAATAATTCTTATTTTAATACAAATATCTGAAGTATTATATAATATAAAATGTGTTCTAGATAACTAAAGTTTCTAATAAAATATCTTAGATTCATATGCGTGTTCAGTTTCCACTTGATGTTTATTAATTGTTGAGCCTCTTAAAATGATTTGCATGTTGCTGACACGATTTCTGAATGGCATTAAAAGCTGACAAAGTCGTTGACGTTGACATAAGCAAGTAAACTGTGACATTGTTATTGTTATTCCTGTTATGTGTTCTTATTGTTGTTGTTGTTGTTATTGTTGCTGCTGCTAGCGACACAAAATCCCATTGAACACTTTTCGACGAAACGTGCTTTTTGGGGGACAACTTGTGGGACCAACAACCAGGAGCGATAAACGAAATACGAAAAACGAAAACAATGTCAAACACATCAAAGTCACAGCCAGAGGAGATTTGAATGCACCAGGCGCAGACCTTCACCCAAACCCAATCCAATGGGAAATGCCTGGCGAATCGACTGAAAAATCACACAAAATATTTTAAAAAAAATATATATAAAAAAAAACTAAAAAAAAAAAACACTAGAGTGGAAAAATCGAGAAAAATCGAGCAAGAAGAAGCAAACGGAAGGGGTTGGAAACAGGAGCAAAGAGGATTGGCAAAAGTAAAAGGAAAATGGCGGAAAAAAGTGCAGCTTTTGCAAAAATGGAAAACGATGTCAAATGCAAATTGACAGCTTTCAATATCAATTCCAAAACAATCGCAGCGCACGCGAGGGAAATGCAAAGGGCCGAACTGAGGAAAATCAATTTTTGGCATGTCATGTGCATGGAGAATGAAACCAAGTTAAAACTTACAACGTTGGAACATAAGCGCGATGGGGGACATCAGGTGAATTGATGCTCAAACATTTGGTATCCATTCAAATGCAATCAAATCGGTTGACAGGTTAAATTAATTAAAACTGATTTATGCATCAATGTGTTGCTCCATATGAGCCGCCAGAGCCAGTTACCAGTGGCCATTGGCCAACTCATTGCTTTTGATGTGGTCTCCATCTTGACCAGTTGTGTGTGTGTGTGTGTTTGAGTGTGTTTGAGTGTGTGTGTGTGTGTGTGGTTAAGTTCATTTTGCAAATTACACTTGCGGTACATGTGAGATTTCCTTTTGGCCTTTTGCCTTTTGCCTTTCACTTTTGGCTTAAGGCCTTAGCTGTGCAGTTGCCTGCCTGGCTGGTTCATCGGTGTTTGTTAATGACACAAGTATTTAAACTGAGAATGAGGAATTTGCATAAATTAACTTTGCCGGCTTATGGCAAAGACTTCAATGCACCGCACACACACACACACACACACACACCCCCTCCCACCTTAAACGGCTTACGCATGCGGCAATAACAGCAGCAGGCGGCGTCAATTAACTTGCCCCACATGCCGCCTGCCACAAGAAATGCAAAGTCTGTGGCAGGAAATCGCATTATCTAAATCAACTCAGATCCGGTTGCTTTCAAGTCTGGGCAAACATATCGAATCAGCCCGCTAAAGTCGTAGTTACACTATGTATATATATATATAAATATATATATGAACAGTATGTATATATAAGGGCCGATAAAATGCAGCTCAGCGAGCAAATTATAAAACGAGGAGCAGCAAAATGAGAGAAGGCGCATAAATTTTGCGCATAAATTTCAAAGCTCTGCCCCTGCCACAGCCCCTGCCCCAGCTTCTGCCCCAGCTTCTGCCCGCGCCTCATCCTCTGCCGCTCAGCGCATCCGCATTTTTCTCTTATCGGAAATTTTCATGTAAGACCGAACATAACGAAGGCCAAGACTCTCAACAATGGGCAATCGGCAACGTTATGACAAGTGCGCCAGCAATAAATGCAATGACCGACTGCAGGATGACCTGTAAGCCCAGCCTATATTGCATATACTTCAAAATTAACAGTGAACGTAACAATTAACAAAGAGTTAATAATAATATATATATGATTATATATATATATATATAATATTTTATGTTTATTCTTCTCTAAGAATGACTTTATTCCAAACAGAAATCACGAGAACTTTTCTTAAATGTAATATTGAATTTTACGAATTAACATTGCTCTCAGTGTATAAGAAAAGACAGTAACTCAGATGCACTTACTAATCCATAGCATGTTTTATTGCCAGGAGTGGTGTATAGCATCTATAGCATATACCCCATGGGCATTTAAATACAGCGTATACAAATTATGACCGCACTAAAAAGGGCAGAAAACGACGCAGCGTATTGATTTTTGCCAGCAAACCATTCGCACCCACAACCCTCAATCCCCTCAATCTACCATGTTTAGAGGCATGCCCCCGGCCGGTGGTGGCCAAGCCAACGTCAAGCAAGCCAGTCAGCCATGGATTTGTAATTACGGGATTAGTCCTTCAATGGCAATGCGATTGGCAGTTTTTATGATTTGCACAACCAAAACCAACAGGGGATAAGCACACTCGCCTCAAATCCAATTGGCAAGAAACGGGGGAATAAGGGGGCAACAGAGGGTGACCTGCACGTGACCCGCTCGCTGTCTAAACTTGCAATTAGATAGGTTTGCCGGAAGAGCATTGATAACAGCAAATAGCAAATAGCAAATAAATTAACGCAGCCACAACAAATTATGAGCGAACATCAATTTGTGAGCAAATGGCTTAAACAAATCATCAAACGCTTCGCATCACACTGATGAATCCGATCCAAATTAAGTGGTCGCAAGACGCACTGCGTCTCTGCTTGTATTTTTAAATAATAAAAAAAAAAACAACTCAAGTAAAAATACAAAAGTTACTAGAAACAAACAAAGAAAAATAAAAGCAATGCTGCTTTCCGTTCGAGTGCCTCGCGGGCTCCAGAGAGCTAGAGAGAGATAGAGAGAGCTAGAGAGAGAGAGAGAGAGAGAGAGGGGGCGAGAGAGACGCACCCGCCCAGCCATGACGAATGTGGGCGTGTAAGAGCCAGGCAGGGAATTGGGCGGAATGGAGGCTGCTGTCTGCCGTTCACGACTTCCGTTATGGCGTAGAAAAATTCAAATTCAACATTGGGTGTGCTGCGTTTGCCACTTGTTGTTGTTGCTGCTGTTGCTGTTGCTGTTGTTGCTTGAGTCGACTCTTGTTTTTCTTATAATTGTGCATATGACCCTGTTTAATACAGTTCAGTGCACAATTATGTGTTCTTCTTTTGTTTAACATATTTTTGGGCCTTTGACTTAGCCTCGTGACTTTTGAGCCGCATTTGAATTATGACTTTAATCGCGTGTTTGCCGAGAGTGGGAGATTTTTAATTTGAGTGGGGTTTGGTGGTGTGAGACTGAGCTCCGCTAAAGGCGTTCATTTGTCTCGATAAAATGGTGATTAAATAAATTTCATGAGTTATCCAAATTGAAATAAATTGATGCGAACAAATCGGTGATATAAATAATCTTTTTTTAACGTAGAAAATATCACATACGCCGGAAATAAAATTCACAAATATGGTAATAAGCTCATTTAAGTAAGAAAAATTATAATAATAAATAAATAATAAATAAATGTGGTGATTAACATTTGTTGAATTTGTGTTTTTTATGCGAGGTTTAATTTTCTATGGAATAAAACCAAATGAAAAAAATGTAATTTATTTTTGATATAACAGATTGAAACACAAATTGCCACAACCTCAAAAGATAAATGAAATTTGTAGTAATTAAGCGAATTAAACTGTTTGTGTTTGTACAAATTACTAACGCAAAAGTTTTTGAATACTTTGTCAGATTGAAGGAAAGTTGCGGAATTTGCAGAGGCCCATTTGAAAGCGAAACAATTTGTTAATTGGCAGCTTAAAATTTCGATAGTGACGTTGACAGTTGAATTAAGGATCACCGTCAAATGACAATTGATGGCTAAATAAATGGCAATTAATTGGCATTGATGGAGCAGTAGCAGTAACGCAGCCGACGCAGGAGCAGAGCGGAAGCAGCAGTTGTTGTTGGCCCAAATATGTGCCGGCAATTTGGCAAATTACTTTGTGGCTATAAATCAAAGCATTCAACTACTACACTACTACCACCGATCCACCCAGCCCTGCACCAAGCAAACCAAGTAACTAACTAAGAAGAGCAATTCGTCTATTGAAACCTTTGCGTGTTCCCCGGACAGCTGTCAAACTGCTGAGGCAGAAACTTACGACACCTCATTAAATATGCGGCCCAGAAGTTTCTGCCCAAGCAGCTGGCAACTGGCAACTGGCAACTGGCAGCACATCCTGTCCAGGTGGTCCCTCTACCACAGCATTTTCAACTTGGCCAACTCAGCGGATATTGTTGGCTCATTTTTTTCACAGCTTCTTTATTTTTTTTTAATCTCATAAGTGTATGTGTCAACTTTTTGCACTTGGTTTGTTTGTTTGTTTACGAGTATTTGTTTGGTTTACGCACACCCCGGAGAGAGTCAATGTCGAATCAATAAAGCAAGGAAATTGCCAACAAAAAGACCCACAGCAGCCACAACAACAGCAACAACAAAAACAACAACAGCAACAGCAACAGCAATCAGCTGAGATGAACCCAAGCTCATTTGTGCTGTTTTTTCCTCATGATATTCTATTATTCATTTCAATTTGTGTACGTGTGTGCGTGTGCATATATATAAGTAGGTGAATCCTTCAAAGGTACATTTTTCATCACAGTTTCGTCGTACCACAGCACACAATGCCACCACCACATCACACCACCAACTCCCCGGAAAAGGTCACTGAAAGTTTTTGCCCGGCCGAGCTTTTAGCTGTCGCTTTGGCTTTGGATCTGGCGCTGGCTCTGGCTCTGGGTCTGGCTCTGGTTCCTTTATTAGATTGTCCTGCCGCCCCAGCACATCAAAAAGTTGCCAACGGCTGTTTTTGACAAGTCCCCGAACCACACCGGCCACCGGCCCACCAACGCCACCAATGCCACCACACCCGCCGGTGCTCATTCACAATGTGAAGTGCCGTCGATTCTGGGAAGGGGCGTGTCATAAACATGACAAACTTGTTGTTGTTGTTTTAGTTTTTTTTTTTTTTTTTATATATATATTTTTTTGTTCTCCTTCCTCTGTTTCATACTATCGATGGTGTTCATTATGATAAAGTTGCTTTTGGGCCACACAAAAAAAAAACAAAAAGAAAATAACTTATCGGCAGCAAAGTGATGCGGATGTCTATGTGGAAGTGGAAGTGGAAGTGGATGTCCCTGCTCATGATGCTCAACAGCTCATCAAATTTATATTGATTATTATGCAGGTGGAAGTAAGTGCCATCCATGAGGAATTAAGTAATTAATTACTGAAAGTGATGAAAAAGAACTGAGTGTTCTAATCACATTAAAGTTGCAACTAAACATAAATATGGGCATTGAATAGATGCCTACACTGCTGCATAATCATAAATATATATATATTAGGATTCAATCATTTAGCTATACTTACTCAGTATTAAGCTGAGTATCAGTTAAATTTGTTGCATACTTATGACAACGATTACTGCTCAAATAGACAGACTTAATCGCCAATAGTAATCCGAAACTTTTTTGCTGAATATCGGACAAAGTTGGTGGGTGGCTACCAATTTTGGGCCATGTTATTAGGGAAATGTAAGCCATGTTTGCCCGACTCGTATTGTCGCTAATTGAAATGCAAATATTGATGAGTGTTAAGCAAACGAGCGAGCGCTAATTTGCACAATTTTCGTTTTGTCGCGCGCCGCATAATGCGCCGCAAAGTATGCCATAAAATGCAATGCAGCCAGCAGATGCTGCCACAGCTGCCACAGCTGCTAGTACGGCTGCTGCAACAGCAAATTTGAGAGTCAAGTCGATGCACGATGTACTATGGTAAAAGCATTCAATTTTCTGCCATAAATTCAACCAAATCAAATACTAAATTTCTTGTTTATCAAAATTATGTTTGATTTGAATTTTCTTCATTCATTTAATTAAATAACATTAATAGTGTACAATTAAACTGAGTCTGTGTTAATATGACTTGTTATTTATTGACCAAAATCAAGTGTTTGAAAAGATAGCTATTTTAAGTACTTAAGCGATTTATATTTACACAGTCAATATTAGCCCTGATAGTAAAAACGTTGTTAAGCACTTTAAGCAATGACTTCTAGCCAGAAAAAGTGCAATTATTGTATAGTGCATAATGTTGCCCCACTGCACGGATGGCCAGGCCCGTCTCTAACACCCAAATGCCGTCAGCTGGCAGACAAATTGCAAACTGGCAACTGGCAGAATGGCAGCCTGGCAGCCTTGCAGCCTGGCAGACTGGCGGCTAAATACTTCCACAGCAGACTCAGCAGAATTTCAAATTTATTCAAATCAACTCGTTGAGCGAAGGGGGCCAATTCTGTCAGTGGGCGTGTCACACTTTCTGTAACAGGATGTGCGTATGTCTGTGTGTGTGTGTGTGTGATGTGTGTGTGTCGAGCAATGAGCAACTGAATGAATGATTCAATTAGGCATCAAATATTTACAGCAGACGTTTAAATATTGCGACAGACTCGATACGCCTTGGCTTTTGGTTTGGGCTTAAGTTTAACGTGGTCTTGATTTGAGTGCCATTAGTTTTGCATGGATCCAGCCGAGGCTCGCCCTCAACTTATCGGAAAACTTATCTAATTGGCCCCTCAAGTACATTAGTACTCAATCTAAAGATCTCAAACTTTAAAATAACTCAACTCTCATATTCGCATTGTTGTAAGGGATTACAAAAGTTCCAAGCTAATATGCCCCAGCAACAATCGATAACAAAGCAAACTTAAAGTCAGCCAACAAAAGAGCAAGCATCAAAAAGAGAGATAGAGGAAGAGAGGGAGAGGGAGAGAGGGAGAGGGAGCTGCAGCAATTGCAAATCAAGTGGAATGTGACGAGTGCACAGAATTCAATGCAAGTTATAAATAAATAAATAACTTTGGCATTGTTTCGCTCGCATTGCAAATCTAATTCCAAATCCCAAACCGGAACAGAACTGGCACAACCAGAGCCCAATGTGGGCTGCCAATAGTTTTCAGATTTATGAGTTTTGTGTGTGTGTTGTGTGTGCATACCTGGGTATGTGCACAATTTCAATAGTTTGATTACAAAAGTTTTTCAATTGAACATTTCTACATTTTTACGTGAAGCATGGCAATTTCTGGAGCATCCCAGAACAGAATGGGAATCAAAGGGCATGTTGCATGCCGCATATGCGCATTATTTGTGTGTAAGTGTGTTGTTGTTTGTAGCTGCCACAATTTATTTAATAGAATATGAAATTAAACGCAATGATAGAAATCAGCTCGACACATAATAGAGTTTCGTTTTATTTACAAGTTTCTTTTTGCCGGTTGCCACCAGAGTTTTTGGGCGGCGTATGCCAAGTTGTCGCCGATGCCGTCGCAAGTTGCACACTCTAAAAATATTTTCATAATTTTTATCACGATTGTAATTCTCGCCCAAAAGTTTTGCATTCAAAAAGTTTCGTATTTGGCCAACTTTCCAGAGAGCGGAGCGATGAGCGGTGAGCGGTGCTGCGATGTCTGTGTGACGAAAAACTTTTCAGGCTGACAATGAGCTCACAACAGATTTCAGAGTTAATTTCCAGTTTTTGGTGCACAACTTTTGCTCGACAATAACAATAACAATTTCGAGTGTGAGTACACATTGCACGCACTGTTAATAAGCCTAATTATTTTGCAGTGAAACGCCTGATATTATATAACAGCCTGCTCCCAACTGTTTCTCCCCAAACACTGCTAATTGGCGCAAAGCGACTTTCAGCATCTTCAAAATACTTAGCAGTTTATTACAATATAAATGTAAAGCTGTCTCGAATAGGAATTCTGCGCCTGCTGGTTCTATATATATATATATATATATATTTATTTTTTTGACTTGGCTGCTTATCAATGTCAAGCTGAAATAGATCTTGTTGACAGTCGAACAATGTCATTAATCAAGTTGCCTCAAGGTGCACTGTTAGTCCCAAGACACACCCACAGTTTGCCTCTACTTTCGTTATAAATATCTTAAGGAACAATCATTGACCACGCTGTGAGATACTCAGCAATGTTCCACTTAAAACTTAGTGCAGAACCTGCAAAGAAAATCAAACAAAAGAAACATTTTTTTTTGGATCCGGCTCTGAGTTTTTTGAATTCTGAATTTTGATAAAAAAAACTTAATAACTTACAAAAATATTGCTAAAGCACTGAGCGAAAAGCTTGCCTAGGAAGCAGATAGAAATCAACTCTTTAAATATGCATCTATAAAACCGGAAACCAACTAACATGATATTTATACTAACTATTTTGCATTGTTAACTTTATTATAATAAAATTAACAACTATATAAAAATAGTTGGAAATACAAGTATACATAATGGGATCAGCGATAATACTCTCCTCTGATATTTAAAAAAAAAACGCAGGACATTTTTTCATCATTTCCACAAAAAAAAAAGAAAATTAAAAGCTGTGGATGATTTGAAGTTTTTGGTAGTTTTGGACTGAAAGTTGTAACTTTCTGGCACACATGCAACCTTGTTGTTAAGTAAAGTGCAAGGTATATAATGGCAAAATCTTCCCAACTCTAACTGTGCTAAAATGTCACACACACACACACACACACAACACACACTGATACTTCACCCGCCCCCCGCTGAGCCGTTTTGGCACAATCCACCTGCCTCTTGCTGCCAACATCGCCAGCATCGTCCACATCGTCCACATCGCCCACATCGCATATGGAGCGACATGTGGACAGTTTTTGCAGTAAAAGCAGCGTCGAAAACAAAAAACCGCCAGAACAAAACATAGCGCTCCTCCATGTGCTGACAGCGATAAATTCTAATGTCGGGTCATGTTGGAGGCCACGCCTCCGGGATGTGGGGCGGTTGGGGCGGGTGTGGTGGGCGTTGTCGAGCAGCGGCAAAGGCAGTTGACCAAAGACCGAAGCATGAAAAATGCCTGTTTCCGCATTTGGCTGCTCGCACCGAAAGTGGGCAAAGAAATGTGTACGAAAGAAAGGCAGTTAACTGGCATTTTGGGTTTGTTTGCTGTGAAAATATGTTTAGCACGTGTTTGCGTACTGCTCTTTGGTCAATCTCCATTGCTACCAAGCTACCTAAATACATATACATATATATATATATATATATATATATATACTGCCAGTGCCGGCCACATTTGTCACTTTAAATGCAATTTGACTTGTGCCCAATGCACATAAGTTTTCCAGCTACCAGTAATTTGTCGTGTGTTCCTTGGCCGCAGGGACAGACAGCCAGCCACAGGACTCGACAAAAAAATCAGAAAAAACAACAAAAAAAACAAAAGGACAAAAAAGTTTAGCATGCATTTGGGAGCGCTCAACAAAATCAATTTTAAAGCACTGCAGTGTCAACTCGAACCAAGTTTGGTCGAGAATTTGCCAAATATTTATTGTCTGGCACACAAGTGGCAATTGCTTTGTGGCACCTCAATTCAATCTGCATACAAAATCCGGCGCTTAGCCAATTATATTTGGCTGCTTCTCTGCCCAACTAAAAACCAGACTGTAAATCATTGGCAGCTAATGAGCAGCTGCAGCTGCACTCAAGTGTTAACAGCGAATCATTTGCATCAATTATGCACGGTAGAGTTGACAGTTGGCAGGGCAGTTGAAAGTTGAAGCTGGCCGGGCACATTTTGTTTAATGTGCATCATTGATGGCTTCATTAATCTACAGTCCTGTCCCTGTTACAATACCCTTGCAATAGCTAGTATAGCTGTGTCCTCAAATACGTAACGCTTTGAGGACAGCATCGTTGCAGTCATAACTCATGAAGATCCTTTAACTGGCAGAAAATTATATTTAGATTATATTTAGATAGTTAGATCGCTGTTGCTGCTAACAGAATATTTATTATTTATTATTTATTAATTATTATTATTATTTAAGTTGGATGAACGCAGTAGAGTTAACTGCATCGGATCACTATATCATGTTGCACCTTTAAGATATGTTTAGTTTTCTTAATAATCATTAATTTACATTTTTAAAATATTGTAGAGTATTTTATCTTTGATACAGCAGTTCTTTTTTTTTTTGTTGTTCGTGTTGCTGTTGCTTTGACGAGCAATGAGCCGGAAATGTCTTCATTATGATTGCATATGGCAATACGGCTGTAAAACCGTGCGCAAAGCGGAAACGGAAGCACACAAAAATACGTTTATTGTTGTTGTGAATTTTTGCTTGCCTTTTATGCAGTACAGTCTTGTTGCTTGTGTTGCTGTTGTTGTTGATGTTGTTATTGTTGCTGCTGATGTGCGTACGAGCGTGGTAATTTGCTCACATGTACACAATCTCAGTCAAGCATTGACATAAAGCATCTCAGCCACCCCTCCACAAAACACTCGCCCGCCCCCCCCCCCCCCCACCCCATCGACCCCCACTGCCCACACACAGTGCTCTGCCACACACATTGATTCTGCTTGCCACTCGCTTCACGCTGCGCCTGACTGATGGCTGAATTCATATCAACTGACAGTTTATTTACACAAGCGCCATCATTACCAACGCCTCTCTGGCCCCAGAGCCAAGTCACACCCGCACACACACACACACACACACACACACACGCGCACAAATTATAGCCGGCGAGCGTGTGATATGAAAAATTGACTGTGATTTATGCAATTATGTTAACAAAATATTTACTTGGCCACAAAACTGATTGGCTTAGACACTTGGCACAGCTTGTAAGCGTTTCGGTTGCTTGCCTTAAACGCCCCCATATTAAAAATACATTAGCTTCGGGGTTTGATGATTAATTAATGATGCACAACCAAGCTAATTCCATCAGCATTAGGGGTCACACAGCCACATAACGAATCCTCAGAATCGTCAGCATTGTTCGTGGGGTTAGTGATATGGCAGCTTTAAGAGATTGTCGCGATTGCAAATAAAGGGACATCATCGCAATTAAGCGCACAAATATAAAATAAATTACAATTTTATTACAAAAAGCGGATGCGAGAAACTTTTGCCATTTCCTAAGCACTGTAAAAGTAACAAGTTTTTCGGCGTTTTTGTTGTTGTGCCCCCAAAAAAGTGCTTCTGCTCTGATTCTCAGTTCTGTTCTCAGTGTTCGTTTAGGTTGAGGTTGAGAGGTTGAGAGGTTGGTGTTGTGAGAAAGCTCATTACCTTATTGCGTTTGGCCACCAACTGGGCCACGCCTATGCTGAATGTGGGGCGGCTGCTGGCTGTTAGCTGCTCGCTGCTTGTTTATGCCTCAAATGAACGGAAATGGTGAAACTTTTAATTGAAACCATAAATTTTGCGCGTGGTTTTTTATGCCAACGGAATTTGTCGTGCGGCGTTGCCTACTTAGCGGCCACTGCATCCATCCTCATCCCCATTCACATCTCCGTTACTCAACCAACAAAGCCCATTTTTAATGGTTGCCCGCCCGCTCCACAGTCAAATGCAATTAGTGCCGAGCAAGTATTGCACTTTTGACCAAATGGCCAATAAGTTGGGCAGGTAACTTGCTAAACTTTCACATAATGAGACCAGACCACTCCTCCTTCTATCCAAATGCCACAACATGGCTACTAGTTTGAAGGGGTTTTTGGCTGGCACTGCCTTTGGTATTTATATCAAGTCAACTGTCGCTGCACACGCGCTGCCGGAAATGGCGAATGATTAAAATGGGCGTGCCATAATTTCCGCTTGACTGATGTGTGGCAAACAGGAAATTGCAACCATAGTCGACAAACATCGCATATAAAATGGAGCATGCATACTTCAACCATATACCATATACTTACATTGGCCAGTTTCAACAACTTCAGTCGTCATTTCTTTACAATTCACACTTCGCACACTTCAAGTATGAGTTATGCTTCTGGTTGCCACTTAATTGAATTTTCAGTCAACAGCAGGCCAATCGAATGGGTCCGTTCACTTTCCCAGTAACTCTGCTGCACTGCCACTTCCACAACCAACATAGAAAGAAAGTGAGTGAGAGAGAGCGAGAGCGAGAGACATTCATATCACAGTCACAATTGCCAGCTGCCATTACGCGAAGAGAAGGCTCGTTTCAGAAAAATTCAATTTCCTGCACTCAAATGGATTTGCCAACAGTTGCCACGTTTTGTTGCCACTCGGAATTACTGTTGCGAACTGCTTATTGTATCGATGATTGAATGAAAACTATTGTGTGTTTTAAAAGCAATCACAAACATTTCCAGCAATTAGCAACATATAACAATCTGTGCAAAAACCACTTAGTGCACGCTATTTAAACGAGCATCTAAATAGTCCATAAACTGAACACGTTTTGATAGGAAATACCAGCATGTTAATGGTTTGGCATCCATTTGAAACGACATTCTATTTAAATTTAAAAAAAAAATACAAAGCAATTTCAAAATCACACTTGGTCAATTGAAGAACAGCCAAAAGGCCAAAGTCTGATTGATTGTATTTACATTTGGATATGCTATTTTAGTTGTGCATATGTATATCAAATCTTGCCATTATTGTATTTAAATTGAGTGTAACCTAACAACAGGAACTTTAACTCAATGACATAACTTAACCTCTGAGGTGGGACAAAAAAAAAAAAACAAATTCAAATTGAATTTATACTGAAGCAATGCACAAATCTAGTTTCAGCATTGAAACAAAATAAATTTTCAGGTTTTCAGATATTTTCCGAGCAAAATATAAATAAAATAAATTTAAAATATATAAATCAAATTGAAACAGCAAAAAAGACAATTTGGTAATTAAGTTGTGGCTGCTCACTGACAGTATTTATTGCATTTAAAATGTGAATAGCTTCAAATGAATTCAATCATGTTAAAGACACATTTGAATTGCGAAGCATGCAACACATTTTCTATGCTGTGCATGTGGAAAAAAAAATGAACTCCCTCATCGCATTGCAAAAGGAGATAAAAACAAATGAATATTTGCCATAAAAATATTTGGGTCTTTGCTAATATTTCAAATGGAAAAGCCTCTGCCAGTGGGTTGTGTGGTATTTGTGTGCTACTTTTGCTATTGATTTTATTTGGCATAAATGCGACGTGTGGTGCTCATTTTTTTTTTTTGCAGTCGGAGATCCGCTTTGGTTTGTGTTTTTTTTAGTATTATTATTTTTTTTGTTTTTGTTTTGTTTTTTTTTTTTGTTGAGTGCTGAACACAGCAGCCATTGGCAATATTTTCAATTTGCTAAATGGCGCAGTCAGCCAACTGAAATGCCATATATACTATGTATATATAACTAAGTATGTAGTAAGTATTTGTGAACAGGCTGGAGGCGAGTTGCGACTTGCGAGTTGCGAGTTGCGGGAATTTGTGCCATGCGGAAGAAACCACAGCAGGCATTTCAATAATTCTAATGCGAGTTTTTGAGTTATGAATGGGCTCTGCATATTTTTTTCTGTGTTTGTGTGTGTGTGGGTGTGTTGGTATTTGTTACGACATGAAATACGTGCCATCGAATTGCTATTGATAATCGATATTTGCCAGTCCGTATTCAGTGATATGCGGCATTCATTAGCCAATG
Organism: Drosophila setosimentum; assembly: GCA_035043505.1. Lineage (NCBI taxonomy): Eukaryota > Metazoa > Arthropoda > Insecta > Diptera > Drosophilidae > Drosophila > Drosophila setosimentum. Next base: position 10,942,237 of record JAWNMY010000003.1, on the reverse strand, counting down.
TCAAAAGGAAGTCGACTTTCACGCGTCCAATACCAAATGATTTATGGCGGACAATGACTGCGTGCAACAATAATAATAGCAACAACTACAACAGAGACAACTAAGCATGGTGGCAATCGAGTGTGCGCTTGCTTACTTCCGGCGGATGCAGACGCCGAACATGGCGGCGCCACAAATAAATTTATGTATATGAAACCGCAAAGAGATCGAAGCAACATGCAAGCTCATTATCAACATCATCAACGTCATAATGAGCTTTCCTTGGCGTAGCTAATGGCGCAAATAATATGCAAGTTTTCTAACTGCTCAGACACACAAGCGAGGGTTGCTCGTTCAAAATATCATCAAGAATTTATTATAAACATATATATATATATAGATATATATATATATACATATGCATAAATTAATGTCCCTTCAACAATTGTATAAAGTTCTACATTATTAATTTAATGTGACCTTATCGTGACTTTCTGACCAAACCTCGTAAGTAAACACACACACACACACACAGGACACTCACACATAATCAGTTCAAGCAAGACGCTGAAACGGAAGACGCAACCATTTTGTTCATATGTTTGAGTGCTCAATGATTTAGTGCGGTAAACGCTTAAAATTTAATGCGCATAATTTATACGTTATTATGAACACTTCATTTTAGGCGTTGAGACCACGCATCCCCCCTTAAAACACACACAACTTGACGATTTTTGGCAATAAATTCGAATAAGAACCCAAACCAAAAAAAAAAAAATAAATAAAAAGCAACGGATAAAAGAAAATACGAGAAGGAAAGATGCAAGGAAACGAGGGCGGACGGTCGAAACTTTTGTTGCTTAAGTAAACTTGAAAAGTTTTCGAGACATAAAAGTTTCTTGTGAAAGTCACACGAAAGTTGAATGCAATAAATCTGAACGTTGCTGCATCAGAAGCAACCCAAAAAATATGCAATCCGTTGGCCCTCGGGGCCAAATCCGTTAAGCCCGCTCAGAAAAAATATAAAAAAAATCACACACACTCACACACACACACACAAGTTAAACTTTCAACGCGCTTTCACGGCTGATAAATGGCCAACTGGATCAGAAAATACCAGCACCGATTCACAATTCCATCTAAAATACGTAACGCTTTCTTTACACATGCCCCCAATCTTATCCGTTGCACTGCAGCTGCACTTGACCAGCAGCAGCAGCAGCTGCAGCAGCGAACTCTTGAAATTTAAATGCAACTGCATATATATAAATATGTATTCATACTTGCAGGTCCTTTCGAGTGGGTGCACAACTTAAACTGTGCTAATTGAACAGCAATTTGCGGAAGGCAACAGGGTCAAGTGGCTCAGGTAAATTAAAGTGCAACTTCGCTTGCAGCTGCATGCTGCATGTAGCAGTCGCAGTGAATAGATTATTAGATGGCGAATTGGAGTTTATAGCTCACCTCGGGCGACCTTAAATAGTAAGCATTCCAAAAGCTATGCCTTGCTGACTTTCCAGTATGGTGTATTTATTTATTTACTTTATTTATTTATATAATGATGCCTCTAACATAAATTTAATTATTGAATTGAGACTGAAATCTAACAAATATTAATTTACAAGAACAATTCATGCATTTTGCCAGCGAAACTGTAGAGAAAATACTTCTGAAAGTTGAATAACAAAATTATCAAAGGAATATTTCTGCCACTTGCTGATACTATTTACCATTTGACCAATCTGCCACTCAAGAAATAGCAGAACCACTCAAGAAGTGGACTTTTCTCTATTTATTTTCGTAAAGCTATATTATCTTAAATCCATTGATTTTGAACAAGGAATCGTAACAGATTCAGTTAATTGGTGTATGAAGTTGTTCAACTGGTTAATGTTGCACACAAGTTTAGTTAGTTCAGTAAGTTTAGCTTAAGTTCACTGCCAACTCGGCTTAAGTTCACTGTCTCCGCGCAGCAACTGAGAATGCAATTTGGGGCAATGCTTTGAGTGCAAACTTTGCTACATTGGCAATTTTGCCAAAGTTAGACGCGTTGTTAGCGCAGCTCTGGCTTAGCATTTAAAGGTAGCTGCTGGCTATGCAGTTAACCCAGTTATTCTGCACATCAAATATAATTTAACTGATGGGGCGCTAAAAAGTCCTTGTGCCACATGCAAAATAATAACCAAAATGAAGAAAAAAAAACAAATATTGTGGCGAAATAAAAGTAAAAATGCTGGGGGCAAGCGAATTATTTTGCGCAATTCCATGCGAGTCTCAGTCCGTCTGCATAAATATGCCACGTTGGTTTCTTTTTCATTATCAAGCTGCGCAGCTTAATTGCAATGAAAGCGCACTTTTCTCCCAGCAATTTGCTGTCGCCGTCAAATATGCAGTATTATGACCGCAGAGCAAGCAGCTGCAGGCTTTTCAGCACTATTTATTTTTGCTACCCTGTCGCAGGCTCCTTAATCACATGAACGACACAACGGCCACATAAACTCAATCTGTGTGTGTGGCCAGGTGAGTGATTGCAATTGCAGAAAGTGCACAGCAGTTGAAGCAGCAGTCGAGCTCGACTTCAGTTTCCGACTCGGATACCGATTCAAGTGGCGACTCCGTTATGAATGGAATGCATACGAAATTTTTGCATATATCATGATTATTATTATGATTATCATTATTATTATTATTATTATTGATGCAATTTGTAGTAGCAATTCGATGCTATCCTGCTATTTCTGCTGTTCTGTGAATTTATGGCGATTTCTCTGTTTCAGCTTTAAGGCTTGCAAAATAAAATGTTGCCTACATTTCAGGGCGCTTCAAGTTACTACAAGCGAAGAGTAAGTGCAACCGAGCTGCACCTTCTTTGGCCAATTAGCTTCATTTGAGTTACAGTTGCAAAAGTTAAACACTCTCACAAACGTAATTAGCTCCAAGGCTTTGCTAAGCTTGCTAACTTAATTCGAAAGTTGGCGCTTCCCGGATAATTAATTTGCCTTTTATTTGCTGGCATGTCCTGCCTCCGAATTCCACTTCAAAATTTAATTGAATGCATTGCATAAACAATTAAATATTAACAACAGTAATTGTTGCTTCTATCGTTCCATATGGAATGGGGATGGGGTGGTGGTGTTGGTGGTGCTGTTGGCGTTGGGAGGTGTGAAGAGGCATTGATAATATTTGTGGTGAACGTTCGCTTTTTGCGCTTTAATTGGAAAACTTTTTCCATTTTAATTAAAACATTTTACTTAATGCAAAATGCAGTCGAAATTATACACATTGTGCAACATTCGCACCACAACAAGAGCAGCAGCGGCAACAACAGCGACAACAAAAGCCACATCGAAAGTTTCTCTGGGGCCGGCAGAAAAACTATCCAAAAACTAACGCAAAGCTCTTTCTCTCTCTCGCTCTCTCCATGTTTCTGTCTCTTGCTGTTGGTAGAAATTGAGATTTTAATAGCATCGCTCTTGTTTTTTTTCCCCTGTCTACAATTCATTTGCTTGCACATCACTTATACGCCTCCTTAGCCACAATGATTGCGCCTACTTTTTTGTGCCAATTTCAAAGTTGTCGACCTGGTCAGCGGGCTAGTCCAATACAATGGTTGGTTCAGTTCAGTTTACTTGGCTCTTCGGGCTTATGCGATTTATGCCAACAAGACAAATAGTTCGCTGTGTAATTTGCTTGTATGTCAAACAAGTCGCATATGTCAAATGTCAAATGCTGTGCGGATTTATTTTCTTCTTCTTCTTCTTCTTTTTTTTTTTTGCTTTTTATTTTGCTTTTTGTTGCCATTTGCTTTTTGCACTCGCACATTCGCATCGGCGTCTTCGATGGCAAACGTTTTTTTTTTTTTTTGCCACAATAAATTACTATTACACTGACAATGTTCTCCACCCGGCTGCAGGAAAACGAACATTTTTTTATACTTTGGTTACATTTCCGCTTCCGTTTCCGTTTTGAGAGGGGCCTCTCTTGTTTTAGCCGACATTTAAGCTGCGCTAAGCATTTAAGTTCAAGTCAAATATGTGCAAGATTTGCAGCAGATTACTTGATTAATGATGTGGATATAACACTCTCTCTTTCTCCCTTCTTCCTTCTTCCCTCTCCCTTCTCCCATCCAACTTTACTTTTAAATCACAGCACAAGCTCGTTTCTATCAAAGAGCATTGCCTGCTGAGCTCAATTCGATAGTTGAGGACTTGTAACAAACCGCCATGTTACTTAAGTTTTATAGTCTAGGATCAGAAGGTTTTCTTGGTGAGAGAAGTATAAAAATTCATTGGTTTTCTTATGCACATGTAACGTTAAACAAGACCTAATCACCCACCTTCACCTTATTCTATTGTTAAAGTTAAAAGAATTGATTGTATTTCATTTTACTTACTAATTGACACTATTTTTATAGTGTAATATCAGCAGTAAGTAATTTGTTAATTTCTATAATATATATTTATATTTTTCTTAATACTAATATATATATATCTATTGGTCTTCTTAAATTTTGTTAGGTTGTTAAGGAGAGCGAGGGAGATTTAGAGTCATAAGTCTCAAGTTGAGCTTGAAACAATTTCAAAATCTTGTCTAGACCAAAAACTATAATAGCTAGAGACTTGTGTTAATTAAAGCGAGTCAGCAGCATAGCCTACAATGTTTGCAATATAAAACAAAAACCAGTAAAACTTATTGACACGAGCAGATCCGGCTTGAAGATACCCTATACCCATCCCTAACTTAGACAGAACTTAATAATCCAAATTGTTGCTGAATAGCCACTGCACAGAGAAACTGATAGACAGAGAGAGACATCAGAAATGATTCTAACTTGCCTAACTCAATGAAAGCCAAATCTAACCCATTTGGAATTGTTACAGGGTATTACTGGCAGACTGTCTGTCTGAGCCGTTGGCTGAATTAACACTTGGATTCTTGACTTGGCCGGAAGATAAATAAGAGGAAAATAATCCAGGACCAAAGCCAGTCAGCCAGTCAGCCAGTCAGTGGTCCAGACAAATCGACTGAGAAAAGAAAATATTGTTGCCACACCTTGTGCAACCCCTTCGCCATCGTTCTGTGTGTCCGTCTGTGCTGTGTTTTAATGTCAAAGCTTAAAGTTGAGAAACCTGTTTGGACTTTTGGTTTTAATCAGTCAAAATGTAGCCACAGCAGCCGCCACAACTAATTAAGCAGATGTGAGCATGGTCAGCGGGAGAATGGAGTGAGTGGAGTGAGTGGAGAGAGTGGAGAGAGAGACAAGTGCGAAGATGGGGTTTGCTAAGCTGCTAATTAAATGGATTTGCTATCGTTGCTAACGTAATTTCATTTCGGTTTCTTGACTTAATTTATTAATTTGCACTTGGACCTGGCACTCACAAGTCTTATTCCCCATTACACCAAGGCCAATTTGATGTGGGTTCCACGTCCGCAAAAACTTTGCGTCAGCTTTTATTTACGCAAACCGAAACATATTAAAAATTTACAGCTCGTTTACTGCGATTTGTTCAATTAAGTCGATACGTTTGCCACCCCCTCAATCCAAAAAGTTGACTGCCAACTTGAGTTGAGTTTGCTGCCGACTTTCGCATCAGTTGTGGCGCTGCATCTGGATCTGGATCTGAATCTGAATCTGACTCTGACTCTGTATATGGTTTGGGTCTCTCTGCCTGCTCGGTTGCCACTTTTAATTTTCTTTAAGTTTATTTGCCCGCACTCGTCTGTGATTGCTGCCTCCTTGCGGCTCCTCTTGCTGCCTTGGCTTCATTACTCCACCTACTGCCACTTCTCCTTCTGCTGCTCACCACTCCTCAGTGGCCCTCAACTGCTCTGCTGCTTTTCTCTCTTCGTTTTTAATTTTTATTGAATTGGCTCTTGTTACTGCTTACAGCTTTGAGTTGAAATTAAACGAGCGTGGTTTATGCTTGCAGCCTCTCAAGCGCCACTGATTGTGAGACAGAGACGGAGTAAAATTTAATCAAGTTTCTCCCCCCCTACCACCAGCCACACCCAACATACCCTGTCAGCAGTGTGGCAGCAAAAAGGGTTCCACATGCAGCAATAAGACTTAAGGGGCTGGCATCTGTGGGAGAAAGCAAGTCTCAAGTGCTCGACCATTGTTGTTACCAGTAAAAACTTTGCCAGCCAGCCAGCCAGCCAGTCCACAACATCACTCCACCCAGCACAATAGAGACCACCTCAAGGCTCAAGGTATACCCAATCATAATTAAAAAGTCACGAACATTGATGTTTTGCACCTTTACCAATGTGATTAGTTAGCTAGGTAAGTCTTAGTATGTGTGTGTGTGTGTGAAAACCATTGAAATTGGCTGACATTTTGGCCAGCAGATGGGCGAGTTGGCCAAGAGTTAATAGCAAGCTGGTGTTGTGCCAACAGAGACGGATCAAAGTAACTGCCATGAAATTGCGCGTAACTTGGCATAATATTTGACCAATATGGCAAATTGCGTATACAACTCGTTGCACAACAATGAACACACGCACAGAGAAACCAAGAGAGAGAGAGAGAGAGAGAGGGAGAGAGAGAGGGAGAGAGAATGCACACAAAGTGCACTCAGCAAACTGGACATCGCAACTGGGCTACACAACAAACAGCAAACTGACTCCGCCAAACCGCAACATCGGCACCACAAATATGCATGCAGCCAGCCTAGGAAAATTGGCGCCCAAACGTGTGCTGTTGCTGTTGATGTTGCAGTTGCCACGTCACGGCCAGCCGCAAACTGAAGCTGTGCACATCAACGTAATAATTGTAATAATACGAATGCCGACACTTGCGGCCAACATGCAACAACGTTCGGAGACCCGAGTGCATTTCAATGCGCCCAATTGTATGCAACTATGCGGGGGGGCGGGGGGGAGGGGGGCAGGAAACAACAAACAAAGAGTGGAACAACAGCGGACAAGGCTTGTGTCCTCTGGGTTTAAGGGTCGCTCAACCTCAACCTAAAGCAAGACATCAGGCATCAGATAATGGTCTCGCCATGACGATGATTACAATGATTATAATAATGATGATGATGATGATGATGATGATGATGATGTTTATGTTGATGTTGACGATGCGAATGATGATGCGAATGATGATGCGGCTGCTCGGCCACAAACTTCAAATGAATTTGCATAAACTTTTAGCAACGGACAATGCAGTAACAAGCACAAGACTAAAAACTGAGAGAATCGACGAGGGTCAATTATAAAGTTCGCCATTTCTGTTTATATTAGTTTAAAAGACTTGACAATAGTTTGCATAATGTTAGAAGAAAATTAACTATGTTTGTCATAGTTAAAGGAATTTATGAGCATTTTTTTATTTAATACGCAAAACAAATAGAATAAGTAAATTAAAATAAGCATTTAAGTATGTACAATTTTAACTGAAATCTAAAGAAAAACGAATGGAAAATATATTTATGCCATTAAAAATTGTATATTTAAAGAGTTAACAAAATGAATGACTTATTTGCTAAAGATATAATAATAAGTTTAATACTTAAAGATGCCGCGTTTTTTTGGATTTATTTTATTTTATTTATTTTTTACATTTTCCTATTGTTAAAAATAAATGATTAGTTGTTATAAAGTCGCGACAGCAATTTTCTAAAGAGTTTTATATTAAATGTAGAACCCTCGCGAATCGAAAGTCGACTTTTTGTCAACTGTCAAGAAAGCTACTGCTGATGCTGCTGCTGCTGCTGCTGCCTGCCTGCCTGCCTGCCTGCCTCAGCAACTCCCAACCAGTTTAGATCGTTGTAGTAAATTGAAATATGCTCTGCTTCTCAGCCAAGCAGATGGGCAACCAGGCAGGTAACATCAAGCAACGGAGCAAAGGAGAAAGCTGGCAACGTTCATGATGATTTTTGACAAGGGTTAGGACCACGACTGCCTTGTCTTGTCTAGTCTTCCCTTGTCTGGTCTGGCAAAATGACTTTATTTGCAATATGGAAATATTTTCCATTATGCTGCTCCTTACTTGGCTACTTGGCCTGTAACTTTACCAACACATCCACCTGTGCCTATGCCTGTGCCTGTGTCTGATCCTGTTCCTGTTCCTGTTGCTGTTCCAGTTTCTCGTCTCTCTATGTCTGCATAACATGTCAATCGGTGTCACTCAACACACTCGAAGCTTGTCTTTGCATATTTTATGGCAATATTTTTGATATGACATATTAGACATAACTGTTATGTGTGTGTGTGTGTGTGTGTGTGTGTGGTTGAGTGTGTATAAATATATATATATGAATTACCTACTTACATGTGAGTTTTGCCAATGCCAATGCAAACAAATCAAATTTTAATTGGCTTTTCCCCAACGACCACTTGAATTAGATAGATCCTTTAGAGTAATCAACACTGGGATTATGCCATAATACGAGGCGTATATCCATGTCAATCTTTATCCCATAATGCTGAAGGAGAATGTGCCTCGTCTTTGGTGCATGGCATATGCATATTTAAAGCAGAAAATAAAAATCATTTGCCAGATGGCACATGTTGGGCTCATGGAATGCGCAGTCGACTCTGCAATGTTTGCTCTGGGTGATGATGACTTTATCAGAGCATCAAAGTGGGCCCCAATGAGTGGCAAACGAGTGGTTCGGGTAACTGACAGATGTGTGTCGAGTGGCGGAAAAAGAGAGCGAAAGTTGTAGAGCTTGTGCAAACAATTTGCCTGCAGCTCCACTCCCCTTGCCCACCCCTCATCTAGCTCGAGCTGAATGTGCATTTGTCCGCTGGGAGTTGATTAAAATGCCACATGATAAAAACAATGAAAACAATTAAGGCTCAGTTCATTACTAAGTTGTATTATGCTTTTTATTAACATGATAAAATAAGATACAACCAAAATAAATTTAAAAAAAAAAACAGATTGGTTTAAGTCTAAATATTTAAAGCTTCTAAAATATATCGTAAGAGCGATGTCCCAATCGATAAAACTTACAATTTCCCTACAATTTAATAGACAAACTAACCAACTTTTGTAATTATATTAATGTCAATATTTGTATTATAAAATCTGCTTTAATTGTTGGTTTTATTTAAATGTTAATTCACTGTAAAATATTTGCCTTGTTCACTGTACACAGACAACTGCTGACAAAATGGTTAATAATGGGAATCTTCTCATTTATTTCAAACTTTTGGGAATACCACAATTATCTTCGACCTTTTTTTCAGAGTTACAATTAATAGATTAAAAAGTATAACAGAAAAACATAAACATAATTGAGAGGAAACAATGCACTGAAATTGGTTACATGGATCAAATTATCATTGTTAAGAAGCTCAATTTATACAATTTCGAGTGCATGCAAAATAAAATACAACCAAGAGCAGCAAAAAAAAAAACCAGAAAATCAGAAAAACAGTTGCTGAAACGAAATAAGAATCGCTTTGATTCCCTGGCTTGACCAAAAAGTTTTTTTCCCCCACGAATTTTTTATGGCGGCAGTTTTTTATGCCAATTGCCAGGCACGGACAACAATTACGCGCATTATCCTTTCGACTCCAGTCAAAGATGCAGACGGCAGACATGAAGATGGCGATGGGATGGGATAGGATGGGATAGAATGGAATAGGATAGGATAGAAGCGGGAGCCGGAGTCGAGTGATAACACGGCATTTGCTTAAACAAGCATAAATGCAAACTGCTAAAAAGAAATATACAAAAAAAAGCAAATTTCCGTGCCATTTTAATTTGGCTAAGTAGCGCCAGTAGTGACACTGACATAGAGAGTAAGCGAGAGAGAGAGAGAGGGAGAGAGAGAAAGAAGGAGTAGAAGAATAGGCAAGGCATACGGATACGGATACCTTTCGACGGACAAAAAAAAAAATGTAACTAGTATACATATATAGAAGAAAAAAGCGCTAATTTAATTTTAACTCTGCTGGCGTCTGGACAGGCTCTATATACACATACATATACATATTCAAGTTGTGTCTGTTGGCTTACTCCCTTTTGTGTGTTGATTCCGTTGTCAGCGTCTTTGGGCGCTTTATGCTTGTGGCACACTTTTCGCAACGCATTAGCCAAAACCCCCAACCCACCCCACCCCACCCCACTCCTCGCCAACCAAACTGAGGCGAAAGAGTAAAAGTAAAATATTTGCTCGGCCATTGCAAGTGAGCAGCGCTGATTGCGCCACTAAAATGAAACGAGTTTCTTGTGCGACGATAAGATTTCGAGCTCAGCATTTATTCCGCCAGTTCCACCCCCGCGCCCCCACTTCCCCATTCCACAACCTCACTTCCCTTTCTCTGCCAGCCCATTCTCGACTTAATCACAGTGAAGTTTACGCATTTGCCGCTGGCCATTTTATTCCTTACTTTTTATATCTCTTGTACCCATTTAAACTGACTCAAAAAGGGGTATACAAATATTTGGCATTTGTATGTTGCAACCAGAAGGAAGCATCTGCGTGCCAATAAGATGCAAATATTATAAATCAGAGCATCTCACAAATGCAATATGCAAGGAATCAAATCTGGAAAGTAGAAATAGTTGAGACTCACAATTAAAACAGCTTCTCTGGCAACAAAACCAGTTCAAAAACATTTAAAAAAAAAAAATACATAGTTTTGAATATATATATATTGATTTTTAATATTATAATAATAATAATATTTTAATATTCAAATTATGAATAAAATAAATAAACTTTTTAAGCATTAGCAATGCAATCTTCATTTTAATATATTCAAAAATCTCTTTCTTTCTTTATTCATTTTAAAATTGTAATCTAATTATGCAGTATTCATTTAATGTAATCTTAAATATGGCTTTAGTTTTAATTTGAAACTCAATATTATTGTTCTTTTCACATTTCTCTTACTGGCTCTCATTTCTCTCACAAACTTATTCACTTAATCGTTGTTATTCGCCGTCTCTTTCTATCCCTGCTAGATTTACATCGAAGTCACTCGTTTTAGTTTTGAGACAAGGTATCCAAAAGTCGATTATTACCAATTTGCTTGTGTCACATTCTGACTGCAGTTAAGTCTATCTTATGGCCAAACTTTGTGAGTGGCTTTAAGGCAGTTGGCACCTACGCCCTCGGTTAGCCTCTGCCCGACAATCGAAAGCGATTTGCTATGGTTCTCATTCCCGCACACAGAGACAGAGCCAACCAACCACCCACCACCGTCAACATGCGCACCATCATTGACCAAATTCGTATTCACAAAGCATCCGATAAGCATAACACTTGTCGTCAAGTGAGCTCTCGTCGTGCCGCCGGGCACACACCTCATGAAGGAGTTTCGGTCGAAGGTAGCGGCTGGAGATGAAGCTGGCACGGCAGTCGCTGGCGTTGCCAGCAGGAGTTGGGGCAGCAACAAATCGTCGCCAGCTGCCAGCGACAATAAAACGTTTTACAATGTAACTAAGACGACGACATGCCGCTCCACGAGACGAAAAGGAGATTGGAGGGATGGGAGTGTCGCCCTTCGGCTTGCAACTTGAGGTCTGCGCTTCGACTGGCAATTGAACGAACAGCTTTCGCATGTGGCAATAATGTACGAATCACTTGGCCCATGTGCAACAAAGTTAATAATTGTTTATTGCCACAATTGACAGTTGCGAACGTGTGGCCAAACCATCTCATCGATAAGTGGAAATCTCGATTAAATTGTATAAGCCATTGTGACACATACACATACACATACACATACACATACACATAGCCAAACATGTTGATAAGTTTCTTTATTTTATATGTTGCCAAACCACTATAATCCAACTACTTTCTTTAGATTGTCGGCAAGCATCCCGAAATCAGCTCATATATGAAACTGATAAAGCAGCTAAGAGCAAAAGCAATCTTTATTCTGCCAACGAGGCTAATTTCGCCAAATCTGCCAATACTAGCAAGACTGTCAATATATAGCGGGAGCTCTCTTCAACTATCCATAGTTATGTAAAGTTGCAGATTTCCATTTATTGATTACAATAATCAAAATCAAAATAATATATTAAATAGAAAGAAAACAGAAAACAGCACGCAGATTTTCGATGAAATTACACAACTTGCCTAATGTTGCCAACAGGAGAAATCACAGCAACAAACATGGCTAAATGCAGATTTCTGCTCAGCCAGATCTCAAAACCTTTTCTGTTGCCAAAACGAAAACGAATCTGTTCCAATTTTGTGTTTATACTGATTTTGCAATCGATTACCAGAATAGAAGAACTATTTGCCAATTTTTCGGGCTAAGTCAAAATAAAAAATATCATATCTGGCCGATAAAAGGGTCAAAACGGCAAAAACAAAGTAGGCTTTGTGCACTTTCGATACTCTTTCTAAGAAATCGTTTAGCGTCGTTTGCTAATCGCAAGAGATCTGTGCTAAGTTCTTCCAAGATATGGGCGTATAAAAGGAAGGCAGCAGCCCCAAGACCTCAAAATAGTGCAAAAGTCTAGAAAATTCAATTAAATCTTAAATTTCTTTTTTATAAATAGAGCTTGTCATTAAAATATTCGATACGATTTGACTTTGATCAATTTTATGATTTGAGCAGTTCAACGATTCTTTGGTGCACTTCGTAAAGTCAAAATATAAATTAAATGATTATTTTAATTTTTATTTTAGGAAACACATTTTTTTAATTTACTCCAGGTGCCAGACTGCTGCTCCGACATTAACGGAACAAACATTTGGTGCTCATTATGAAAATGCCTCCAGCTGAACTTAAGATTTAAATTGTTGACATCATTTGAATGAATTTGTATTCATGATATGTGCACTGAGCTGGCCTAGTTTATCCCGGAGCCGCCACTGGATACACACTGGGCGTCTGCTATATTCTCTGGATATTCTCCTGTTAAGTTGATTTTCTGTAGGCTTTGCTGTACGTCGTTCCGCTTTGACGGCGGCACACATTCGCCTAATAGTGGCAAACACTTGTCTGCTGCCACTCGCAACTGGACAGCGAAAACAAGTTGTTGCTCTTCGATCGGACGGGATCTGGTGTTGAGCTGTAGATCAAGACCGCTCTTAGGATTCCCGGGCATCATTAGAAAGATGAATACCCTTCTTAAACAAGGGGAAGGTAAATCAGCAACAATTTCAAAATTCCAACGATCAACTTGCCACATACTACATTTTGTCACCTAGTTTCTATAGATTTTAAATAAACAAAATCTCAAATACTCATTCGCTTTGTCTAATATGAAAGCTCGCCAGTAAATGGTTTAATCTAGAGATGAAACCTTGATCAAAATGACCTGGTTTTTTAAAATCAAGTCGATTCTGAAAAAGTTATGGCTTTGCGAAGTTTTGACCAAACTCTACAAGTGCTTTTGAGGGTATTATTTTAAGATAAAATTTGGGAAAGAATCGCGTTTCCAGAATTAAATAAAATGCCATGTATATTGAGTGTGAAATCTACAAATTTATTTCTTTATTTATGTATTTATTGTTTTTAACTCTCTGCTCCCTGTTAAATTGCAAATAAACAGCTTTTTAACAGCAATCCACACGATCCACATAGGTCAAAACTTTGTGGATTTCAGTGCTGCATAAGTTTCGCTGTTAACATTTTGCGAGTGGCTTACAGTGAAATTATTTTTTGTTATCGATAGCTGTTCAACAGCTGTTATCTGGTATCTGGCGCCAAATACTAGTAAATTCAAATTCAAACATTATTTTGCACGCGGATGGTGTTTTTCAAGCTGAGAACTGGGCTTTATCCTATAAATTATAAATGAAAAATCCAAATAAATCGAAATGCTTATATGATATATAAATACACAATTCAAATTTATTTCACTTGCAGCTGACTACGTTTCTCTATGGACAATGTTATACATTAGTTGTGGGTTCCTCCAACATATAATTGTCGTGTGGACTCTAAAATCAGCAGTCCCAGGAACGTTAGCGATGCAAACAAATAAGCGTTGATTTGTTGCTTTTGTTTTTGTTTATTTTGTGGTTTTTATTTCTATAAATATAAAAAATATACATATACAATGTATATAGACGCGTGTGATGGTTAGATTTACTTCAAATAACAAAAAATAATTGTTCAAACACAATACGAGTATATAGTCGAAGCAAAATGTGCTTAAGCTACTAGGGATTTGAAGTTGGAGTTGATTTCAAATAATTATATACAGTTACAAAATTCTAGCAAACATTGCTGGGGGAAGGAGTACAAAGATCATTACTGAGGCTATCTAGTTGGCCAGTTAGTTAGTTAGCCACGTTTCTTTCACGGTTTGCACACAAACATACATAACTAACACACGTTAAATAGTTTGCTAAATCAATAATATCGAGACCATTTAAATGGCCTATTCTTAACGAACTAACTGGAACCACATGTGTTTCGTTTTGTTTGTTTCCTTTTTGTTTTGATTTGTTTTCTATTTTCAGTATTCAATTTCCAACAATCTTCAGTCTAAAGTTGTTGTTTTATTGATATTTTTTTTTATATATATGTATATATATATAAATATTTTTCAGCATAGCTCTGACAATTTTGCTTGTGCCATTTTTGTTGGTTTCTTTCGGTTTATGTTCAAGAAAAAAAAGTGTCGGTTTTATGGACTTTCAATACATAGACTATGTGGTAACTATGTAAACAAATTGTACATACTGGAAGAATTTTTGAATAAATACGATAAATAAGTGTATTTACGTTGCACGCTGCTTTGTTAACAAACGAACCAACAGCGCATTACATACATACATACATATTTAACAATAAATTTGATATCATGCACATTTAGACTTTCAAAATACACATAAATTAATTACAGTCGCTCACAATTATTATTATACAAAGACGATGCTGAGCAAAAAACATTTGGAATATGAGTCGATCGATATCCGGTTTTATCCATTTTGTACTTATCTAATAATATTTTGGCTATTTAATTTAAAATATCTATACAAATTTTATTTTTATCAATTCTGCATTGTAGAAACAATTTATAAACTCTTCGATTTTTTCTGTGGAATTTCTCAACTAAAATTTGAAACCAAAACAAATTTCAAATATTTGATTCCTGATTGTTTATTTTGTTGCTGTTGCTTTGTTCTGTGTGCAATGGTGTTTGTGTGCGTTGTGTGTGTGTGTTGTGCGTGTGTGTGTTGTGCGTGTCTGTGTGCGTGTTTGTCAAACTATAAAGCTACAGCACCCAGCACTTTCCCCCTATTATTCTCCATCAGTCCCAGCCAATTAATATTGTTAATTATTAAATTGTTCAGTTGTTCTTGTTGTTGCACAGCTGCCATTTTGTAGTCTTCGCTGCTGTCTGCTGCTGCATCATCAAACTATTTGGCATGCCCGTTGCTAAGGACAGCTGGCAAAACATTTGCCTGCTGCACCACCGCATTGATCACATCGATCTCCTTTTTGAGAAAGGCGGCGCTGTTCTCCTCCTGGCCATGATCGAGCATGGGGCTTCCACCGGAGTTGGTGTGTGTGTTGCTGTTGCTGTCGGAGTGCGCTGAGGATATGTTGCGTTTGCGCAGGCCAGCAGCAGCGGCATCCACCAGATTGGCGGCACCGCTGCTGACAGTGCCGGCGGCTAGCTTCAGTTTGGGAAACTCAATGTCACGCATCAGATCGTTTTTAAACTCAACGATGCCGCTGACGGTTTCGGTAACAGTCTTATCAATAAATTCCTCAATATTTTTAGTTTCTGCTTCAATCTTCTCCTTCAATTTGCTGGACAACTGATCCATTTCGCACTGATCGTGCGGCACGCTAACCGCGTCGCGAGCGCATGTCTGTTGTTGATGTTGATGTTGATGTTGATTGTTCGGCTTTGGGCTTGGTGGCTGCTGCTGTTGCTGCTGTGGGCGTGGTTGGAGTATTTTATTATTCTGTGGCTGACTCGTTGACTTGTGGTTGTGTTGCTGCAATTGCTGCTGCTGTGGCAATGTGTCATTACGTTTTGCGTACGTTTCCTTAACCATGCCGCCATCCTCCTCATTGTCCTTGAGATCATTCATATTGTCAGCGGTCAGCGGATCGGCGGCAACAGCAACTGCTGCTACAGTTGTGTTATTATCGCTATCCACATTGATGCCGGCACTATTCCGGCTGGAACGCTGAGCACGCTGCTCTCCCCGAATGAATTGTGGTAAAATAAATATGGTCACTAGTGAAATAAAATGAAGGCACAAACCAAATTTCAGGTACAATTTAATGCTGCCCTGTAACGTGTAAGTGTGAAATCGAATTAGTATTCAGCCACAGATGAGTTTATTCAATTAATACAGTTGTGGGGCACTCTTACCATAAATTCAAGCAGAACAAATGGGAATGTTGCATAGCCCATCACCAAGCGTGTGGTGAGGCAGGTGAGAATGTCGTAGAAGACGCGTGTAAATTGCGTACTCTGGAAGCGATAGCGGAACATGCGGCGAGCTGTGCGCGCTGCTGTCACCACTAAAGCGCCCGTGGCAAATGTCAAATAGTAGCCCGGATAAAAGCCGTGCCACACGGCGCTCAGCGCGAATGTCAACAGTGTGCCGTACTTCTTGGGCACGCGCTCATAGACGAGCGTGCGCAGCCAACGATTGGTGCCACAATTCCAATTGTTAATCGCATCCCGGAAATTGGAGGCAAACTGCATATCGAGAATATATATATATATATTTAAATAGATCTCTCAATATATCTGTTGGATGACTTACCTCGAATGAGAGCACATTAATATTGGATATTAGGTCCCATTTGGCATTGCCATCCTTGTCGTAGCCGGTGAAGCCTAAACCAGAATTATTGCATATGGCATCGGCGAGTAGCCATGCATGATAATACTTAAAGCGTATGCAGGTGGTTGCCATCATGGCATACCAGAATTTGTACATTATGCCCGTGCCATTGACAAACTCATCGTCGTTCATATTCTTCACTGGATATATTTTCACAAACTTCATGAATATGAATGCGCACACCAAACTGCCAAGCACTTTTCGTATCACGGTTTTCGTAGGCGACGGCTCCAACACCAGTTCCGATTTGCCATTGTCCAGATTGCCCTGAAATCGAAAATGATTTTCATGTAAAAACTACTGCTGCACAAATTGAAATTGATGAGTCACAGACGACAGACGACAGTCGTCAGAGACAACCGATGTGAGCAAGCCAGAGATGTGGTGAGGTCAGCATTGGACAAATGCCACCCACCACCGGGTGGTTCTCTCTTCTCTCTGTCTCTCTGCACACTTGGCACATAGTTAATGAAATCATTGCAATTCTATTATGCAGGTGACCACATAATCATCTTGTCTGTGGTCCACTTACATTGCCCGCTGGCCGCTTCAACAGATTATAGCCCTCCACAAATTCAATGTAGTCCTTGTAGAAGACCAATGGACCGGCCATGAGACCCTGAAAGTGCCACACATACGAAAAGAACTCTAATGCCGATGGCATTTTCCTAATGGCATGATATTGTTGCGCCTTTGTCATGTCCTGTAAATGAGCAATGATTGTACTAAATACTGATAATGAATTGATTCTATATAGCGTGCATCCCACTCACCTCATCCTTGCGCACGAAGCCATCGTGTATGCTGAATGCCAGGCTGGTCACCTTTTGTGTTATGATCATTAGGGGTCCAGTAATGTCCAGTGCATACGAGCCATAATCATAGATCTGACGCATCAGATGCACGCATAACAAATAGCCCATTGCCACCAGCATGACGCTCCTGCCAATGTGATACGTACGCTCTTGAGTTATATTTCAGTTCATAGTTAATACAGAATTTCGAATTACCTCTGCACAATGCGTGGATCCTGTGTGCGTATTACAATGAAACATATTGCGGGCAGTCCAGCAATGTGTATGGCCTGCTGGCCAAAGCAAAAGTAGCCAAAGGTCAGGCCCAGTGATAAAGCGAAGACGTGACGCACCTCATAGGAGACCCTCGATGGGTGCAGCCACGAGCGGAAGAGCGAGGCGAGGAAGAGCGCCAATATTTGGCAAATTAGAAAGTTGACCTGCAAAAGTGCAATGCAAATATTAATTAATTAAATACACATACATAAAGAGAGATTGAGCAACAAACGGGCACAGCTATCATTTATGTAAAATGTATTGAGTAGTCGCCGCTAAGCTCCACCAACCCACATCCAATTATGATCCGATAAAATCCAAAACCATCACAAATCTTAAGTAATTATTCAGTAATTACAACACCTATGTTCTTATTGTAAATAACAGATAAATTTAACTTCAAATGAAAAGCGGAAATCTACAGCAATTGTTGTTTATAATATTCAGCAGCAAGTAAAGCGAAATTGATCTGTTGGCAATTAAATTCTATAACGCAGTTCAAAAGACATATAATATTTTTGTACGCGCTAAGCAAATGAAATTTTTTTATAATTTGCATATGATTTTTACGAGGTTCATTTTGTATTTTTTTATACTTCAATATATTTTTTAGGTGGGAGATTTACAGCCAGCTGTGGACTTTGAACTGTTTTAACAACTGGCCGTAAACTGATTATTTCGAAGTTGGGGATCAGAAAGGGTGAACTGTGATTTTTAGACCGATTGTACCTATGCCGGCTTTATAAAATAATGCGTCCGATAATGATGATTTTTTGTTCGTTTGCCAAATGTGTGGAACTTAATCATAAGTAAAAGAAGCAAAAGGACAGATATTTACCAGGTCTCATCATTAGGCTTTCAAACTGAAGGAGTTCAGACGGAAATGGCTATATCGATACAATTAAAAAATATATATACACGAATGTCTTGGTACAATCTCTTAAAGTCATCATATAACAATTAATTGATTTGCTTGTACTCAATTATATAATTTTAATTTGAAAGCAAGGAAATTAATTAAATGTAAATGATAAACGTGTTTGATACACATTTTGCAGCGGTTGTGGCACATTGCCACGAATCGTGATCACAGATCACAGAACGCAATCACGCGATCTGATCAATGTGCTGCAATATAACTATATATAGCCATATGTTCTGACCTTCGAAATCATTTGACTTTTATCGTCTGCCATATATTATAGATTAGACTTGAGCACACTGCTTGCAATTGCATCACGTACTTGAATTTGCTGTGATGCCAATTTATAGAGAAAAATTTACGAATTCAATTGAAAATTGAAAGCCATTCATTATTCTCAATTCAAAGAAATGTTCTACTGCACAAAGTGAGATTCTTATACATTGAATACATTAAAAAAAAAAAAAAAAGAATTATTTATTTATTAAAGACAAAGCAAAAACACTCCAACAAGCTGATAAGGCAACACCACACAAACAAAACAATCAGGAAGCGATAAATGACATATCGCTAGGCCAAGGCCCGTTATTGTTTATGCCAAATGTGAGCATTTTGTTATCAAATTTAACAACGTTGACTTGGACCAACAGCATACACATGCAAAGATGTTGCTGTAAAATAAATAAATCCGGTAATCAGTTGCTTCACTATGAACTCCACACAAGTAATTATAGCGACACAACAATGAAATCGCCATTAAATGCCATCAATTGCAGTATATATAAAGAGAAATGATATCGAACAATCGATGTGAGTGAATGACTTTTCGTCGTCGTATTATCATCAACATGCAACATTAGAACAATTATGCCACCGGTGAACCTATGCAAACATGTTGAACTCGTACTTAAGCCACACACACACACACACACTATCATGCAACAAAATGTCGCTTATCGCAAAAACAAAAGAAAGTGTGTGTCCCTCCATATTTGATAACCTTTTGGGTTATCATACAAGCTATGTGAGAAATGGGAACGAGCCACATTCTGAAATTAGATCCCAAATTCGACAAGACTCCTCCGTATAGATAAGCAATTCGTTCTTATTATCGGAGGTTTACAGCTGTTTTTACAACAATTTTGACTCAGTTGCGATTTGTGGCACAGTTCAGCACCAAGGTGTTGTTGTTGCAGGAGGTGCACAAGTTGTTGTGGTTTCTTCAGGCACCGCACAGGGTGTTGTTGTTGAAGGAGGCGCACAAGTTGTTGTGGTTTCCGCACAGGGTGTTGTTGTTGAAGGAGGCGCACAAGTTGTTGTGGTTTCCGCACAGGGTGTTGTCGTCAAAGGAGGTGCACAAGTTGTTGTGGTTTCTTCTGGCGCACAAGGTGGTGGTGGAGGTGGTGGTGGTGGTGGTGGTGGTGGTGGTGGTGGTGGTGGTGGTGCACAAGGTGGTGGTGGAGGTGGTGGTGGTGGTGGTGGTGCACAAGGTGGTGGTGGTGGTGGAGGTGGTGGTGGTGGAGGTGGTGGTGGTGGTGGAGGTGGTGGTGGTGGTGGTGGAGGTGGTGGTGGTGGAGGTGGTAGTGGTGGTGGTGCACAAGGTGGTGGTGGAGGTGGTGGTGGTGGTGGTGCACAAGGTGGTGGTGGAGGTGGTGGTGGTGGTGGTGGTGGTGGTGCACAAGGTGGTGGTGGAGGTGGTGGTGGTGGTGGAGGTGGTGGTGGAGGTGGTGGTGGAGGTGGTGGTGGAGGTGGTGGTGGGCCACAAGGTGGTGGTGGTGAATTACAAGGTGGAGGTGGTGGTGGCGGTGGCGGTGGTGGTGGTGGTGGTGGTGGTGGTGGCGGTAGGTCACAAGGTGGTGGTGGTGGTGGTGGTGCTGGGTCACAAGGTGGTGGTGGAGGTGGTGGTGGTGGTGGAGGTGGTGGTGGTGGTGGTGGATCACAAGGTGGTGGCGGTGGAGGTGGTGGTGGTGGTGGTGGATCACAAGGTGGTGGTGGTGGTGGTGGTGGTGGTGGTGGTGGTGGTGGTGGTGGTGGTGGTGGTGGTGGTGGTGGTGGTGGTGGTGGTGGTGGCGGAGGTGGTGGTCTACAAGTTGTTGTGGTTTCCGCACAGGGTGTTGTCGTCAAAGGAGGTGCACAAGTTGTTGTGGTTTCCGCACAGGGTGTTGTTGTTGAAGGAGGCGCACAAGTTGTTGTTGTTTCCGCACAGGGTGTTGTTGTTGAAGGAGGCGCACAAGTTGTTGTGGTTTCCGCACAGGGTGTTGTTGTTAAAGGAGGTGCACAAGTTGTTGTGGTTTCCGCACAGGGTGTTGTTGTTGAAGGAGGTGCACAAGTTGTTGTGGTTTCCGCACAGCGTGTTGTTGTTGAAGGAGGCGCACAAGTTGTTGTGGTTTCCGCACAGGGTGTTGTTGTTGAAGGAGGTGCACAAGTTGTTGTGGTTTCCGCACAGCGTGTTGTTGTTGAAGGAGGCGCACAAGTTGTTGTGGTTTCCGCACAGCGTGTTGTTGTTGAAGGAGGCGCACAAGTTGTTGTGGTTTCCGCACAGGGTGTTGTTGTTGGAGGAGGCGCACAAGTTGTTGTGGTTTCCGCACAGGGTGTTGTTGTTGAAGTAGGTGCACAAGTTGTTGTGGTTTCCGCACAGCGTGTTGTTGTTGAAGGAGGCGCACAAGTTGTTGTGGTTTCCGCACAGGGTGTTGTTGTTGAAGGAGGCGCACAAGTTGTTGTGGTTTCTGCACAGGGTGTTGTTGTTGAAGGAGGTGCACAAGTTGTTGTTGTTTCCGCACAGGGTGTTGTTGTTGAAGGAGGCGCACAAGTTGTTGTGGTTTCCGCACAGGGTGTTGTTGTTGAAGGAGGTGCACAAGTTGTTGTGGTTTCCGCACAGGGTGTTGTTGTTGAAGGAGGTGCACAAGTTGTTGTTGTTTCCGCACAGGGTGTTGTTGTTGAAGGAGGCGCACAAGTTGTTGTGGTTTCCGCACAGGGTGTTGTTGTTGAAGGAGGTGCACAAGTTGTTGTTGTTTCCGCACAGGGTGTTGTTGTTGAAGGAGGTGCACAAGTTGTTGTGGTTTCCGCATAGGGTGTTGTTGCTGAGCGGGGTTCAGATTGCTGCTGCTGCTCGCGTGGATACGCGATGTCATCGACACTGAAGGCAACGCGCATCGCCAAGCCGTTCAAGTTCAAACAGTTGACGAACTTGGGTAATTTGCAGGACTGGCTATAATCTTCGAAAAACTTTCCCGCTGGGCAGCTGTGGTGCACGGCTTTGCCGCGAGTACACGTGTAATAGCCACTACATCTCATGGGATCGGCGAGGAGGGTGCCATCGGCCCATCTTTGGCAACTTGGGGGTTGCAGCTGACCTTTGTAGGCACTCGGATAGGCTGCAGCAAGTGCCACAAGGGTCACAATTGTGACAAGTAAGAGCCTCACTGAAAGGAACATTATCAAGTTGAAGTTGATGTCGAAATGTTCCACCCGATTGGGGTCTCACTTACTAGATTCTAATAGTTGCTCTGAAAGGAGCTACTCGAAAGGATAACTAACTGAATTGTCTATGTTACTTTATCGCATTCGTGAGTTGCAGCTTGACCAACAGAACAACCGCCTTTTATACTCGTTTGGTCCATAGTTAGAGACCAGAGTCTCATCTCAAGTGCTTTACATAATTTGGCTAATTGCTGATGAACGGCAGAAGGAGATTGTTTTCCGTGTTTTCACAATATGTTAATATCAATTTGCTGTCTCCTACTACAAAGTTGACCGCTCCTATCTATAACCATGTATTATTTTATCTATTGGTAGTGCGCAGAACAATTTCAAGTAGAGTAAGTGAAATTTCAAAATCTGTTTCATTTCACCACAACAAAGGGCCACGTTCACAAGTGCGCCAATGCACAAAAAAAAAAATAAATAAATAAATAAAAACTTGGTTCGCCTGATGTCGTCTTCCAATTGTGACTCATAAAGATAAGTTATACGTTTCAGGTGCGTTTGACGCAGTAAAATACGGGAAGCGCTTTGTGATTACCTACAACAAATACAATTTTTAATGTTTTTTGAGCTTCATTCTTCTCTTCCCTTTCAAGCCGCAGGCGCTGCGATTTATCAATAATTATAATTAACTAGTTTTCAATCAAACACCAATATACGCTTTGTCGACTGAATACGCAATCGAACAAACGCAAATCGCGTTTAATGAGTCAACAGACAGAAACGTGAACGAAAGGGAAACCGTGATTAAGAACAAAAACACAAAAGTTTTGCTCAACTATCAATTCCTAATCATTCTTTGAAACGATCAACGATTACTTAACTGTAATTACCTTACTCAAGCAATTGGGAGTAACAAACTGCCAAATACTCTGTTACCAGCTGACAAAAGCTGGTCACAAACCTTTCTCTGAGAGTGCCATTTAAGTGTTGTATTTCTAGTTCTAAAATTACGAGATTTATATATATTTGCTTAAGAAGCTTCGGAGAAGGTTCCCAGTAATTAATATTCCACGATTTTTAGCTCTAGTTTTAAAATTGGTCAAGAGGTTATGTTAATAGTCCTGTTGAAAGTTTCCTAGTAATCTAAATTCCAACTTTGTACATTTTGTACATATATCGATATTCGAAGGATGTTGCCATCATTCTGCACTCCATGTTTGCTGACTCTTTCTTTTAAATTGTGTATGATATGCAGTTCGATTTGCGATTATCGATAATTATCGAGTTTATAGCCTCTACTGGACGTCGCACCTCCATTATATACAGTTATATTTTTCAAGTTTCAAGTCGCATTGCACAAAACCAATAGACTTTCATACCTGCCACAAACAGAGTATACAAAGACAAGTACGCGGAAGGAGCTGCCAGCCGGCTGAGTGCGCCAAAGCCAATGTCTTTGTCTAACGGGTAGAGAGGGTCAAAGCATGCGCTTAGTGTAAGATGGTTAAATTGAGGTTGCTAAGGCAATATGGGCTGGCAAACATGAAAAGTAGCCCAGATTGAAAACAGAGCAGTGATGAATATAACATAAATATAAGAAAATACTATTAATCCGTGTAACAATGATTATGATAAATATGAATATAAGAATGTACTACGAATACTCTTAGAACCCAACCCACCCACGCAGCGCTAGTTTATTGCGAAACATATAATCATGCATATAATACACAGACACAGACACATACACAGCCAGATGACAGTTAAGCCCTACTTCATATAATGGCAAGCAGTGAGTATAAATATAAATATATATATATATATATATATATATGCATATATATGCATACACATGTGTCTCGTCATTCTTTTGCTTTTCACTATCTTGGCTTTGTTCTCGCTGGAAGTCCGCTTAAAACTACTCAAAATGTTGCCAACTCTTCAATTGTTGCATTCCCTGCGGGCGGCTTAGAATCTTATCTGACAATCAATCAATCCATGACTTGCTCCTTCTCCTCCTGTTGTTATACATGTGTAGTATAAACAATACAAAAAACAACAGCCATAAATCATTTAATTAAATACTATGAGATACCCCCTCCTCTCCCATTGCACCCACAAACCAATTGCCAAGCGAAACGCAGCACAAAATAAACGCATGAAGGGGTTGAGTTGGGTTGGAAAGGCGGGTGGTGCGGGGTGGTCAACAACAAGCACAATTGCCAAAATATCAGCACACAAAAAGGTGGCGTGATGACTATAAATATAAAGCAATAAAAGCACAAACAAAAAGAGACTCTGCACTAGGAGAGATAAAAAATAAAAGAAGGGGAAATTAATGTTGGAATTTTTATCGGTTTGCAGATAAGAGCAAAAATAAAACTCATAATACTTGATTTCCTTACACTTTCAATTGTCTTTTGTTCTTATCAATTTAAAAAATAAAATAAAAATATATATATATATATGTGTATATATATATACATGTAAATAATCGAGTTTCGTTCTTTGCTAGGGTATTTCCATGCCCATGCAAATAAAGTGAAACAGATTTTTGCAAGAATACTAATAATAAAGTGGCGCCACATTCCGGCAACAGCTGGCACTTTGCAGCTAGCAAGACGGAGAACAACAATTACAATAACACTGTTAGTCAGCGTCGAGCTGAAGCTGTTTGAGGACTCAAGGTCACAATATCATTTATGCATATCAATTTCAAGAGAAATGGTGTCTGAGCAATTTTATCGAAATCGTATATCTCTCTCGCTCGCTATCGCTCAAAAGCTGTAGATTGAGTACATTTAAACACCGGTTCAGGCTCATTTACCCCGTAAACGACTGCGACGCAAAAGCAACTAACCATAAAACATATACAGAGTGAGCAGATCAGCTGCGTAGGTGGAGATCAAGAGAGAGAGAGAGAGAGCTGTCTATTGCCGGCTGTTTATTAATGACCACACTCAAAATTATTTAAAGTGTAATAGCTGACTAAATTTTAAGTACAAACAAATCATATATTTTATTTGTATTTGCGTGCTAGGCTTGTTTTGACCTTCACAACAACAATTTACATACTAAACAAATAAAAATAATGCAAAATTTGCTGTGCTAATGATAAGCTGCTAAGTTAACGTTACCCCACCCACACACACACACACACACACACGCTCACAAACGCAGAATGGCCTTCTTGCGAATTGAAATGTGTCACACGTATGACGAAAATAGTAGACCGCAAGCGAGCCAATTTAACTGTTTATAGTCGTGCACATGAAACACCCTGTAAGACCCTCACGAGATCCCTGTCTACGTCTAAAACTGACTCATTCCATCTGCTTCTCGCTGCTCAGCTGTTGCTAACTTTTGTTTACAAACAATCAAAAAAAAATATAGCGTCCAAAAAAATTATTTTTTTTAGATGATCACGCAAAAAAAAATCAAACAGGAAAAAAAAAACAAGCAGAACGAGCATTAAAATATCAACCATTATTGTGTGAGTAACAAAAATTTAACAGCATTGGCTGACGACATGTGTGGGATTAGATCATCAGAAAAAAGCGCGGAACAAAAAATAGTGACTTTAACAGAATAGTTTGTGTTTGTCATTTCACTTTGTTGTTAAATCACATCTAAGTACGAAAAGTACTCACACACGCAAACACACAGACAAGTGCACGTGTATTAGATTGGCCGCCACTAAGCGCTGCTTGAAATGGATTCAAACTGAAATCCGAGCTCATATTTACACACACACACACATACAGCAGGACAAGTGCTTTACGGTTAATCACAATCCCTCTTTAACATGCTTTTCTTTTATTGCGTTCTCGTTCTCGAGTACAAATGCAAATGAGAAATATTTCGATAAGTATACATGTTGTGTGTGTGGGTGAGAGAGAACAGTCTTTGTCTCAGTGCAGCAGTCTCAGCTGTTTACTCAATTGGCAGCCATCAAATGACATGATTAATTCGCACCCAACTCATTCAATTACACGATATTATAAATATTAAGTATGTATTTGTATTAATAAAATCCAAATCAGCCGATTTTGTTCTACAGATTTATTAAAATAATGAACGAGTATTTTTACGACGAATGTACACAAAATTATAAATGTATACATATACGTACATTATACATTATATATACAAATAGTCGACAGAGGTTAATGACAGCGTGATAAGTCGCAATTTGCTAAAGTAGGACAGGAAAATAAACAGCAAATCATCAATTGCCTTGGCAAGTAGACAAGCAATTAGAGCACTAAACACATGAATGAAATAAACCAAACAAAATTGTTAAAAAGCTCAAGTTCAAATTTGGAACGAGACAAGGGTCGCCGGGGTGGGAGGAGTCACCCTGTAGAAGTAAAGCTATAAAAAGAATGCAGCCGGCGTTTAGCCTTCACTGGAATTTGACAGTGCACAGGGTGAGGCAACATTGTCTGCATTGTATGCATGTGTTTTAAAAATAATTGAGGCCAGGTTGGGAGCAATGTGGATACACTGGTTGCATTATTAAATATATTAATGTATGTGTGTACTATGTACACACACACACAATTACCAACTTCTGGTTAGCAGCAGTTGGAGAAGAAGCAACAGCAGCAGAGGACTGGAAAAGGCAACTTACCAAATCAACAGAGAGTCCAACCATGTCGGCCAACCAGGTAAAAATCCGGCTGCCATCGTAGCAATCATTTGCAATAAACTTGGGCGATTCGAGCATTTTTTGTTTTATTTTCCTTTTGGTCTTCCACTTCTTTTGTTAGAGGCTCGTTCGTTAAATCTGCTTCATTTGTCCGATTTATACACACAAAATTCTTGCACTTTATTCAATGATTACCTCTGATTTTTTTTCACTAATGATTTTGTGCAATTGCAATTTAGATGCGTTGCTCCATATGAATATATATATATATATATATATATATGTGTGTATAATTATATTTTGTAATCGCGCGATGCGTGCCTCAAAATGGCCGTTTGTTCTGTTAACGTCTGCGGTCCGTTTTCGAAACGTCTGCCTCCGACACGATTGAAAGAGCGAATGAAACTGCGAGTAATTCTGATGGAAATGTTGTCACGCCAAAAATATAAATGTATATATATTTGTGGTCACGTATTTATGTATGTAGGTGTATGTAAAAGTGAGTATTTGAACTTATGCCTAATTATTGAATGAAACAGCAGACAAATGAAATTGTGACACATGCAGCAATGATGATGAATCTGATTACGAGTCGTCTAGAAAATATCGAGTTATCTGTCTCTTTGTGCATAAATACATTGCAACAGCCGATGTGTGATTAACATTTGCTTAGACACTGTTACAAGCAGTTAGCTCCATTGTTATTCCTGTATGGTCGTTTGTTTGTCTGTTAACTGCCTATTGCCGCAGTAATCTGCGACATTTCTGTTAACAACTTAAATGGTTTTGCAAAATAATTTATCGATATGTAGCTGTAAAGCGCAAAGGCACGCTGTTAAATGCAATAATATGCTTTGCTGAAGAACTGGTTTTAAAAACTTGTTGCAGAGCTATCAGTATGAATTTTTGTTTGCCAGAATTATAAAATCTGATTTTTAATTTTTTCATAACATACTTTATATTTAAGAAAAATATTCAAGACTGCAATATTTGTGCTCTTTCTTCAATATTTACTTTTTTTTCTGCGGCTTTCGAATCAAAGTTAATTGGTAAAATTCAAAGTGTTAAAATTTTGTGGTGCATTCATATTAAATTTGTCATGCCGATAAGTACAATTTGAGAGCGGATTTCTAGAAAAGCTGTGCGAAACAGCCAACATTCTGATGGTAAATAACAAAATACTCGACTGGTTATGTTAAGCAACAGCTGTTTCGTTATTGTTATGTTGCAACCCAGTTAACAGCGTATACAGCTGAACAATTTTAATTTTTATTTAAATTAATTAAGTTTTCACTTAGCCGATAGTGCGTCGATGAGCACCAATCAAATCAAATTATGCCGAGTTGAGAAAACTGCTAACACACAGCTGTTAATAGCATGTGAGTAAATGTTAAAAATTTTGGGGTGCCCAGAGTCGAAGAAGGTGTTCAATCGAGAAGTAGCCGAGCAAGAAAACAGGCAAGTTGCAATGGCGGGACGCGAACTAACAACGCCAACGCCAACAAAGCGCGAGCGTCGCAAATCCCCCGCAATGGGCTACGGCTCGGACAACAGCAGCGGGGGTGCACAGTCACAGTCACAACCACCTCCAATGTCGCCCACATCATCTGTGGCGGACACCACCTTTGAGCCCACAATCGATATGATGGTCAATGATTTTGACGACGAGGCGACGCTCAATGAGGAGGAGGCTCTGGCCGATCTGGAGGCTCACAATGCGGACGAGGAGATTGCAACGTTGCGCGAGGAGAGCGAAATGCCCATCGAACAGCTGCTGGCCAAATACGGCAGCAGCATGTCAGCAGCAAACTTTGGACCAATGCGCTCGAGCAGCACCAGCAGCGGCAGCTCCACTCGGCGACGACGTGCGCTCAAGCGACAGCATCAGGAAGCGATTGTTTCCAGCACGGAGCTGTCAACTAGTGTTGAGCCAGTTGTGACGAAGGAAGAGGATGTTGTTCTTGAGGAAGAGGATGCGATTCCCGGCGTGCTGCTGCCGCCGGAGTTGACAAAAAAACCACATCGATCGCATTTACTGGATCTGTATCCGGATGAGTCCTTTGGCAGCAGTGCCCCGCACACAATGGCATCTCCTGAAGATCTGGGTAGCTGTGAGTGCATCCCAACCACTAATCCATTCCAGCTGGCTCTAATAGAACCTTTGTTTTCAGTTACTCCGCTGCAGACGCTCTTTGAGGAGGTGGAGAAGACTCGAGGCGAGGAGGAGGAGGAGGAGGACAGCGATACGGATTCGGATGATGCGAGAAAGATCATCATGGTCGGCCCGGATTACCAAGCAGAGATACCTGAAGGTCTCTCACAATACGGCGATATACTGCCCTATGAGAACGAGGATCAGTTGATCTGGGAGCCGAGTCAGGTCAGCGAACGGGAAGTGGAGAACTATCTGGCCAAGATTCAAGAGACGCGCTCAGCTGAAGAGGGCGGCGAGGCAGCCACGGAGTCTGCCGATGTGGAGGAGGCTACTCCCGCTCCAATTGTTGCTGCTCCTGCTCCCACATTCATTGCTGCTGCTGCTGCTGCCGCTGCCGCTGCCACCACAACAACACCAACTGCCCACTCCGAGCTGGAATCGGTGGTCAAGGATAATGAGCAGGCGCTGCATCTGCTTGTCCAGTGTGGCTACGATTTCAAGGAGGCACTGCGTCGAAAAAGGCTGAATGTGCTTCCACTGAGCAGTGATACGATGAGCAGCTGGTCGGAGGAGGAGTGCGAGAAATTTGAGGAGGGCATACACAAATTTGGCAAGGACTTCTATCAGATACGCCAGAATCAGGTAATGGAGATGGAAATGCCAGCGACGGCGGCCCACGATTAATCAGATCTGATGGTGTCCATGTGATCCATTTATAGGTGCGCACGCGAACCATGCGCGAACTGGTCCACTTCTACTATCTGTGGAAGAAGAGCGAGCGGCGAGATCAGAGTTTCGCCTTGAACGATACAATTGATCACATGGATGCATTCATCAATGAAGTCAACGGAAACGGAAATGGGAACGCGAATGGAAATGGAAATGGCAATGGCAATGGAAGTGGGAATGGACATGGGAATGGCAACGGAAATGTATCTGGCATTGTAAGTGGGCATGGGAATGGCACTGGTACCGCCACTGGCACTGCAAATGGAAGTGGCCCTGGAAATACCACTGGAAATGGCAGTTGTTCACCGCACGCCAGCAGCAGCAACAGCAATGGCCACAATGGAAATGCAGTCGTGGAACTGGTGCTGGAAAAGGAAACGGTACGCAAGTCTACAGTGAAAAACTATTCCATTATGACGGGCGGAACTGGAAATGCAGCATCAGCAGCAGCGGCAGTAACTTGCACTGTTGGCAGTCGCAAGCGTGGCGTCTCCCAGGAGCAGCAGCTGGAGGAGGAAAGGGATAAGGTGGAGCATGAAAATGTTATCGATAAGTCAAGTTTAAGCTAAGATTCTGGATGATCGTTAAGCCAAATGCGCAGGCGCTTCCAACTGGAGTATTAGACTAAAAAAAAAAAATTAAAAAATCCAACATTCATTATATATATACATTTATATATATAGGATATGTAGAATATATTGATTCACTAATAATAACAGATTTTAATATCTGACTTAAGCAAAATTATTATTTCAGTATTTGAGTGAATGGAACCGGCCAGTTTCCCCGTACCTGATTTCCAACATTCCAGGCATGCCAATTGGCATAAGCTGGACTACAGTTAATTCGACGTGTGTCTGAAAGCGAATTGGAAAACGTGTCCAGCTCCGACAATACAATAGAAAGAGGCAGAAATTGGAATGTGACTTGAGCTTAAAATTTCTATTTTACATTACGTAATTTGTTATGCAATGTTTTTGAAAAATTTATTATCACGCTAGTAATTTCAATTTGTTCTATAGAAAAAGAAATGCAAATTGGAATCAAGTCGGGCAACAGTTGTGAATTTCACAACACTTACAAGTCTCCTTCCAGTTGTGAAGGATCAAATGTCAGCACAACACACACACACACAGACAAAATAACCCCCAGTTGCAGACATGTAGCCAATTCTCATATTCGCTTTGCTTGCATTTTCTCAAACACACACACACGCATGCACGTAGAGACAGAGTCAGAGTCACGTACACACAAACGTAGCGAACATAAAGTGGATAGGGGAAGGGGGGCGGGGGGAGGTTAGATAGCAGTAACGCAGGCCCAGGCGACAAGCGACGATGATCGTGCAAAACGAAGTTTTCGTTCAGTTTGGCTTTCCAGTTGATTTTGCACACACTAAGGCACACATACACAAATATATGCATGTAGTTGTGCAAGCGTTTACGTGTGTATCTTTTCCGCTAGCTTCACTGGCGTAGCGTGAACATTTTACGTTCATGTTCGCTCCATGCAGCCGACCGTAGGCAGAAAAACAGACAGAAAAAACAAACAAAAAAAATCCAGTTTTATTTAACAAGCACACTACAATCTGTGCATTTGTATATGGGGTCCTCCAATCAGAATAGGACACTTGCAATTTGAACTAGCAGCACAGCTGTTAATTACAAACACACATATCGTTCTCCCTCTTTCTCTCACACATACATGTGTATTTATACAATAGCAGCAGCAGTAGCGCATTTGTAATTCGTTACGGGCCGCAATCGTTTGAATCAGAGTTATCAACCGTAAAGCGAACACGAGACGGCGACAGCGGAAGCTTTACATCCGGAAAGTAGAGTCTGAGTGTGAAGAGCGAACGCATTTTCTGCTGGGGCTGCTTCTTCTTCTTATACTGCTTCTCCTGCTTCTTCTACTGCTTCTCCTGCTTCAGCTTCTTCTTCTTCAGCTTCAAAGCCTGTCTGCTGTTGAAGCTGCTGCCTACGCCGCCACCTCTCTATCTCTGTCGCTCTCTCTCTCTCTCTCTCTCCCTCCCTCTCTCTCTCTGTTCCTCTCCTACTCTGCATCGTTCGCTCTTCTCTCGTCTCTCTTTTCCGATCGGTCGCTTTTCTTTGCGCCTTCGTCGCCGCCGCAGCCGCAGCCAAAAGGCACGTAAACTGGTTGCTCTTCGCCGTCGCCGTCGTTGTCGTTGCCCGTACAAACACAGTATCGATGTTGGTGTCGTTGTCGTGGTCGGCGTGGCGTGCCCGTAGTTTATTATTTTTTTTTTTTGTCTGTTTCTGTTTCGGTTTCTCGGCTGCGCACTGGTTAGTCTTGGTGTAGCGCTTGAGCTGCGCAAGTCGGACCTTCACACGGATCGTCTTAGTCATAGTCGATCATCTTCGTCGTCGATCATCATCATCGTCATGGATATGGCTTACAATGCGTCATCATCGTCAAAGTCGCCGCCGACGTCGCTGTCGTCGTCGCTGTCTTCGTCGCTGCCGCCCGTCTCCTTCAGTTTCACAAACACCGCCAAGCTGCCAATCGAAACGGTGAAGCGGCTCATTGCGGCCGTTTCACGTCGTCCAGTGCTCTGGCTACGAAATAACGTAAGCGGCCAGAAGCGTAGCGATATTACGCCCATTTGGTTTGATGTTGGCAAGGATGTTCATTTGCCAGGTGAGTTAAGTCACCACTCTCTCTCTCTATCTCTTTATCTCTCCCTCTCTCTTGCCATCTCTGTCTGTTTGTTTGGTTTTTGTTTATGTCTGCATATTTACATTAACTGTCATTAACATAATATGTAATAACATTTCCAATAACATAACTAGGACTGTGAATAGGTTCTTTAAGTAAACAGTATGTGCAAAAATATGTATGTATTTATGGGTGTATGTATGGGTGCGCGGGTGTGTGTGTGTGTGTGTGTGAATACAGTGCTCATTCAATAAGATAAACCACCATTGTAAGCTCAAAGATAAATGAAATACTATTAATAATGAAAGAAAAATATTTACTTATATAAATATATATATAAATAGAGATAATTTGATATCTATATATATAAAGCTTCTGAGATATATAAAAAAATAATATCCCCTATCAGTTTTTTTTGTATAGAAAACGGACTTTGCAGAAATTACAAACATGAACTTATGCAATAAATCACAATTTGAATCAAATTTGATTTTCACAAATATTTAAATTGATGTCACGGAGAAATTTCACATTTAAAATATTTACTTATAGATATAAATTAATATTTAAATTTAATTAATACTTAAAAACAAAAAAATGAAAATAAAAATAGTAAGTACAGATTAAAAATTAAAAATTAAAAAGGAATTTTATATTTGGTATGTGAAATATGAAAAAATCCGTGATAGTTCGTCTTAGCGAGTATGCACTGCATTACTACGTCCTTTTATTTATACAGTTCACAGAATGTTAAGAGATCTTAAAGACTTAAAATCAAAAACGAATTAAAAGTATCACAGCTAGTTCGCCTTAGCGAGTGTGCACTGTATTACTGCATTACGAGGCATTGCGGTTTTGTTAGTTTCACCCCACACACTACACACACACACATCTTTTCTTCGCACATCAAATAAAGCAAAAATTCATAATTTTCTGCAATTCATTTTTCAGCTGACGTTTGCCGAGTGAAATGGGGCCACTTGCGGGACAATTTCCGTAAGGTTTACATAAGGAACAATCTGTCGAATGAGTCGCCATCCTCGTGGCGCTTCTACAACGATATGCGTTTCATGGAGCACGCCGTCCACGAGAATATTCTGAGGCAGGCGAGAACACGAGGAGGCGGTGGCAAAAAGCATTTAACACCTGGCCACTGGACGGAGAACAATAATCTGATGCTGGACGAGAGCAGCAACAGCAAATTCGAACCGATTGTGGTGGCAACGGAGCCAATCTGTGAGCTGAGCGACAGCTACGACTCCGAGCTGCATCAGCCGAGCTTCTCGGACATCAGTTCGTTCTTCGAAGATGGCGATTGCAAGCGCATCAAGCTGGAACAGAGCACTAGCAATGGCAATGATGATGGGCATAGTCTGAAGGATGAGGAGCTGAACGATGATGATTTCGATGAGGATGCCGCCTCCGAGAATGAGGAGGCCAGCAAACACGACGCTGCCAATGGCACACCTGATCCCAGTGTCTTCACCATCGAAGTGCTCGACGATGATGACGAGGAGCAGTCGCAAATGGAACTGGAATCCAGCTGCAAGCAGACAAATTCCAATCCAGATCAACGCTCCAACAGCAGCAGCGTGAAAAGCGAACCGGAAACAAAGCCACAACAAGCAGCAGCTACAGCAGTAGTAACTGCCTCCGACTTACCATTCAAGTACATCAGCATGGATGCAGCGACAAATACGGAATCGAGTTGTGGACAGGATTCACAGGACGATGCCGATCGCATGTTTCTGCTTAGCCTGATGCCGTTTTTGCAGCGCTTGGACGAGCGTCGCAAGCTGCGCGTCCGCCAAAAGCTGCAAAATGTTTTAATTGAGGAACTGGAATTTGGCTAATACGCATAATCTATGATTAGTTAGTTATTAATTTATATAGTTAGTATGTTATAAGCTTAGCTTACAGTATTAACGGTAACATTTTATAAGTATACGACTGAAACAGAAACTTAACGTAACATAATGATAGTGCACTTTTCAACATGATTGAATTGAGCCTGTTAGCTTTAAACTCACCACCGCTAATCTCCTCTAAAGTTTACGATTGAAACTTACATAACACAATGTTTGCACTCTTTTCAACAGGACCAACATGATTTTATATTTTAACTCACCACAAATAATCTCTTCTAATGTAATGTGTAACAGTTACATTCATACATTCCCAAGTGTCTCTTCTAATGTAATGTATAACAGTTACATTTATACATTTTGCAGGTGAGCTAACATGATCAACTTGATTTCAATTTGCACGTAAGCTTTAAATTCACCACACAGAATCTGTAATGTATAACAGTTACATTTCCATTTCCATTACATTTGCAAGGTGTGCTATCATTATGCGAACACGAGTACTTACACACATTATTACATAGAATGTAATTAGTAACATAACAGGCAAACACACACACATACAACACATGTATACATAAATAGCTGTTCAACACGAAAGCCGACTACAAGCGGAGTAATTATTTAAAAAAAAAAAAAGGATGACTGTCTGTGCACGCTTACCTGTTACCTGTGCTATCGGCGCACCTGCGCGTTCTACCTGAGCCGAAGCCAAAACCCGAGTCTTAGTCTGAAATTCCATGAATACGAAGTGCAATTCGTAGCTGCTGACAATAATGATTCGCTAGCCGCCAGATGAATTGGCCACGGTTGAGAAACCATTTCGATTGAAAATTTCAAGCAGACCATTTTTGTCAGTGCAGCAGGGCAAGAGATGAAAACAAGTTCCTTAAGGGTGTTGTTTCTGGCGACGTCAACAGCAACAACAACAACAACAACACGAAGAAGAAGAAGAGAGCAAGTAGGCAGCGCCATAACAACAACCACCACCGGGCATATTTTCGCGCCACCGCCACATGCGCCGTTAGTGAGCTTGTACTCTCTCTCTCGCTCTCTTTTGCTTGGGCTCTCTCTGTGTGTGTTTGTGTATGTGTCAGCACATTGTATTTAATGCGAATGCGACTTTCGAATGCTCTACAAATGCGTTTGCCCTGCTAATCTCAGAGTGGTTTTTATGCAACTTTGATGCTTGATTTTCATGATTTATGTTTTTTTTTCATACATTCTAAAAATGTTAATGATATATGGAATATTTTGTTAATAAAATAAAATAGTATTAATGAACGTGATATAATAAATTTAACTGACATCAAACCCATAAGCAAGCGCACTTTTATTACTTATTTTACATAAATTTTGTATAAGCAAACTGAGCTTTAGTTAACTGGTGACAGAGCGGATGAGCGAGCGTCATATGTGAGCTCATTGGAAAGGGTGTGAAAACAAAAAACAACAAGCCAAAAGGGGCAGCAGAAGCGTTGTCGGCGCCTGAACGTGCATCCAGTTTCATGTTTAAATGCGTGCGTGAAGGTTGGATATTTTCGAGAGTGCAAAAGGAGCCCTAGTCCCCAAGCGAAACGAGCCACAAGAAGTGGGTCAAAATTATTCGAAAAACTAACAAAAAAAAAAAATAAAATCACTAAACAAAACAGCAACCAAAAATGAACGGCTAAAAACAAAAATAAAATACGTTAAATACACGCCGAATTTACAGCACTTAAATCGAAGTATGTTTATAGTTTTTGGGAAAATGCATGTTATTTGTTGTAAGATAGCGGGGTGCATTTTCGATTGCATTTCTTTGCCGCATAAGTGAAAATAAATAGAAGATAAAACAAGCACACACACACACACGCATAATTGTAAAATGTGGCCGTGCATGTGAACAATACATGTAAACAGATATACATGTGTATATGCCTATGCGATAGCCAGAGAGAGAGAGAGGAAGAGAGAGAGAGAGAGAGAGCGTCGAGCGAGAGAGGCAGAACGAGCGAGAGCAGCACGGCAAAAACAAAAAAAAATCCAAAGAGCGAAGCGCGCGCAGCAAACATCAAAATCAAAAACGGACTGTGAGATACATTTTGGGTTTATTTTATTTTTTTTTTGTTTAGCTACATAGATGATGAGCAAGCGCAGCAACAACAACAGACAGAACAGAAGAAGCAACACTAATACACACACACACACATATATATATATATATACAAATATATATATATATATATATACATGAGCGAGGAGGCATGATTATTATGTTGTGTTTTTAGTCGAATGTATCTTTTAGTCGGGAAAAGGAATACACGAATGTCGGACTCGAAACGGGCCACAAACGAATTACGCACGAGATCTCTGCGCTAGCAAAATACATACACATATACATAAAAATATATGAATATATCTATACATATATATATATATATATATATATATATATATATATATAATAGAAACTCGCATTTTCGAAACGAACATAACAAAAAAAAAAACATCAACTGGACTCGTAAATCAATAAATTTTATAGTCATAATAATCACAGTCGAGCCGAGAACGTTGCAAAAAAAAAAAAAAACAATATATACATACATAAATGTATGTATATGCATATGTGTAATACAAAAAAAAAAGCAAACAAACTATATATAATAAACGATAAAGCTGCAACAACAAGAGCAACAGCGACAAGAACAACAACAGCAACAACAAATACAACCAACAACGATATTTTCTGCGAGGCGACGCCACTTTTGATATCCCTATTGAAAGTGTGCAGTTGCCAGCGGCTTGCATGAAGCTGCTTAAAAAGGTGTGTAACAATTCCTACCCCCCCCCCCCCCAACCTTCCCCGCCCCTCTCCCACCACCCCATTCATTCATTCATTAATAAAACACAAACCAAAACAAAACAAAATAAAAACAAAACGAAAAGAAAATGCAAGAAAAATGTTTGATTAATCAAGTTGAACAACAAATCGCACACAGTTGAGGCCAAATAAATATTGATTGCTTTGACAAATTTCAAGATTTTGCAACTATATATATATATACATACATACATATATTGAGAGATTTCTACTGTTTGTATGTATCGCGCGCGCATACACACACACACACACGCACACACACACACACGCACCAGCACGCACACACATGTATACATACATACCAGCTATAAACATGTATAAATACAACCCTCATCCCTTGAAGTTTTACGTCGCTGCTTGCACGTTCTACCCACACACACACACACACACACACACACACAAATGTGTATACAAATGCAAAAGGACTTTAACTTCTTGGTCCGTTTATATATATAAATATATATATATATATTTTTTTTCCTCATTTTGAGACACGGACTGTTTCAATGGAAATGTTTAAGGGTGACAAGGGTAGTTTCCGCCCAGTGTCTACACGGCCCAAAAATAACTAGAAGTGCATCCTTTTTTAAGGCGTTGCAAATGTATTCATTGGCTTAGCAAAAGGGGAACTAGAAAAAGGACAACAACAATAGTTCTGCTCAAATTATCCCTTTTTTTTCATTTGAAATTCGATTATAATAATCCATATGCATGAAGGCTTAAAATTAGATATTTTTTTTAAAGAAAGAAATGACGTTTTAATTAAAAAAAATTAGGTTTATAAATTTCTTAAATACAATTTGATGTATAGTGTTTTTTCTATATTCACATTTAATTTCATCAAGAAATTGTATATTTATTTTTTGCAATTTTAATCGCTCTTAACTTCAATTTATTAAATATAAATTTATATATTTATATATAGTTTCTGATATTAGCAAATAACTTAAAGAAATTTATTTCTAGTTTTGCTATTTTAATCGCGTTTTTATATGCAACTTTAATTTTTTAAAGACATTTTTATTTTAATTTTGCTATCATAATCGCCTTTTTAATTCATTAGAAAATTTCTTAAATATAATTTATATTTAGGGTTTTTTTTTTCTATTTAATACATATTTTCAATTTAACAAAGAATTTTAAAATCGAATTTTGCTATTTAAAGCGCATTTCGCACGTATCACAATTGAATTTCTTAAAGATTAAGACGACTTCAATATAAGTCTTTAATTTGAGAAAGAAATGTTGTATTTAGTTCTGGCTATTTTAATCACATTTTATTATATTATTTAATTTATTATTATTATTGAAATGGGTAATTTTTGGATTTGATTTCTTGCTAGATATGAAAATATCACAAAGAAAGCAAACAAACGCAATTTATAATTAGTTTCACTGTTTGTATTAAATACATTAACTGCAGTCACAAGAGTCAATTGAGTAACAAGTTTCCAAATGCTTTTTTCTTTGAGTGTAGCCAGGCGTTTACAAATTTACTTTGTCTCGCTGTCGCTGCGTTTATTGTTGTTGCTGTTGTTTTGAGAGGGGATGAAAGTCTGTCCGCTGTTTTGGGCGTATGTCGCTCCATCTTAAAGATGGCAACGAAAACACAACAACGAGTTTATTTTTTATACGCATTTTGGAGTTAACACGGAACCAGCTAGAAACTTTTTGGGGGAGTCCATTTGGGGTGGTTTTTCTAGCCACTTTCTTGCGTACAATAGTGTCCTACAAATAGAATATATATTTGGTGCGTAGTTGTTGTACTCTTCTTCTTCTTTTTTTGTTTTTTTTTTTGGAAAATGTGCATTTCATTTGTGGGTCACACAAAAGTACAGCAGCTCATCGAAGAATTCGAATTTGGCCATAATAATAAATTGCGCGAAACGCTTCAAGCGGCCATTTTGGTGTCGACGAAGACTTGCTTAAGCAGAATCAGTGCAACAATAGGCTGCAACACAAGGTCTCATAAATTAGATGGGTATCTGCCGTACCAAATTCCAAGACAACAATAATTTTGACCTGCTCCCTGT
Organism: Drosophila setosimentum; assembly: GCA_035043505.1. NCBI lineage: Eukaryota > Metazoa > Arthropoda > Insecta > Diptera > Drosophilidae > Drosophila > Drosophila setosimentum. Next base: position 10,903,117 of record JAWNMY010000003.1, on the reverse strand, counting down.
GCCACACATCTGCTGTAGTTGCTGCTATTGCTGCTGCTGCTGCAGGCTTGAGATGCATATTCGGGTCGCTTTTCCTTAAGGGATCAGGGCAACAATAGGGACGCCGTGTTTTTCCGATACATCTATTTTCGCTACCTACACCTAAATGCAGCTGCACTCACGCACACACACACGCACACACATAGATACGTAGAGCATTTTAGAGGTGCAATTTGGGCTACTTAATGCTGTGCATTGCGTCTGGTCAATTTAGTTAGCTGCCTTCACGGCATCTGTCAACTACTTCTTCGATAGAGAGCGCGTCTCGAAACTGAAACTGAAACGAATACTAAAACAACAAAACAAATAAAACAAACAACTTTGACTTGTCGCTTGCAGTTGCCGGAGAGTGTCGCGTTGACTGCCAAGGGTCACTTCTACAACAACCAACAGAACAATAAGTGCAACAGCAACAACAAGTACGCGAATCGTGATCTCAAAGTTCAGCTACAACAACAACAACAACCACTTCACTGCTTATGATGGAACTCTTGTCAAACAATACAGTTCCACAGCAAATGTCTGGCAGCAATGCGCCCAGCGCCGTCGCCAACACAGCCACAGCCGGTAACGGCAACATAGCCAATGCCGGTGGCAGCGGTGGCAGTGGCAGCGGCAGCATCAGCAGCAATGCCAGCAACTCATCCGAACGTCTGCTCGCCGGCATACTCGAATCGTTCCCCACTTGGGATCTCAATGTGGGCCTCCTGCCCAATGTGCCACAAAATAATGGGTAAGCCACCGTTGATCTCAAACACTCGATGGAGTCTTCTTGCTAAAGTTTTTACCTTTTGTTTTTGTATTTTTATTGTACAGTTCGCCGCCACGCACCGACTTCTTTATCAATAACTTTCTGGGCGGTCTGGAGACGCACGGTGATTTCAGCATTGGACCCATTGGTAGCGGTGCGTCGCGCAGCTCCAAAATGTCACCGGAATCGTCAAACAACTCGTCGATCAGCTGTGGCTGGTGCGAGGTGAGCGCCTCGATCCGTTGCCTCGAGTGCAACGAGTTCATGTGCAACGACTGCCTACGCGAGCATCGCAACAGTCCTTTATCCTCAAATCATTCAATTGTCTCGCTACCAACACCGATTGGCGCCTCACCCACCGGTGGCGGTTCGGCGAACGCACACACGCCGCCGAGCAGCAATTTCATCTGTGACATCCACAACGAGATGCTGCGCTATGTGTGCGACTATTGCCGGAAGCTGGTCTGTCAGTTTTGTACGCTGCACGAGCACAAGGAGCACAGCTATGCGTCCATCCAGAACTTTATGGTTGGCTCCAAGGAGAAGCTGGAGGGCGCCATCGAGAGCAGTCAGGTGGGGACGCGTTGCATCAAGAGCAGCATTGACAAGGCGCTCGCCTTCATCCGGCTGATCGAGCGCAATTGCAGCGAACTGAGCGATAATATACGCAAGGCGTTCCGCCAGTTCATCATTGCCATCGAAGATCGCGAGCGTTTTCTGCTCGACTTTGTCGAGAAGTTGCGACAGCGTCGTCTCGCCATTCTGCATGATCAGATGGCTGGCCTGAAGTCTGCGCTGGCCGGGCTGTCGGAGACATCGGATATGCTGAGCAAGGTGGCGGATAATGCGTGCAGCATGGATCAAATCGAGATTGCCATGAAATTAACGAACGGCCAACGGCAGATGGAACAATTTGCGGGCATCTATAAGGATCTGCAGCCGAAGCAGGAAGTCTTCGCCTTTGCCCCGCCGGACTACAGCCTGTTGCAGGATATACGCAATCAGGGCGGTGTCATTCTTGTCGATGACAAGAACATGCCCATCGTCTCCAGCAGCAATGGCATTGTTGCCAGCAATGTGGTCACAGCACCCGCTGTTGTTGCTGCCGCTGCTGCCGTTGCCGCTGCCTCAACCGGCATCGATATGTCCTTTGGCCTGCCCAGCCTGGCACCGAGCACTGGCACTGGTCCGCTGAGTGTCGCCTCGACGACGGTGCGTCGTCCGTTGTTGCGCGACAATAGCTTTCGCATACCATCGCCCATTATGCAGCCGCGTGGCGGCAGCGCCTGTGGCATGTCCAGTGCTGCCCTCGACTGGGAATTGAATGGATTGCGCAGTTCGCCCGGATTGCATTTCAGTGCACCACGCACCACCCAGGCCATACCCGGTTGCATGGATTTGGTGAAGGTGCGCAATTCGAATGCGTTGTCGCTCTCCTTTGCCACCGAGGGTCATGAGGATGGTCAGGTGAGCCGGCCGTGGGGCCTGTGCGTCGACAAGATGGGGCATGTGCTGGTGTCGGATAGGCGCAACAATCGTGTCCAGGTCTTCAATCCGGATGGCTCGCTCAAGTTCAAGTTTGGGCGCAAGGGTGTCGGCAACGGTGAATTTGATCTGCCCGCCGGCATCTGTGTGGATGTGGACAATCGGATCATTGTTGTCGACAAGGATAATCATCGGGTGCAGATCTTCACCGCCAGCGGTGTTTTCCTGCTCAAATTTGGCAGCTATGGCAAGGAATATGGCCAATTTCAATATCCATGGGATGTCGCTGTTAATTCACGCCGCCAAATTGTTGTCACCGATTCCAGAAATCATCGCATTCAACAGTTCGACTCCGAGGGCCGTTTCATACGCCAGATTGTGTTCGATAATCATGGCCAGACCAAGGGCATCGCCTCGCCACGCGGCGTCTGCTATACGCCCACCGGCAACATCATTGTCTCTGACTTTGACAACCACTGCTTGTATCTGATCGATCCGGATATCAATGATGTAAGTGCATATATCAAAATTTAAATTCTTCTTTTTTATTGTATTGTTTTTTATTGTTTTGTTGTTGTTGTTGTAGATTCTGTCTGTCAAGGGACATGAGGGCTCTGGCTTCCATGAATTCAATCGACCCTCTGGCCTCTGTTGCGACGACGAGGGTCGCATTATAGTTGCCGATTCCAAGAATCAACGCATACTCGTCTTTAATCAGAATCTTGACTTTATGTGGGATGTAAGTATGCGCATCTATATCTAAATCTAGATCTACATCTATATGTCTATGTGTAATTCGTTTGCTAAAATGTAATCTTGGTTTATTTTCGAGTATAGATCGA